>VMBQ01001179.1:64995-185887 GCA_007657795.1 Dreissena rostriformis
TTAATTTCTATCATTTTCTTTAAATCTACATCAAATAATATTCCTAAAACTTTAAAATTTGTTGTGCCCCAGACTAGTTTATATTTAGTTTTTATTGATTGTATGCTATACTTTTTGGAGCCAATCCATATAAGATTTGTTTTGTCATAATTGATTTTTAATCCAGAACATAAGGCAAAGTTATTTAAAAGATCAAGGGTAGCATTGAGCGAAATATCGGTGCCATCCAAAAAGAGAGATGTATCATCCGCAAACTGAGAAATTTTATATTCAATATTTTCGATCACTATACCTTTAATTGCATTACAATTTCTTATTTTAATTGCCAAAATTTCAGCACAAAGAATAAAAATATAGGAACTTATTGGATCTCCTTGTCGGCAGCCTCTTCCAATTGTTATAAACTCGGATAAAAACCCATTTATTTGAATTGCCGTCAAGGTATTATGTAGGAAAATAGAAATCCATTTTTTCAATGTTGTACCAAAATTAAAGTAGTCTAATGTTTTTTTCTATAAAATCAAACTCAAGGGTATCGAACGCCTTTTACAAATACATATTTGTTTCCCATGAAATTCTGTTTCTCCAAGAAGGTTTTGCCATTTAGTTTGAGCTTTAGAGGTTTCGGCATGGTTTTTAATGCGTAAAATATTTTGTTCTTTTTTTTTGCAATTATGCTTTCTATGAATGTTGTTTGAGTATTTAGTGGGTTATTTGTATTTCTTACAGCTTTAATATGTATGGGTATACTTTTGATCAACGTGTAGTACATCAGGAAATTACTTGAAGGTATTCCGAATATGTAACATAAATTATCAAAAGAATAGAAGTCGTTTATCCTGTAGTCGTACAATTGATCTACATATTTTATGTTTCGTTCAAACCAATATTCATAGAAAAACGTCTTGTTGTTGGTGGTTATGTCTTTATTGTTCCATAAAATGGTTTTACTGTTTATTTTCGTTTCGAAATTATGAGTAACTTTACACCATGCCGATAGAACATTAGATAGAAATATATTTTTGGTTGAAATTTCATCTAAAATATTATTGTTGATATAACATTCAAAAAGTAAGGAATAACCATATGTTTTTAGAATTTTCTGGTAGATTAATTTCCATTTACTCGTATTGGTATTATCTCGATATCGTTTAACCCAACTGCGTTTGATTGCATTCAGGAATGAATCTATGTCCGTTAGTCGGATACCCCCATATTCTACTGATTGAATTAAATGATTTTATCAGGTTTACCGTCCTATATGAAATTAAATATTTCTGATTTTATATCTTTAATTATATCATTTGGTGGGTTTGGGAGAACTGTGAGTGTATACATTAATTTAGGGAATGCAAACGTTTTTAACACGGTGTTGTTTTCCGATAAGTATAAGTTAACGATGCCGCCATGATTTTAAACAAATTTTAATTTCATTTCATTAGTTTCATTTTCATTGTTTGTAAAAGTTATTCCTAACGTTGTTGCTTCATCTGATGTCCAAATGAATTTAATATCTTTTTTAAGATGAATATTTCTTTGTTTGAATTTACCTACTCGTAGCACAGTGCATTTACTTTTGTTTAGTTTGAGACCCGATGCCATTCCAAAAAGGGTTAGCGATTCTATAAGATTATTGAATGAGTCACTACTGTCATTTAAAAAGTAAGTTGCATCGTCAGCAAATAGGGACTGTTTAATTTCTTCATCTTGTTCTAGCGATATTCCCTTTATATGTTTATTTGATTGGATATATTGTGATAGATACTCAATGCATATAATAAATAACGAGGATGAGAGTGGACATCCTTGTCTTACCCCTCGTTCAATATTTAAACTGTTTGAAAAACAGCCTTTGTTAATAATAATGCTGTTAATATCGGTATAAAACAATTTAACCCATTTAATTAGACTTTCACCAAAATTCATATTTTCTAAGCAAGAGAACATAAACGAATGATCTAGTGAATCGAAAGCCTTTTCGAAGTCTGCAAAGAAAATAAGGCCAGAATTGTTTGGTTGGTTGAAATAGTTTATGCATTCTTGTATCAGACGTACTTTTTCCCCAATGTAACGTCCTTTAATGAAACCAGATTGTGATCTTGAAATGATTGATGGTTATATATATTTTTTTTAATTCTGTTTGATATACGTTTAGTTGCAATTTTATATCCATTGTTTAGTAAACTAATCGGGCGCCAGTTTGGTAAGTTTTTTTTCCAGGTTTTGGAATGAGTGATATTATACTTTGTTTTTGAAGTTCAGTAAGGTTTTTGTTCTTAAATAAATAGTTTAGTGAATTAATTAGATAGGTTTTAATATAATTCCAGAATATTTTATAAAACTCGATAGGGATGCCATCAGATCCTGGACTTTTGTTATTTTGCATATCTTTTAGTTCTAATCCACATTCATATATAAAGTTATCCGTCACACAATAGTTTTTCCCCTTGATTTAAAGCATGATATGTGTTTTATAAAAGGGTGTTAATTTCAACATTGTTTCGGTTATAGAGGGTTTCGAAAAATAAACGTTGTTCTTCTAGTATTTGAGTTCTGTTTGTTATATCTTCGCCATTGACTACACATTTGTGTACAGTTTTTTGTTCGCTTCTAGGTTTTTCAATGTTTGCGAAGTATTTTGTATTTTGTGTCAGTGTGTTCAACATGCTGTGCACGCGCTCGTTGTATTATTCCATTGGGATGTGTATGATTGATTCCTTCTAATACTTGTTTTTGTGATGTTATTTCATTTTCATTGGCGGTGGTATCGTTTGTGTTTGTTTCATGCAATTGTTTTTCAAGTGTTTCAACAATTTTGATGGTTTCAGTTTCGAGTTTGTGGGTTTCTTTTTCTTCAAATGATGTGTATCTAATTGTTGTGTTACGCATATTTCCTTTAATTACTTCCAATAAGGAGTTTGGGTTTCCATCATTATTATTTTGAACTGTATTGAATATTTCCTGTTTTGTTTGTGTTTGATATTGTGTATCTTATAAGATGCTGTTATTAGGTTTAAAGTATCCTATCATATCGTAAGATAGCGGTTTACAAAAAGTTACATTATGAATGTAAGACAGCGGTTTACAATTATAAGCGAGCGATTTTATAGCACAAATTAAAAAGGAAATGTGTTTTTTTGTAACTACACTTAGTCTAAATAAACCATGATTAGTGAAATTATTGCAAAATCTTATGCTTACAATTAATAAATTTGGACATACAGTACAGTTCACGCGGATTTTTCATATTCCGCGCTGCAACCGCGGACAAACATGCCCGCAGGCGGACACTCGCGGCAATATTGTTTCTTGTTCGCGATGTTTTCTCAGCGGTTTCTCTCGTCATCACAAAACGCCAAGGACACTATCACAGTAAGAAGTCACCGCGGAGCGCCGCGGACTTATCGCTGATCGCGGTGGACGCACGGCGTATCACGATGGAGGTTTGTTATAAAAACAATTCATTCGAGAAAAGGTTCATTATATAAACATTTATATACATGTATACCTTTGTATTGTTCGTGGTTAATAAATAAATTCCATGAATTATAAATTTCTTTATGATATAAAATTGTTTTGTTCTGTTCCCAATAACGATGAAGAAAAACGTATAGTATTTATAGCCTGGTGACGTTGATTCCCGCAGAAAATCGTAATTAAATGTTCCTATTTCTGTGAATAATAATAAACACGAGGAAATATATTTGAATACACAATTAAATACCCTAAAATATAACTCGTGTAGAAAAATCGTCGTGTGCGTAACGTTTTCCGCAATCTTGAGTCTATAACACATTAGCACATAATCTTTTAACCAATCCATCAATTTAAAACACCTGTATGACCATTGACACCCTGTGGACCCACGGCATCTTCAAGTGGGATCTATACTCGCGATAACAATATACACGTGTACGGGTGTCAAGAAGGGCGTCTACAGAGGGCTCTATGTTAACAAAACACGCGGTTCGCAAAATGTAGAAATTACTTCAACAGGCTAGCCAAACCTAACACTTGATATGTATGTTGTATTATTATTTTGATTATCCAAAACCTGTAGGCCATGTGAAACAAAGGGGAACGATCCGCAATCTGAATGAAAACATACATAAAAATTTAAGAGAATAAACATACGTAGAGGAAATATTGACCGATTTTATAACGAATATAAGGACATTTTATTCTTTACTTTATTATCATTTGCGACTTTGTTTTATTCGAATTTCCGGTCTGTGTGTGCGTGTTATATTGTCATTAAATGTCGCTATGCGTATTCTAATTAACTTCTAAATTAAATAAATAATAAAGCATATGCATTGAACATTTAAGTTCTTACCTTTTGCGGTACAGTTAGCCTCTTCCCATTCTGCAGATTCCAAACAGGTAACCATGCTCACGGGTGATTCGAAGCCATCATCACAAGAAACATCAGCTATGGAGCCGTAGGTTGTGGTCCCATTTACAAGAACGTACACTCCATGCAAAAGAGATGGAGTCGAAATGCAATCTGAAAAATACATGCAGTTCATCGCTATTAACTAATTTATGCTATTTGTATCATAACATGATTTTCAGAATATATTAGACTACTTTAACAAAGTTCACAATACTTTCGCAACGTATACTATATTATTTTATCAAATAATTGCATGTGTGGGCGATCAAACAATTAAAGAACAATTCAAAGCATATTAAATGTACCAACGGTCTTATAAAAGCACATCATCATTAATAATGGCAGAATCTATTAAAGAGATTTTGATAATTACCGTTAATAATACACTCTGCTGTTTCCCATATTCCTGAAGAATTACACATGATTGAGATAGTCGAAGCGTTGTATCCGGTGTCACAGGTCACGTTGGCAGTAGACCAAAATGTTGTATTATCCATTTGATTATCCAAAACGTATACGCCATGTGAAATCAAGGGGAACGATCCGCAATCTAATTGAAAACACCCATACGAATTGACAGACTAAACATTCGTACAGGAAATATTGACACATTTTATAATTAACAAACGGACATAGTATTCTACTCTTTATTATCATTTACGACGTTCTTGTATTCGCATTTCCGGTCTGTGTGTGTTAGATTGTCATAACATGTCACTATCTGCATCCTAAGTTACTTCTTAATTAAATGAATAATAAAGAATATGCATTGAATATTTAAGTTCTTACCTTTTGCGTAACAGTTAGCCTCTTCCCATTCTGCGGATGCCAAACAGGTAACCATGCTCACGGGTGATTCGAAGCCATTACCACAGGCAACATTAGCTATGGATCCGTAGGTTGTGGTCCCATTAACAAGAACGTACGTTCCGTGCAAAAGAGATGGAGTCGACATGCAATCTGAAACATACATGCAGTTCATTGTTATTACTGTTATTTGTACATAACATGATTTTCAGAATATGTTTACATACGTTAACAAAGTTTACAATAATTCCACAACGTATGCTTTATTTGTTTTATCAAATAATTGCATATGTGTGCATTCCAACAATAAAAGAACAATTAAAAAAATATTTAGTGAACAAACAATCTTAAAAAATCGTTTCATCATTTATATGGCAGAAGCTATTAAAGCGGTTTGATAATTACCATTAATAATACACTCTGCTGTTTCCCATATTCCTGAAGAATTACACATGATGGTGATGGCCGAAGCGTTGTATCCGATGTCACAGGTCACGTTGGCAGTGGACCCAAATGTTGTATTATTATTTTTATTATCCAAAACGTATAGGCCATGTGAAATCAAGGGGAAAGATTCGCAATCTAATTGAAAACACCCATAAGAATTTAACAGAATAAGCGTTCGTAGAAGAAATATTGACCAATTTCAAAACGAACATAAGTATATATTATTCTACACTTTATTATCACTTACGACGTACTTGTGTTTGCCGTTCCGGTCTGTTTGTGTGTGTGATATTGTCATTAAATGTCGCTATCTGTATTCTAATTAAATTCTAAATTAAATAATTAAGCATATTCATTGAACATTTAAGTTCTTACCTTTTGCGGTACAGTTAGCCTCTTCCCATTCTGCAGATTCCAAACAGGTAACCATGCTCACGGGTGATTCGAAGCCATCATCACATAAAACATTTGCTATGGAGCCGTAGGTTGTGGTCCCATTTACAAGAACGTACATTCCGTGCAAAAGAGATGGAGTCGAAATGCAATCTGAAAAATACATGCAGTCGATCGTAATTAACTTTTTTATGCTATTTGTACATAACATTCTTTCCAGAATATTTTTAACTACTTTAACAAAGTTCACAATAATTCCACAACGTATGCTATATTATTTTATCAAATAATCGCATGTGTGTGCGTTCCAGCAATACAAGAAAAATTCAAAGCATATTAAGTGTATACCAACAATCTTAAAAAATCTATCATCTTTTATATGGCAGAAACTATTAAAGAGATTTTGATAATTACCGTTAATAATACACTCTTCTGTTTCCCATATTCCTGAAGAATTACACATGATGGAGGTGGCTGAAGCGTTGTAGCCGGTGTCACAGGTCACGTTGGCAGTGGACCCGAATGTTGTATTATTATTTGGATTATTCAAAACGTATACGCCATGGGAAATCAAGGGGAAAGATCCACAATCTGAATGATAACATACTGAGAATTTAACATTATAACGATTCGTAGAGGAAATGTTGACCAATTTTATAACTTATATAAGGACATATTATTCCCCACTTTATTATCACTTGCGACGTTGTTGTATTTGCATTGTGTGTGTTTGTTATATTATCATTAAATGTCGCTATCTGTATTCTTATTAACTTCTAAATTAAATGAATAATAAAGCATATGCTTCGAATATTTAAGTTCTTACCTTTCGCGGTACAGTTAGCCTCTTCCCATCCTGCAGATGCCAAACAAGTAATCAAGCTCATGTCTGATTCGAAGCCAGCATCACAGGACACATTAGCAATGGAACCGTAGGTTGTGGTCCCATTAACAAGAACGTACGTTCCTCGCAAAATAGATGGAGTCGCCATGCAATCTAAAAAATACATGCCGTTAATCTTTATTACTGTTATGTGTACATAACAATAATTTAACAATATGCTTAACTACAGTACAGCTCACGCGGATTTTTCAAATTCCGCGCTGCAACCGCGGACAAACACGCCCGCGGGCGGACAATCGCGGCGATATTGTTTCTTGTTCGTGGTGTTTTCTCAGCGGTTTCTCTCGTCATCACAAAAACGCCGCGGACACTATCACAGTTAGAAGTCACCGCGGAACGCCGTTGACTTATCGCGGATCGCGGTGGACGCACGGTGGATCACGATGGAGGTTTGTTATAAGAAAATTTAATTCGAGAAAAAAAAGGGTCATTATGAAAAGATATAACATACATGTATACCTTTGTATTGTTCGTGGTGAATAAATAAATTCTATTTATTATAAATTTCTCTATGATATACAATTGTTTTGTTCTGTTTCGCAATAACGATGAAGAAAAACGTATAGTATTTATAGCCTGGTGACGTAGATTCCCGCAGATAATCGTAATTTAATGTTCCTATTTCTAAAAATATTAATAAATATGAGGGATTTTTTTTGAATACACAATTAAATACCCTCAAATAAAAAAAGTTAACTCGTGTAGAATAATCTTCGTGTGCGTAACGTTTTACGCCATCTCGAGTCTCTAACACATTAGCACATAATCTTTTAACCAATCAATCAATTTAAAACACCTGTATGACTATTGACACCCTGTGGACCCATGGCATCTGTCAAGTGGGATATATACTCGCGAGGACAATATACACGTGTACGGGTGTCAAGAAGGGCGTCTACAGAGGGCTCTATGTTAACAAAACACACGGTTCGCAAAATGTAGAAATTACGTCAACAGGCTAGTCAAACCTAAAACTTGATATGTATGAAGTACTGACAGTATTGATACTAGTTATATATTGATTTTATTAAAAGTCTATATGTAGCTCCCTTGTATTGTACCTGAGCCCCATTGAACCGTTATTCTTTATTATTGTGGCAGGCAATGCTTTCTTTGTATTTATTTTGGTGTTGTTTACTGTACAGTTCATATTCAAAATCCAAAGTTGTATATCATTCTACCGTAAATACACCCACTCTCTCCTCATAACCATTATCTATGTGATGTAAATAAATTATCGATAGGCACAATAATGTACTAAAAATGTCCTTTGTTATATGGCCCTTATTGTATATGTTAAATACTTGGATGAAAATAATAGTTCTGTTGTATATCGTCACTAAATCGTGCATCAATAACTCATTGTAGCAAAATTATAACGATCAAATAACACATTTAAAGGGATATACAGGGTATTTGCTTGTTGCGAAAGATTATCGATTTTATTTCACGAGTTATCAAATTAAGAAATTAGTATTTTACGGGTTGCAAAGACACGAGTGGACATATATTTTTTCTATGATCAACCTTGAATTAAAATCGATAATCTTATCAAACCCACACATTTTATTTTATAACACAGTTTTCAGTTTACAAATCTGAACACTGATAATCATTTAATCCATTACATATTAGCCAATACGGCGGGAATCAGAATAAAGCGACGCTATGTTATTTCAAAATTTGATCCCGTCTTCAATGAATGTGTGTTACATGTATAACCAAATAATAATAATAATAATAATAAAAATGATGATGATGATGATGATGATGATGATGATGATGATGATGATGATGATAATAATAATAATAATAATAATAATATTAATAATAATAATAATAATAATAATAATAATAATAATAATAATAATGATAATAACGTTTCCACTTGAAATGGAAGGAACTTCCCCACAGTCTAAAACAGAACACGCAAAACGCATGAATGCAAATGAAATGTAATCACACATTTTAAACGAAATTGTCTTAATTCAAATAAGCTGTGTATTGAAGATACGAGTAATCTCGCTTAAAAGCATATACGGACGCATAGACACAGACCAACCGTCATGTCTATATCAGCTATAGTAACTACGTGCATTTTTTTTCTCTTGTGATAGGACTGATTCGACAACATTATCGGAAATGTTAATCTCACTGTTTTATATTAAAAATAATTGTGACATATAATTTTTAATAGTGATCAAGTATGGTGCAAGTTAAATAGACCTACCGGCTTCTCCACATATTACACCAACGTCTTCATGGTGTCCGCAGTCGTTCTGGCCCCACTCTCTATGCGCACAGTTCACAATTGACGACTCTGTGCCGTTACATGTGACATCATCTAGCCATATTTGCCCCGTCCCTTCATCAATTTCACCAGGATGCAATATTGTCCCATTTGACATTCTTTAAACAATTTTTGAAAGTTTGTGACAATTCATATGTTAATGTATTGTTGCGGCAGATGCAATTAAAGCGATAAAATGTTACTTTAGAAACATTATCAGGAAAGAAAGTATTCAAAATTGTTGCTATCCGCTAGGCTTTTACGCAACGCAAGTGCTCAGTTGCCCATACAATACAGAATCACTAATACAACAAAAATGATCAAAACTGTTTTCACCACCCTGGAGATGGCAATGGAAAGCTTAAGATGTTTTAAATAATGCAATATAAAATACAGAACACACAACTGAATTGAGGTCACATAAAGGTGGAATATATATATATATATATATATATATATATATATATATATTTATAATGAGCGTTTTGTTTTCATTTGACGTAAACGAGTGTGTTAAATATATGTTATAACCACAAATAAAAAGCGAAGCATGTTATGAACATGGGAACATATAACAAATTGGATTGCGCTTGTTTTTGTTTTGCTCTCGCACACTTGCAATCATTTACTTCAATTAATCTGAAACGGAGTTCATTAATCTCACTTAGACATTACATGTAAATGGTTAAACTCCAACGGTTTCTAACAAAATAATTGCATATGTTGTTTTGTAATTTTGAATAAATATAAATTTATTATTTACCAAAAACAGAGTGGTCTTTCAACTATTGAGGGACAAATAACTGGAACTGGTAAAAAAGACTTTTTATGGATTCACGCATATCTGATCTCCTTACATTGATGAGAACTGGGTATCAGTCTTGTTTGTAAACATGTTTTTGAACTATTTTAATGTGTGTTTACATCATACGGTTACTCGTTTATTTTCACCTACCCGAGCTCTTTGCAAAGGACCTGTGCGAAGTTGATATCTGTGTTGTCCATACACACTGTCCCCCAAACACCGTCGTGGAACACCTCGACACGACCCCAGCTGTTGATGCCACCACCACCACCAGCTAGTCTAGTCCCTGTGGATATTTGTGTGATCTTTTTTTAGAGAGCATTTCTTGGTCTCATTGTATAGGGGAATGACTGAAGTTCAATTTAAGTCAGGGTGGATTGTTCAATTCCTGGTCGTTTCCATGGAAACCAAGATGGCAGCCATTAGAATGTCATTTTCAAGAGACCATACCTCTGCAATTCTTTAGTTTTATTAGTTTCATATGCCTACATATTTCGAATTAAATTCCTCTGATGTTACAAGCATTTATATTTGGCTTTCAGATTAACTGTTCATAGAGGTCAAGAAAGGTCATGGTCAAGGTCATCTAAAGGTCAAAATGTATAAAATGCTTTACAATTATGGTTTCTACCCAAAACCAATGTTTATTATATAAACAATTTAATCGATATATGCTCAAATAGTGTTTTTAAACAAAGTGTAGTAAATACTGAGAAGAACAACATTTATTTTAAGGTCATAACTTAAATAGTCTTCAAATTAGAAGTCATTACGTGGCACCATTCAAATAGGTGATTTTGCTTAGAAACTTGAATGTAGGAATAGCTGTTTGTTTAACTAAATGATATAATTATGCTTTTTTAACTTATTACATATTAAGTTCAAGGACTGAATTAAAAACTGATGTTAATTATGACATAGGGGCTTGCCAGTTGATTTTTCAAAAGTGTAACTAATAACTATTTGAAAGTGTAATAGTCTTCGGATAAAACTTTTCGGATAATTGTATATTTCGTTCTGGCTCATTATCTAGTAGGAATAGAGGTCCATGTTGCATGATTAGAAGTTTTTTTTTAAATATGCTGACGATGTTCTACATTGTCTTGGCAAAAAAAAAATGTTTGATCCCAAGAAAAAAAGTGTTCCCATGTCTAAATCCAAGATGGCCACCAAGATGGCCAACCAAAAACCTTGAAAATACCGTTTCTTTTGCAATTGACACTAACAACATATATTTTCATCGAGTTTGGTAAGCTTTTTAATTTAAGCAATTATAAACATATTATTCGTATTAAACAAATACATTTTTTGGTGAAATATTTTATGAAAAAAATGACTTTATATGTATGAAAAAAATCTACCAAAAATCATGTTTTTTGGCTTATGACATGTTTCAATTTGTACCTGAAAAGCAGTGTAGATACAATTATCATTCTAACTACATTTATGTACACCTATGAGACTAAGGAATATAATACATGCCGCATTGACACAGAATACGCACTCAATAAAAAAAACGCACTATGTGACCACATGACCTATTGTTAAACCCGGCATGACCCATATTCGAACTTGACCTAGACATCATCAAGATACAACTTCTGACCAAGTTTGGTTAAGATCGGATGAAAACAACTCGAGTTAGAGAGCGGACACTTAATACGGACCGACCCACAGACAAGCTCACTCTTATATACCCCCCCTAAACTTTGTGTGTGGGGGTATAATAATTGTGATATATAAGACAATAAAAGTGGGTGGGGTTAATAACAAATTGTAGAAAAATGCATGTTGATATATATATTGATATACGAGCCTTTTTTAACTTGTTATGTTTATGTATAAAGATGGTTTTGATACTTACAAGTGGATTCACGCTGTCTTTAAATATAAAATACATTTCACTTACTGATATAAGTATATTTACTGTAAAGATATGAAACAATATAATATATACAGTCTAACCTGTCAATAAAGACCACTCAAGGGATTTGGTCGTTGTGGTATTTGTTCACAGGTGGTCTTTATTCGCAGGGTCGATTGCTAGGGATTAAAAGGATCGGGAGGAAATCGCTGTGGTCTTTATGGACAGGTGGTCTCTATTAAAAGGTGGTCTCTGGGACAGGTTTGTCCAATAAAATCATAGTTGTTCCAAAACAAACAGTGTCATGTTTTACACAATACTACTGAGAATGTTATGTTTTTGTAAATTTTCTTTTACGGAGGTGTAGTTGAGTAGGAGAAGGTGATATTATTAATGTTTAAAGGATATATCTTCATATCATCATAGAAGTTGTTTTAAAGAACTTTCATCTGATGAATAAAACATTGAATGAAACCAAACAGCACGGTAAAAGTATTTACCCAATCTTTATTGACTTTATTGACTTGCTCAAGATCTAGTATTAATAGAAATTGAAGTTCTATTTTTTATAACAAAGTGCATTAATATTCAACGTACATGAAAACAAATTGTGTTAATTTTGTTTCCAAGATGTTCAGCACGAAATATACGATATGGTCATTGGAGAGTCCAGGTTTGTATTTTAATCATATAATACAAATTAATATGAAGGTATTGTTTCTTTATCATGACACAGTTGAAATTCTTCTGAACACTGAACTAACAAAAACTTGAATTTCAGATTAACTTTAGATTTGCGTATTTCATCAAAGAACATTAATTTGTGGTACACATATAATAATGTTCAAACTTTATTTTAAACATCTATAAAAACTAGTATTTAACTTAAATTAATGTTATACTTAATTAATATTAAATACAATGTACATTTTAGGTAGATGATTGAACTCCAGTCACTCATCCATATTCTCTTCGGAGAAAATAAACAATAAAAATGACATAAAATCATGTTGAATTCCAAAAAAAATAATCCAAGTGTCCAATGCAATACCTTCCCATTTTCAGTGAATTTTACATTTAAATGGGCTTAATGATTATGGCGACTTTGTAACTCTTAATTCATTAAAACTCTGCTGAAAAAAGCTAGCTCAACTGCACTCAATTCGCAACAAGCGATAACATGAATAATGCCACTCACCATATCACATGCATGATGTTTGTGTGAATATCCCCGAAACACTAAGTGAAATCGACTTGGGTACAACTGGCTACCATCGTGGATGCTACCAAGCTTTTAACAAAAATCAGGATCGCTTAAGTAAATGGAAACCTAGTGAAACCGCTTATCAAAAACATCATCCGATGATTGTTCCCAATGCACAAAATACATTTCCGCATTCTTTGCACCAAATTAGAGCGCAGGGCTTCTCATAATACTGGTACTGAGAGATGTGTCCAATTTTCGTTGAAAGTATCCAACTGGAAGCAAACAGAACCTCATGCATTACAAATGGAACCGTTCTCATTATATCGAAAGGTGCAAGGTGAAGATCTGGTTGCAAAATCAGCCATGTACCATGATACATGCCAGAGAGAATTTGACTTAAAATACTTTAACTTTTTGAAACATAAAACAGCCGAAGTCTGTCTCAGGTGACAGCCTCCAGAATCTCCGAATTACAGCAGAAGCTCGTGCATATGCATGTTTACGTGAGATCATTTCAGAAAAAGTACAAAACTGAAATGAGCAAACGCGGCTTTCCCATGTTGAAGTTTAAAAACAGAACTTCAAAGGTTTGGTTGCAAACGGAACATATTGGCCAAAATATTAAATTCACAAACGTAAATGGCATGGGATTCATAACGAATTGCATTATTTTTAACGCAAGAATGACAGTGGCGGAAGCAATTGGTAGTGCATTTGATTTTGAATTAATTTCAAACCAGGGAGATTTTACATTTGACATTCGCACAAGTGTTAAACAGGCTTTTGTTGATGCTTAACCGCTACCATGGCTCCCGACAGCAGATGATCTTGATGCTTATGCACCTGAAGATATCATTCATTAGGGAACTGTTGTCATTCCTCACAAAGTTAATGTGTGGTGAAAATAATACTAATGTACACGGCCTAAATGAAGTGAATCGAACTGCGGGTATTATGGTTCAATAAGTTAAACCTGGTTTTGTTGCTACACATTATGATCGCACATTAAATGTATACGAGCGATCAAAGGCTCGTTCCCTGAAAGCTGATGGAAACCAAAGCTTGCCACCATTAACAATAACACAACGTTGCGGTCCAAGATTTCCTCCAAAGGCCATGTTCACTCCACGTACTGAAAACAATCGACTACTTTACTACGATAGATAAGCATTTTACGGACTATGCAACGATTGCAGAGCTCCTTGATCAGTCTGAACTGGCTACTCAGGAGGTTGGACAAAAGTAAGTTCTGTCTACATTTGAAGGCGCTCCCATTGATTTGGAAGTTTCCTGATCAATACAAATACCACGTGGTCACGCTGGGTGCATTCCATACAGCTATGAATTACATTGGAATGCTAACAAAAAACAAAAAAAGGGTCAGGTTATGCAGAGATCTTCATAGAAGCTGGGTTGGTTACGACCGGATGCCTGCACAATGTACTAAGCGGTGAGGCTTATGCTAAGGCGTTGTTCTGATAATCAAGGATGGAACGTAAAGGACAATGTGTTGGAGCCATTATGGGCCAAGGGTCTTATTCTGCCGTCAAGTTTAATTGAAATGCTGTGCCATGTAAACACATAATTTGATGAGAAAGAAGAAGATGAGGCAGATGTTGACTTCCTTGAACTGGAAATGACTCTGTCAACTGAGGATTAATCTGTATCTGACATTGTCGTTTCCAGTTCGAGAAAGTCAATATCTCCCTCATCTACCCCCCCCCCCCACNAAACACATTCACGCTCTAAGCTATGTTTTTTAATGGCACTGTTTCTTTGTGTTAAAACGAGTGTTTTTAATTTGTTTTTGTTGGCTTCTTACCATTGAAGTGAAATATAACCACATTATCTGTTATTTGTGTAATGTGAGATATAATAATGCGTTACTTTTGTTTATAAATGATATGTTTTCATGTTTTTTTTTACGGTAAAAATACTATTATCAGTTAGTGAAATGTATTTAATATTAAAACACATTGTGAGTGCACTTGTAAGTATTAGAAACAATCTTTATACATAAACATAACAAGTTAAAAAAGCTAGTACATCTAAAAATATATCGACATGCACATAAGGAATTTTTTCTTCAAATTTGTTATTTACCCCACCCACTTTTATTGTCTTATATATCACAATTATTGATAATATTCGCATGAAATGTTATATTATTATATTCCTTAGTCCCATAGTGTACATAAATGTAGTTAGGATGATAATTGTATCTAAACTTCGTTTCAGATACAAATTGAAACATGGCAAAAGTCAAAAAACATGATTTTTGGTATATTTTTTATATATGAGTCGTGTTCTGAGAAAACTGGGCATAATGCATGTGCGTAAAGTGTCGTCCCAGATTAGCCTGTGCAGTCCGCACAGGCTAATCCGGGACGACACTTTCCGCCTTAACTGGATTTTTACTAAGAAGAGACATCATTTAAACGAAAAATTCCATTTAAGCGGAAATTGTCGTCCCTGATTAGACTGCACAGGCTAATCTGGGATGACAATTTACGCACAAGCATTATGCCCAGTTTTCTCAGAACACGACACATATAGTCATTATTTTCATAAAATGTATAAAATTTCACCAAAAAATGTATTTGTTTAATAAGAATAATATGTTATTAATTTCTTTAATTAAAAAGCTTACCAAAATCGAGGAAAATATATGTTTTTTGTGTCATTTGCAAAAAAAACCACGGTATTTTCAAGGTTTTTGGTCGGCCACCTTGATTTTGACCCCATGGGAACAATTTTTTTCTTGGGAACAAACATTTTCTTTTACCCAAGACAATGTAGAACATCATCAGCATATTAAAAAAAAAAACCTCCAATTATGCACCGTGGACCTCCGTTCCTACTAGATAATGGGCCAGAACAAATGATACAATTATCCGAATAGTTTTATCCGAAGACAATTACACTTTCAAATAGTTATCAGTTACACTTTTGAAAAATCAACTGACAAGGCCCTATATCATTATTAACATCAGTTTTTATTTCAGTCCTTGAACTTATATGTAATAAGTTAAATTAGCATAATTATATAATTTAGTTAAACAAACAACTATTCCCACATTCAAGTTTCTAAGCAAAATTACGTATTTGAATGGTGCCACGTAATGACTTCTAATTTGCAGACTATTTAAGTAATGACCTAAAAATAAATTTTGTCCTTCTCAGTACTTACTTCACTTTGTTTAAAAACACTATTTGAGCATATATCGATTACATTGTTTATATAATTAACATTGGTTTAAGGTAAAAACCATAATTTTGTAGCATTTTTTACATTTTGACCTTTAGATGACCTTGACCATGACCTTTCTTGACCTCAATGAACAGTTAATCTGAAAGCCAAATATAAATGCTTTTAACATCAGAGGAATTTAAATCGAATTATGTAGGCATATGAAACTAATAAAACTTAAGATTTGCACAGGTATGGTCCCTTGAAAATGACATTCTAATGGCCGCCATCTTGGTTTCCATGGAAACGACCGGGAATTGAAAAATCACCCTGACTAAAATTGAACTTCAGTCATTCCCCTACACAATTAGACCAAGAAATGCATTGGACAAAAAAATTCACATAAATATCCCCAGGGATTGTACTAAGCAAGACGAACAGTTTCTATGACATTAAATTATAATCATATATGGCGTCAGTTCCAAAGCTTCATAATTGTGTAAACTGTTTATACATCAAACATCTAGAAACATTTTGCAACTAGTGCATACAGTATGATCGTTTGATCTTTAAAATGAATAAATTCGATTTATAGTAAAATGTAATATTTCTTTCAAGTCTAAAACAGAACACGCAAAACGCATGAATGCAAATAAAATGTTACCACACATTTTAAACGAAATTGTCTTAATTCAAATATGCTGTGTATTGAAGATACGAGTAATCTCGCCCAAAAGCATATACGGACGCATAGACACAGACCAACCGTCATGTCTCTATCAGCTGGACTAAAATAATTTATAGTAACTACGTGCATTTTGTTTTTCTAGTGATAGGACCGATTCGACAACATTACCGGAAATGTTAATCTCACGGTTTTATATTAAAAATAATTGTGACATATAATTTTTAATAGAGATCAAGTATGATGCAAGTTATATAGACCTACCGGCTTCTCCACATATTACACCAACGTCTTCACTGTGTTCGCAGTTGTTCTGGCCCCACTCACTATGCGCACAGTTCACAATTGACGACTCTGTGCCGTTACATGTGACATCATCTAGCCATATTTGCCCCGTCCCTTCATCAAAGTCATCAGGTTGCAATATTGTCCCTTTTGACATTCTTTAAATAAGTTTTGAAAGTTTGTGACAATTCATATGTTTATGTATTGTTGCGGCAGATGCAATTAAAGGGACAACATGTAACTTCAGAAACATTATCAGGAAAGAAAGTACTGTTACTATCCGCTAGGCTTTTACATAACGCAAGTGCTCAGTTGCCCATACATTACAGGATCACTAATATAACAAAAATGATAAAAACTGTTTTCACCACCCTGGAGATTGCAATGGAAAGCTTAAGATGTTTTAAATAATGCAATATAAAATACAGAACACACAACTGAATTGAGGTTATATAAAGGTGGAATATGTATATATATTTATAATGAGCGTTTTGTTTTCATTTGACGTAAACGAGTGTGTTAAATATATGTTATAACCACAAATAAAAAACGAAGCATGTTATGAACATGGGAACATATAACAAATTGGATTGCGCTTGTTTTTGTTTTGCTCTCGCACACTTTCAATCATTTACTTCAATTAATCTGAAACGGAGTTCATTAATCTCACTTAGACATTACATGTTAATGGTTAAATCCAACGGTTTCTAACAAATTGCATATGTTGTTTTGTAATTTACAAAAAAAAAATATTATTTACCAAAAACAGATTGGTCTTTCAACTATTGAGGGACAAATAACTGGAACTGGTAAAAAAGACTTTATGGATTCACGCATATCTGATCTCCTTACATTGATGAGAACTGGGTATAAGTAAACATGTTTTTGAACTATTATAATGTGTGTTTACATCAAACGGTTACTCGTTTATTTTCACCTACCCGAGCTCTTTGCAAAGGACCTGTGCGAAGTTGATATCTGTGTTGTCATTACACACTGTCCCCCAGAAACCGTCGTGGAACACCTCGACACGACCCCAGGTGTTGATGCCACCACCACCACCAGCAAGACGAACAGTTTCTATGACATTAAATTATAATCATATATGGCGTCAGTTCCATAGCTTCATAATTGTGTAAACTGTTAATACATCAAACATCTAGAAACACTTTGCAACTAGTGCCTACAGTATGATCGTTTGATCTTTAAAATGAATAAATTCGATTTATAGTAAAATATAGAATTGTACAGTGTGTATTTTGTTCACAAATCTTCTGTAACATACTTACGTGCTGTGTACAATCGCAGTGAGATCGAAATTATGAAGCAAAGTATCACACGAGTGCCCATTCTGAAAACAAAATTTTAATTGTGTTGTAACTTTACACGGAAATATCTTTTTATAAACAAATGAAGGGATTGACGGACAGACAAAAAGCAAACAAAAAACAAATCTATATACGATTTGTCACCGTCATAAAGTATGTAATTGTTGAGTAATTACAATATTAATGTTTGTTCTATTTTTGAAGTCTGCAGGCAATGCGTCTTTAAATCCATACGTTAATGAGCTTTGCACACGGAATAGTGCGGATTCCTGTTTTCGACATTTCATTTTAAGAAAAGATGCACAAAATAGTTTTGACTTAACACAAAAATAATGCCCGCTCTCTGTTTAATCTATACTTGCAAGTTGATATATGTTAAACAAGCATTTAGTGATTGTCAAATATATGCAGCTTTTGTGTATGGTTGTTACTTATTATAATAATTAAATGCGCACTGCATCGCATGTTTTGAGTCAGTTTAACAAACGTGTCAACTCCATACACATAGCGGACACTTGTTTCCACTCAATATGTAGTTGCGTGCAAATAAAACGGACTTGCTAACAGATTGAGACATTTTTAAGTGTGTCCATAAATGCCTTAAATGCTAGATTTAAACCTCGTAAATGTAGAGTTCCATTATAAAAAAGAATATAAGTTAGTAAAGAAAACATTGTGTCCCCTTTTGGGACTCGAACCAGTTTTTTTTTTATTAAAAGGCTAACCCAAAAATCACTCGGCTTTCTAAACTGGTAATTTAAGTTTAAAATTGATACATTTAAAAAAAGATAGACGTATTGTAACACGATTAAACAAAACAACTGAAACATGGCAAATTATCGTTTCGCGTTTGTAACGCTTCATAATTGTTTCAATTTTAAGTAATCATTATTCATAAACAAAACTGTATTTTCCGAATGAGTATACGTCAATTGTGCAATTTCGCTTCCTTTGTTTCAGTGTTGTTTGTTTAATCTGTCAGAAAGAATTCAAAAAATGTAGTTTCGACAATCAGTTAACAAGTCCATTAAAAAGACCAAACCAAATCAGGTATCTGTGTAATAATTATAATAATTATAATGATTGGTGGTTGAACAATAATAGGTCGTCGTTTTTATGTATGACAACTTGTTAACTTTGGTCTAAAAGTATATTGACTTAAAAGTATTATTTTTTAATGACTTCCTATTCCATGTAAGATAATGTTTTGGTTTGCGGTGACGCTATATATTAGATTAAATGAATGCCAACACAACATAGTTCGATACAAACTGATACAACACAATAATTTCTCTGTAAAATGATCATAAATATATATATGTTTAATGTTAGACGAAAAATACAAATTATGATTGAAGTTTTTTCTCTATAAAGACGCAGTTGAACATCTGGGTGATGCTCAAACCAGGTAGGTTAACTTCTTCTGGAATAACACACTTGACGGAGACTGTCTACACTCTTCGATCCCTTGCAATTCCGGATACGCCTGATGGTAAAGTTAACCAACGCATAACGAATGAAAATAACACACACCATCTGGTAACGGGTTTTTTCAAACGAAGATATACTAATATCCTTCGAGGCATTATAAAGTTACAAAGCAGGAACAATAATCTATTAACTTTGACCTTTAGCACAGATCATATTAATTTCCACCAAGGATGTATACATGTTTATGCAGCGCTTTTGAGCTCACCGGTCATGGAACCTCTTCGAACATCATTCGCGCAATGTTTCGTAACAAAAATAAAGAAGAATGTGTAACACCAAATTTACTTACTTAGGCTATCATATACATGGATGCGTGACTTAATGCGTTAAGCTCAAAGGGAACTGTTCACGTTTTAGTTAATTGACAAAAATTGAAAAACAAAATTCAGATTTTTAAATTTTCTTTGTAGTTATTTGCGGGAAAACAGTAATACTGAACATTTACCATTCTAAAAACTACCCATTATATGCATCTTTTGACGATTTAAAAACCTAATAATCATAAAGCGTAACAAACGAAAACCATTGGATAATTTGGAGAACTCTGTTGTTATCGTTATATTTTGTGACATTACCAGGGGTCAATGGTTCGAGCCCCGAGACGGTATACATTATTTTTATTCTTGTTTTACACAGGAGCTATTTATTTCCGATGTTGACAATGATCACTGTTAATGCATGTAATGACAAACATCAAAACATGCCTAAATCTGTGAACAATTTCCTTTAAAAAACAATATCAGACTGTGTGTACATTACCCATTATTAATGCGACTAGATTTATACAATTATGGAGAGATACACAACAAATAGCACGGACGTTGACATATTTGATTTATCCTGGAAGTAAAGGCGTTTTTATAGTGTATATACCTATAAAAGCCATAAATACACGGACGTGATAAAAACATCAAAAATATATTTTAAAAAGTCAGACTTTTAAAGCCGACAAATGCGAATCTGATTTCGGGTGTCAACTTATACACTTTATCTTTCAGAATCCTAATAAGCCTATGTGTTCACAATATTACAACGGGTTAAGGTGTTCTAAACAAATAACACATTCGCGTCGTTATTTTCTGAACATAGAACAAATTGTAACAATTAAAAGCTGAACATAGCTTGGTAATGTTGATCTGCACACCGAGTTTAATGTTTAAGAGCTTTACCAGAATTCGGTACCAAGCTTTAATACTTTATAGATCACAGAATCCGAGTTTTGCAGACAGATGGTCGAGGATTGCATATATAGTATCTCGCCATATGGGCACATATTATTAGACAGTTAGTCAAAACGAAGACGATGTAATGTTGGAAAATTGTCTCGCCAGTAGAACCCAATTAATAAATCCTACAGCTGATTTGGTTGGCTGATTACCGAGACATCCCCGAAAACATTGGGTACATCTCTGAATCCTTTCCGAGGTGAATGTGTATAGAAAATATGATATACATTGTGTTCAACACGGACATGCATACGCCCGGTAAACACACACTTTAATCGTGTATGCTGACTAACAAACTTGCTTTAACTTGACATGATTATCGTTGATTAAATATTGTTTACAATGCATTGCGATTGTGTAAATACTAAGGAAAAGGAAAGAAATCGTGGAAAATATACTTGTTAATCGTTTACTTATCCAAGCAAATTATTATCGTAACAAATATTTCATTTTTTTTTATATAACAAGAATAGTCTCCATTCTTAATATCAGTAAAAGCATACGCAGATATATGTGATATAATCTGATACGGACCATTACTCAACACGTTTACTATAAAACAATATAAACATCTGAAATAAACTTAATTACATATATGCTACAAGGCGAATGAAATATAAATATGTGATTCAAGTTAAGGATCAAGTTTTAATTAAAATATTTATTAATATTTGTTTATTTTCGACGCTCACGATCACAATTAACGACAAATATCATTTTAAGATATTTCTTGTTTATGTAATAAATAATGTTTACCTGAGCTTTGACCTTTGAGAGTATTGTTACATAAACCTTGCATGTGTATACTAAATTACGAAAATACCTTACTCTTTTTTTTTTCTCATCACTAAGCTGTCATTCTGGATAATTTTGTACGGTATCATGTAATCAATGCTTATACACAGTCTTGTTTGAGTATATTTAATTGTTGTTTTTCAATTATGAAATAGCAAGAAGCTGTTTGTAAGCTTAGTCATATGTCATTGACATTTAAAATACCGTGTATAATGAAGACCGCAAGTCCTTGCAATAAGATATGCCATTACATAAAAACGGGTGTGTTGACTCGTATACTAATACATGTATTCCAAGTAAAAATGTGACATCTGTTTTGGATTTTAATGAATCATAAATACACGACGACCAGTGATTTCTGTAAATTGGGTTACACAATTTTTAATACAGCCACATATCATTTGTATATATTGAAACAAATAGCAGCCATAGTATTAAAACACACACTAATGAGACGGGGCGCATAGATTTTGTGTCAATTTTAAACTAACCATGGCGATCATTATGTGAGAACATTCATCTAATCATCACATAAATCATCTAATAGTCTCGATCCAATCGTGAAACTTATATTAAAAAGAAGTTGACATTTCTAAGAGTATTGATGGTTTGTGAACATGCATTATTTAAAAAGACTAATTAGACTATAAAGAGCCATACAACGCATATCACTCTTGCCCATCAGAATGTATAACATGTTCAAGTAACAAGATCGATGCTCATAGAGTCGAAAATACCGGGTCATGCAGTGAATCTGACAACGGATCATTAACCGGGATCCTGCGTTTATTTATTGACGATCAGCAACACAATATGTTGAATCTTCTGTTAAATGTATCGCGAACCCCACCATCCGTTGTAGAGGTTTTGTTTAGTCCACAAGATTCCTGGCCGTATGGACGAACTGGTTAACACAATCATTGAATATTTCCATGTACTAAATGAACAAAGAGTATAACTGTAGCGCTGAACTGAAGATGGGTGTATTACTGAAAGCCTTGTTAGTTCTACAAATGACATCAAACCAGAGCATTGCACATTAACAAAGTATAAGACAAACCTTGATCCACAACTAAATTTAAAGCGCCTTACACAAGTAGTAATTTACATGATGCGGGTAACCCAAGTAAAGACCTCTTGCCTTCAAACTAATTAATTTGAAACCGACATTGGAGCTGTGCAAAACGTCTGCATATTAATGTAAAGTGTATACACACTTTGAAAGTTTAAAAATACCTGTATGGGTCTAATGTCAAGTTAATTGTGTGGTTTATCGTGCAAATAAACGTTTAGTCATAAAAAACTAAGTGTTTATTGAGTTACTGCAGTTTAATTATAAATACAAACAAATACTTTAAACTTAACTATACAAACAATAGTAGTTCCACTCTTACTTCAATACTCGTAGAACTTATTTTGATTTTTGATTTTGGAAACTGTTAAGAGACAATTTGGCGATCTATATATTAGTCGCATATAAGAGAAGACGGTCCCCCCAACATACTCTTTATAGTAAGTTGAGCATAGATAAAACACCTTTAGATTTAAAAAACGGGTATATCTGCTTTCAATACATGTAAAATAAGTTCGTCTGATCGTATCGTGAAGAAATATTTCAGTGGATACCGTTTGCATGCGTTGGTAACATAGCTGTTACTACACTTATATCTGGATCACGTTCAATAACAAATTTAAAGCGGAATTGTCGTGCTTATAGTTTTGTATTTCTTGTTTGAGTTTACTTAATTGCAAAAGTCACAATTGCAGAGAATCGACATTTCAATGTCATAAATGCATTATGACACTATGCTGACAAATACATACTTTAATCCTTAATACATACACATATCAAATACATACTTTAATACTTAATACATACACATATCAAATACATACTTTAATACTTAATACATACACATATCAAATACATACTTTATAACTTAATACATACACATATCAAATACATACTTTAATACTCAATACATACACATATCAAATACATACTTTAATACTTAATACATACACATATCAAATACATACTGTAATACTTAATACATACACATATCAAATACATACTTTAATCCTTAATACATACACATATCAAATACATACTTTAATACTTAATACATATACATATCAAAAACATACTTTAATACTTAATACATACACATATCAAATACATACTTTAATACTTAATACATACACATATCAAATACATACTTTAATACTTAATACATNGCTGTAAATAATCATCGTGAATACCGGTAGTTACTTTATCTTTAATATAAGAGCATGTGACTTCGATGTAAACATATCTTATTTGTATATTGAATGTGTTAAAGCTCGTGAAACTAAGTACTCGGGCAATAAACAATATTGTCTTATTTGCCGAAGTAAAGAATGTCAGTTTAATTAATGAATATGGTTCTTTAAGCAGTGTTCGAACTTCGTAAAATGCAGTCAGGTGTAAAACATAAGATCGGACAATTAAATATGCCAAAATAGGGCTTTTGAAATTACTGGTTTACCTTGAGCATCGATGACGTGAATTATCGATGTTATTCCACGTACAGAAAAAGTATAATCCTAAAACATTCGAAAATCAAATGAGTGTAAATAGGTAAAACGATTTTAAATACATCGAACAACATGTGTGCATGTGTTACACGAGAACATAACATTAAATATATATCTGTAAAATATTTCAATTATGTTTACTTAAGTGTTTAAACATTGCAAAGGTGAGTTATTATCAGTGGTTAAATATTTCTAGCTTATCCACTTGAGGTTAATGTGTTCATTCTGCGAACAATCCTTTCTTTGCAACGTTGGCACAACACGTGCGTGCGTCTGACGTATGTCATTACTATTGCACATGGTATTTGTTTCTTACATATGGTTAAAGCCCTATTAACACTCAAAATCAACGATTATTTCGTAAAATATTTCGTAAAATAAAGTTAACCCATACAAAATCAGTATTCCTTATAGCAAAAGCCATTTTTTCAACGCTATATGTGATCTTCTTACATATAGATAAACTCTTTCTTTGAATGTTGGCAAAACACATGAGCGCGTCTGCCGTGTGTCATTACTTTTGAACGTGTTAGTTGTTTCTTACATTTTGGTTAACATATTTTTTGCAGTTTTTATATCTAAAACGGTTAAAGACTTTAAAGTAGGATGCTATGAAGTAAAAGTTATAATTGTGTTTGTAATGTTCGTGATGTTCTGTGCTTTGTCGAATTAATGAGAAAATGATCGCTTAAAATGTATATTCATATTATTAGCAACAACAATTGTGTGTCGGTCCTTAAAATACACTAAACTGCGTCAAATGCTAAATTTAATGTTGAAAGCTCG
This sequence comes from Dreissena rostriformis, assembly GCA_007657795.1. NCBI lineage: Eukaryota > Metazoa > Mollusca > Bivalvia > Myida > Dreissenidae > Dreissena > Dreissena rostriformis. The sequence continues at coordinate 90,472 of VMBQ01001179.1, forward strand.
AATAATTATACGATAGAAGACTTAGCACTTATTTAACCTGGTGTTTCTCTGGCATGATGTGATATACTTTTGACATTTCATCATTAATAAGTTTCGAAATACCGCGCAGAAAATTGTCCACATTCGTTATGTTTACATATGTTAACTGTCTGTCCAATATCATATTTTCTGTTGCAACAATGCATTGTCATCCGTTCAAAATGTCATTTATAAATGTCTGAAAAGGATGGGACAGGTAGATGATAGATTTAAACTTGTCCGTTCGTCTGTCCTTCTTTCCGTTCTTCCGTCCACGGCGCGCAGAAGTATGTTTTTTTCCAACAGGTTTTCTTTCAATACTGCATATACGTACATATAGTAAAATACTAAAATGCTATCAGAGATGGAAAAAGGTGCACAAGCTATATACATATATATAGTTATCGTAATTATTTGAAAGTAAATTTCGAGTATAACTTCAGTTTGTTTTAATTCTGAGTTACAAATCTGTTTTAATGAAAATTACAAAAAAAGACAGTTACAACAGAATAAAAAGTAAGAAGACATGTCCAGTATGTAGCCACAACAACATACCCAACAAGTATTGCAATAAGAGAGTTGAAGCTAAGCAAACACGTTAACCAGAATGTAAAATAGCGTATGCTATGTTTTGGTTCTGATTGTTCGACAATACTGGAGTGATGCCACCTACGTAGCAAACAAATGCAATTTTTAAACTTGTGACGCACGCAATTCAAACATTATTGCTGCGAAAGAGATTTAACATTCCAAGCGTATTTACCAGAATGTGAACTTGCGCAATTCCATATTTTGCTTCGTATGATTTCCGCAAAATTGTAGTGATCGCCATTTTCAGACTAAAATAATCAGTTGTAACTTGTGTCGGGCGTAACTCAAAAATGATTGTTGCTAGAGTGATGAAACTTTTAAAACATATTACGCAGCATGTGCAATTCGGAACCTTGATAATTTTGATTCCTTTTTTTAAACGAGACCAATGGTCATGTTTAGAAAAAAAACAAGTTTTAGTCACGTGTAACTCAAATTATATTATTGCTAGAGGGATGCTACTTTAAAGGGTGCTTGCGACAGCAACAACGGAAGGCAGTTTCTGTAATAAATGGCATTATATATATATATATATAATGAAATACCATATACATATGTTGAAAGTCAAACTCAAATGTAAAGAATGTCATTTGACAAAGAAGTTCGTGCCTTCAGGAACGATCGAGTGAATCAAATCCGTTAGCAGCCAACTAAACTATTAGTAAAGTTCAATCAATTCTCTACTATACATATTGGAAACTAGAAAATAACTAAAACTATCCAGTTACTATTTATTTTCAGTAAAATTTAAACGCACTTTTTCTACGAGATAATAATGCTGTATAGTTTAAATACAATACACGAAATAAAAATTATCATTCTAGATTAAAAATATTAACTGTTAGTATACATTTATATACATGTAATATAAAACGTGTAATACAACTACAACAACATATAAGTGTGTTTATGAATTTGTGTTTTTGTCCTTTCGAGCAAAATACGTTGTGTTTAATAAACAAAATATCAAACAGTTCATACCAAAACGATAACACATTTGATAAATTATAATATATTAATATTAAACTTACACATAAATGTTACCATGTCGAACCATTATCACCGGATTCCATACTAACACGCGGGTAAATAGAACGCATATACACATAATACATCAATTGCATGTTGAACAATATGTTAAGACAGAATGTTAAAACATCTCAAATATGAGTTAATTATTTGTTTTTAAATATCTCAAGCAAACACACTTGAGTTTAATGCTTTTTACCTGCGAAATTAAGGTACTTGCAAATGTTTGCACAACAGATGGATGAATCTCAAGCTTATTACCGTCATGTCTGGTATATATTTTTTATCATCGTTAAGTGTGTTCAAGTGTTAATGGAACTCTTTTGAAAGTGCTCTTAAAGGGGATATGTACGATTCAAATTTCAAACATTTTATTTTTCTCAATCTTAAACTTAAATATTTACGATTAAAGTTAAATGAAAATGTTAAATATATATTAATGGTACCATTGTTGTTTATCGGTACCCCAAACGCAAAGAATCGGGCCTGAAGTGGACGACAGCTTTCAGGAAATATGACGTACTCCTGACAAGTGTGCTAACTTATAACTTCCACAGTAAGCTGACTTGGCAAATCCAGCACAACGAAAAAGTTTCATGAAACAAAATAGAACGTGATTGAAACACGTCATACCTTTGCAGATTTAAGGGTGTGTCCCTGTCCGTTTAAGCCCCATCTAAAAACGTCTTCGATCTAGTATTCTCGTGTTAAATCTTAACACACTTAACAGTGTCGTTCTCTTTGATGTTCTCCTTTCGACCGATAATGCATGCTGAAACGTGGAGTGGCAAAGATAAGAAAGTTTGCCGATTGTTCCTCCAATGGCTGATGTCATTTGATCATTTTACCACCAAATTCGTTTACCATGGTGTCAAATGATCACCAAAACACTGAGAAATGGTAATTAAATTCGAATGTTCTTACTAATCTTTAAAGTCCATGGGTCTGTGTAGCTCCTTCATGAGGTCCCACTTTGAATTATAATCATTATAATGATTTGCTATGGGATTTTTTAAGACAATACGGATTGTTCAAGATAAAAAGGACATAAACTATTTTAGCCTCGCTCTGTGCAAAGGGGGTAAAATACATTTGCGTTAAGTGTCGTCCCAGATAAGTCTGTGCAGTCCGCACAGTCTAACCAGGGACGACTTTTTCCGTTTTTATTTTATTTTTCGTTTGAAGGATGACTCTTCTTGACGAAAATCCAGTTTAGGCGTAAACTATCGTCCCTGATTAGACTGTACGGACTGCACAGGCTTATCTGTGACGACACTTTACGCAAATGCATTAAACTACCTTTTCACAGAGCGAGACGCATTTGTTTTGTTGAGGTTGTGCTGCTTAAGATGAAGTACTTCAAATGTTTTATGTTGAATAGGTCCAATATAATTAAGTTTTAAAAACCTTCATATTCGTATGTAGCCTCTATTCCTGCATATTCGGCCACTGAATAGTTAAACTGACTTTTTATATGGAATGAAAACGTTTTAAACATAAGTGTGACAATTAATTAGCTTTTGAATGTCTTTACAACAAAATATATGCAAAATAATTTACATATCAGGTATTTCCTTAGTAACAGGCCAATTCTAGAAAGGAACCCTAGCAACTCTGATTTGTTAATATCTTTGCTATCAATCTGTTCAGTCATCATTTTTATAGAAAAACACTAAATTTGTGTATTTTTTTTTTATATAAATCAATTGATAAATATTTTAATAGACTAATAAATACAAGCATACTATATAAAAGTGAATATTTTCAAAATTATTGGCATTTAAAAAAACATGTGTGGCATATTTTGATAATTGTTTACCTAAATTATATTTTTTCCCAACAAAGTCTAAAATTCACATGTTTTGAACCAAAAAAACAAATTCTGTGTGATAGAATTTTCTCAATAAAGATAAATTACTCAAGTTTTATCAGAAATATATCATATTTTCCAAAATAATGGAGTGGCCGAATTTATAGGAATGGATGAAACTATAGGAAAGAAGGCCAAACGTTCAGATATAGTTACCAAATATTGTCAACGTTTTGAAAAAAACCGTTAAACTGGTTTAAACCCACTGATTGAAATAAGTGAAATAAGTGAAGAAAAAATGCATTGACTGTTCATTCGCGTAGGTGACTGTTAAATCAAATGGTATATTAAAGCGGGACTGTACGATTTTTACATGTGTTAAATTTTAATATATTGATTAAATTATGTTACGATGACTCAAAATAGGCAATAAAAAATTATACTTTGAAGACGAATTTTATAAAATGCAGCAAAGACAAGTTAGCGCTGGTTAAAGCCGATGCCGACACTTTTACTCGTATTTGTAAGGAAACAAAATTGTGTCTTTGTGTCGTATGAACGAATCTGCACTAAAACTAAATTTAGATTCACGTCGTACATGCACGATATACATGCTGGCTTATTTGGCTTCCAGCCATTTAAGCGTTGAGATTTAAATATCTTGCTTATTTCGCATTTTTCGACACATGTTCTTCTTAACTCTTTAATTTATATTGAAATATATGTATACTAATTTTCAACACATTTAAAAAAAAATCATAAATATTTGACAAAATCGTACAGTCCCGCTTTAAACGACGCATAACTATTATCATTTAACAAACACGACTAATGGAGTGCTTAATGCTTATTTTGTTTAAGAGTTTGCATTTGTTAATATAAAATTACTTACATTTCTCCTTATCTGCGTGAACATTGCTGTTATTGGGACGGACGATCTCACCTTATTACAAACGAAATATAACATGCACCATTATTTACTGACCGTTGCTTAAAGTATTTTAACAATCGGTTTTGAATTTCAAATTTATGAAACGTCGTGTGTAGCTGTTTTGTTACCACCGTTATGAAAACAGCATTAAGTGAAAACAGCTCGGTTAATGTTAACTTAGTTCTAAAATGCATATTTAAATAAATAAAAAACAAGTTAACACTTATAATATATCAATTATTGAAAAACGTGTTTAAACTGTAAAGATGAGTTATTATATTTTTTAAAATATTTATAGGATTGACACTCGAGTTTAATGTGTATAACATGTTCTAAAAATAATGCTAAAATTATTAAGTTTGTTAAGATTTTGATAATATTTGCGAAAAACAAATGTTTAAAAGCTGGTTACATCCCAATTTACAGAAGGAATATAAACATGCATTATCATTAAATTTTTACTTATATAGACGTTGAAAAATATCAGGAGCTACATAAGCTCTACATTTGGTACACAAGCTATATTGGTCATGCTTTAGAACAATCATATACTCGCTGTATAAGAACAATATACATAGAACTAAAATATCGAATTATTGGCTTACCTTTATATAAGAGAAATGTTTGTGTTGCTTGAGCGATCTGGTTAAAATCACAACCAATAAACCCATGGAACTTGTGTGCATGAACTCCCTTTCATTGAAACAGTCAAAGGGAGGCTATAAAAACACATCCTAGTGATCACTGATCATTTCACTAGGTATGCACAAGCTGTTCCATGCAAGACCAGACAGCTCAAACAACAGACAAACCAAAAACAGATTTAGAGGATATTTAAGTTTTATGCTTTACATGCAAACCAATCAACGAAGCTGAATACCTTGCATATATATGACAAAACTTCGCTTGCCAAGCTTGTGTTATGCATTAAGCCATGCAGGAAATATAATGCGAACACATCCAGATGTTACAATCGTATTTACTGCCATGGATCTTTATTTACGAAGATGTTTCAGTCATATATAGCTTATTGTCAACGTTTTGAAATAGCCTTAAAGCCGGTTTAAACCCCAAGTCCTTTGCATTTAAGCAGTTAAAAGTCCTTTTGATCAATTAGATTTAGGTCTTTCGAGGTATTCGTGGGCTTTTGGAAATACAGCATATGCACATTTGTCCATGTGGTATTGCAGAGAAACAGTTTTGAAACAACCTTTCAGTTAATGAAGACTTAATTCAGTGTACACGAGTATAACCAGTATCACTACGTTCTGAAAGGCGTGTGTTTACAGAAACTATTCAAGAATAATACAGCAATTGTATGTTGAAAACGTTTTTTAAAGTGTTTAAACATGGTAAAGATGAGTTATTATTAGTTTTAAAATACCTATTGCAAAAGACACTTGAGTTTAATGCGATTTACCTGTGAAATTAACGTTTTTTCAAAATGCTTGTGCAACACATAGACGAATATCGTTCTACTCATTATGCCTGTTATAAGTTTCTCAAATTGTTATCTTTTTAAGTTTTGCTGGGTTCGTTGGGAAAAACATGGTAAACCACTTCGTAATATATAAAACGTTATGTGTATGTTTTCTAGATATTCCTGCAAATATCCGGTAGTAACACATACTTAACATATTTTGATCGCGCTTCAGCAGAATGATATAAAGATAAAAAACGAGTCCATTAAAACGTCTTTTCAACTTTTTGCATTTTACATCATTGTGCCAGTAAATAACAAAATATTAAATGACCTACAACGTATTTTTAATGAGCTACGATTGATAAGGTTATCAAACTTATAAATCGTACTTTTTTAAAATATAATATTATCTAATGTGCATTATCCAAAACATTTAAAGTTTTTAAAATGAAAAAGTAGTCCAGTCAGCTAGATTGTATGTGTCAATTCGAATAGCTTTTACAGGAATAATGGTATATTAAAACAAAGTTCATTATATTATTTACTTTAATTGGACATTGTTTGTATTTTCGTGAATAAATCCTTGCCAAGTATATGGTTTGGCTGCCTATTAATGGTCTTTTGAGCAATATAAATATTCCGTGTACCCTCTGTGTATGTATTTGTGCTGCATATAGTGTGTGTGTTGTCAGGCTGTCGGCATATCTTTAATTAATCATGTGCGCTGAACGATTTCAAGCATGAAGGCTGAAAATCCAAACGACCAATGTTTTAAGTGTAATGCAATACGATGAACATTTTAAAATCATGAGTATCGACACAACCATTGTGAACTTTCAGTCGAATTAATAATTATGACATAACTTTGAATGCAGTGAAGTAAGAGGATGCTAATAAACGAACCTTGTATACAGGAGTAGAAGTGCTGAATATTCCATTGCGCAAATGTTCAGCAAACCATTTCCATTAAGTGGATACTTATGTCAATAATGTGCTTAGCTTCCTGCCAACCGGTTTGAGAGACTATTAAAGTCTTATAATTTACATGAATCAATCAATCAAATAAGTGAATGATTTGCATTTATCTTCCAAACTTAAGATTCCAATCATGTGTTATGTACTCAAATATGATGCAGACACCATCTAGTTGTTACATAAGTAGACTTTTTACCGAACATAATATAATGTGTTTTAGAATCCACCGTAAAAAAAAACATTACTGCCTTCAAGCATAGTTTAAATGCATCCCTTTGGCAACTTTAAACCACGAGATGGTGATGGATTCGAATAAGTTTTATTCTCATTTTATACTATTTAAAGTCTCTTTTTTTACTTTGACATGTTTGACTGTAAACCCTATATATAGGGTAAAGTCATCAGAACATAAAACGGATTTGCATAAAAAAAATAAGTTACAAACTAAAAATCCTTCCAGATTTCGAAGGATCGTAACGACGAGAATGGACACACGTTCTAAAACCTCCAAATGTAGTTTCATATTTGTGCAGGGTGCACGTCATTTTGGTATACATAAAGACCACAATTTTTAAGTGAACATGACGTTCGCCTTTCGACCGCGAGGTCCAGGGTTCGATTCCCACTCAAGTAGAATTTTCACGATTTTTCACAAAACACTATGTACTGTTTCTTCTCAGTAAACGGACCCAAACGTGTCCCTATAAGAAAATGGCGTTTGATCAAAATGAGCAAAAGGAAATAAGTTTATTATTAAACTTTAAAAAAATGGCATAATTTGATTTTATTCACTGTCAATGGTACATCAATCGTGCGTATTAACTTAACACGTATATGAAGATCAATAAAGATGTAGTTAAGTATGACGTCGATGGGGTTTCTCGTAGCCTATACATAACCCAGTCCTCTGGAGGTTTTTCTGACAATGCCTTATTGCGTTCACGGATTATCGTGAGTGTTTTACACCTTTCTCCGCGTCGCCAGAAGAGGCATGTTCACATTTAAGTCTGAATCTGTCTCCTGGGTAATTGAGGCATCCAAAGGGATGATACATTTCTTGGCGAAACACGTTATGTCAATTAACGGAAGTCATTGTTTGACACACATGTCAACAATCCCATACATTGTCAAATTCGTTATATAATTCCCGTATAATTGCTCAAGCAGCCTAGGGAACTGGCATCTCAACTTCTCGACAGCATGGTTCACCAAGAAGGGATGTGCAGCGGCTACAATCTACCAAGTGTCGAATCACAATGCTCAAATGAGATGTATTATTTCAGTAAAGAATGTTGAACTTTTTTATGATTGTTTTATTGTTGCAAGTAAGGAATGTCATCTCTTTATTGTTTATTCCATAAATGACATAAACACAAACCACTTTGATCAGAGCAGAAACCAAAGTTGATTTGATTTATACACAAATATTGTTAAACTTACTATATTAGATGCTATTATTCCATGAACAAGTTTGTGAAATAAAACGTATTTGTGGGGACACAACATTGTTCCATACTCATTTCATCATATTATGTTTTGTTTTAATACATTTCGAAATAGCAGGTTTTTGTGTATAACACCTTTGCGTTTATTTAAATATAGTTTCGTAAAACTGTAAGTGTATTCCCATACTATTTTGGTTAGGACTTTAAAAATAGGAACTGCTACACATGGTTATTTGCTCAAGGTTGTTACATTCCCATGCATGCTCATACAGATTCCAAACGCAGTGACTTCGTCCAAATTGTCTTTTTGACGAAAATAACGCATGTGCAAATTCGGAGTGTGTAGTGACATTGATAAGAAAGTTTTATAATTATCTCCCTTCAATCTGATGCCATCAGCGGATTACTACACCGCGTTCCTTTTCGGTAGTGTCAATGTGATCCCCATAACACTGAAAAATGGCCATTAAATTCGCTTCATCTTCATAATCCTTAATTGCGCCTTGTCTGAAAATTTCCTCCTTGAGGTTATGTCACGTGGCAGCACGTGGCAACGTATTAGTTTTAATTAGTTAAAAAATGTCCAAGTGTTAAATACAATCAGTTTGATTTAATGTCTAGGTATCAAATGAAAACAATGTACTTGACACATTTTGCTTACGTTTTAAAATCACCTGAAATGTTAAACAACTGTATTGTTATTGTTATCACAATTAATTTACACCTGATTACATGCTCAATTAACTAACCCGTGCAAGGGTGCGCTTTTAAAAAGCATATGTTAAATATGTTAACTTATATATATATATTATGAATGAAGTCAATAATTGGTTTATTGGAAAACAACAGTGCGTTCGCAATTTTGGTTTCTTTGACAGGAAATAATATTTTGGATTTCCAGTGGACAACGATTTGAACAGCTAGTACATATAAACTATTTCGGACTTGAATTATTAAATTAATTGCAAAAACAAAATGCATGACACGTTTCTAAACATATTAGTTTGAAGATTTATACAATTTATTTCACACCTTTAAGTCAATTCGAACGCTGTTACTGTATTTAATATCAACTTTATTGTCATTGTAATCAAAATTAATTAGCACTGTATAACATGCTCAATTAACTACCCCGTGCGAGGGTCGTGTTTGAAAACCATATGCAAAATAGGTTAACATATATATATATATATTATGAACGATAATAAATTCCAATATATAAATGCAAGAAAAATATACAGACGCTGTGACGCTATTCAACTTTCCGACTGAAATGTAGAGCATAATAGGAATCTTAATAAATCGAAAATATTATTCAAATAAACATCCGCTCCCAAAACGGACACGTGTGATAATGCTAATCAGTGTGAAATAAAGATAGTTTATTTGCTGTGATGTTCTATCCCCAGAGACGCCGAAGCGCGTCATACGTCTGTCTTCCATCGTTTTACATTATTTTAACTATGCGAAACGCGTTAATGACGTGCAAAGAATTCATGAGCGGTTGACACGTTTATCTACGAGGCCAAGATGTTCCAAGAGAAACAAATGTGCGGTGATAATCATTTTCTGTCCCGAACGGTGTGTCTCCTCCCCCGGGAATCTTTGCGCTTTTCACGGAAACAATTGATGTTAATTTACGGACGACACCGTTTGACACATGCGCCAACTGATTTCCAATTTCAAGAGAAATTCCAAGCCGCCTAATTGATTTTAGTTTGAATTAAGGGATTGTAAAGGATAACGTTTAAAAAAGATAGAAATCTCTAATTTTGTTTAAGACTTCCTTTATCATTTGAAGTAAGTAAATGTTCAGAAATGTGTCTAATTAGTATGGCTAGCTTAAAGATGGCGGGTGTATTGGATTGCAATTGGATCGATCTGTCGATCGGAAGGAGAATTTCGTTTCCATGATTTAAATTTGGTTTTCATCCGATCTTCACCAACTTCAATATTCGCAAAAGCTGCTCTAGATACGTTCTTAGACATCAAAGTCGCCCCAGAAAATATATTTACTTACGGCTCTTGTTATTTTAAATTGTTATTGTTTTATCATTTTCATTCTTTAAAAAGTGTCAATCAGATCTTCCCATAAGTGTGTGTTGGCATTTTATATCTCAAATGGATTCAATATGCAACAAAACGAAACAAATGGTTAAATCATTATTTTTAATAACTTGAATAATCAACATGGCATGTCATCCGTGTATTATGCCTGAATGCAACATATCTTAAATATTTGAGGTTAACATCCCCTTGCCAAGCTCGATAATCATATCAAATCGGTCAGGTTTGGAAAAAATACCTACAATATGCATTCAGCAGACACTATTTGTGTCCAAAACTCTTATTTTAACATAGAGCAGATATACTTGTTTCCAAAACGCGCATGTTAAAAAACAGCGGTCATTCACTCGCAAATATTTTTTTTTAATTAAACTTGCACAAACTACAAGTATATTATTTTAATTTGGTATATACCCTGCATGTATGTTTTTCGTTCAACTTACACTGTCTGTTCACTATTAGATGACGTTTGATACATTATTCGTCATTTATTCCAGATAATTTATTGATAAGTGTTTGTTAGTACATGTTATTGAACATATATTATATCTCTGGTAAAATCGGGCATAATGTCGCCTTATCTCAATGTGCAAAACTAAATTGTATACATTTGATATATAAAAATGTATAATTATTGAATTGCTATTTCACAATTATTTTATTTGAGTTTTTAGTGCTGTTTTATTTTATACACTAAACAAAGTTTTAACTGCGATGCAAATGAACGAGAAGGATGGTCTAGCATACTTCAATGAATTCGTCACAATTAAAACGCTTTAGTGTTATATTGAAAAGAAACTAAAGGTTAACTCAACATTAAGGTTCTCTGTATTGTTTCAAATTTCTAATTCATCTTAACTTATCTATTGCTATAGTTGTATATTACAAAGAAACTAAAGGTTAACTCAACATTCAGGTTCCCAGTATTGTTTCAAAATTCGAATTCATCTTAACTTATTTATTCAGACCGTTTGGGTTAAGCGTAAGCTATTAATCAAGACACTGATTACTTTCCTAAAAATACTATTCATAAAGCCGGTCCCAAGGCGATCACACATTCAAATGAGCAATTACTTTTCAACAATCAAACTGTCCGATGAAATAAAGGTCAAGACGTGGCATCTTTTAGGAAATTACATTGTAACAACAGTTATTTTCGGGGGGGGGGGGATACCAGACGAAAACGATGATTGCGTTTGTTCAGTTATCTATTCGAATGTGTGCAACTGTTAAATGTATTTTTCATTTTTAAACCATTCACGTAAGTAAACTATTGGTGACGACGTAAATTTTACTTCTTTTAAGGCATGTTTTGTGCCATGACATTATCGAGGTTTTGAAAGTTTGATAAGATGCTTTAACCAGACACAGAATGTAACCTTTAGTAATACTGTCTAATTATATGTCAAACTAAGAATAAAGAACTGCTATTCAAACGAGCACGCAAGCGTCATCAACACTTGTCAGAAGTTCAAGCGTATTTGAAAAATATATTTTCCTCTCACTCATTGATTATCAAGCCACTCGCAGCCCCCATGGTAATGTATTAATGGTATAAAAACTGTTTATTGTTAAGGAAGATTTTTCGATATTGCATGACAAAATACTTTTCTCGCAGGGAGATTTTTTGGTTTAAACAGTATAATTTGTTTTATGCATTTAAATGTTTAACTCAGTATACGTTTGTTTTGACGTCATCTTTCAATATCCACAATTATTTCCCAATTTGATCTATATTTGAAAAAAATGTGTTATATAAAAGCACAAACTGTAACTTCATCACTAACAACACACCAAAAAATAAGTTAAGTTACAAAATATTCAATATATTCAGGAAATTATACTTTATTTCAAATATACGAATTTATGGTTCAAAGGTTAATGCTTGTATTACTCTTCTAATTTCCTGTTACTTTGATGTTGTAAGCATGAACATATGAACTTAATCTAGACTGGGGAATAATACTGTTTTAATCATAATTTGTCAATCTTTTTCTCATACACACATTTATAATCGAGCCAATTATTTATCGCAAATGGTTGACAAACTATTTGCCATTTGACCAGAAGAGTCATTGAAGATGACAAAAAAGCACAAAGGCTCATGACAAGCCGTTGCAAAACGTAGGTATAAGTAACAGTAATCTCACACTGTTTTTCGTTCGTTACTTCACATTAATTACAAACAAACAAAACAACTTCAAGTTGATTTATTAAATCTATTGACTAAATTTAACTGAACATAAAACTGCAACAGTAATGATGACATACACAAAACCGGCGTAGTGCACTTCTACAGACCTTAAAAAACACTGCGATAAAGTTTCGTTTTTAATACACAGAAAATTATTTGTTTGAGACACTTAGTGCGCATGTACAATAATGTTAGTATCAATAATGTCCCTGATTTAAAGGGCGCATACCTGTACAATAAATAGCGCGACATACACAAAAATAACGTCTTGCACTTCTACATAGAGAATATAATTCAACATACATTAGACTGTAAGCCCATGAGTACACACATATAACAACACAATATATTCACAGATGGTCAATGACGTACAGAAAGTAGATCAAAATCATACATAGTATAATAATAATACATTGTATAAACAACAATCCTATAAAGTTTCGTCTTAATACACAGATACCTGTTTGCGACACAAAGTTTATCAAATATTATGTTAGCATGCCAAACGTGCTAAGGTACATAACTTTGCAAATAAAATCGACATATACACGAAACGAACGTCGTGCACTTTGGCGTAGTTTAAACATGATATCTAGAACGTTTCATGTTGATGCGCAGAAAAATGAGAGACCAATTGACGATACAAAGTACACACGTTCGATGATTCCTAGGTTCAAGAGCACATAGCTTTTCAAAGAATATCGCGATAAACACGAAACTTACATCTTTCATTTCTACAGAGTTTGTCTATCTATCTTTATGACTCTCATGTTGATAGGCAGAAAACTGATATACTAGTTTGTACTATTTCGACACAATGTACACATTTCACAGTGTGACAGAACAACCTATCGACCGACCGACAGGGTGATTCAAGTGTACACCATCACACACTTCGTATCCGGAGGTATAATTATGATCTATTTTTACTTTTCTGTTCTTTGCTGTGCATTTGGTTATTTTCACCCAAATGGCACTTCATTGGAAATTTGAACAAAATTACAGGTAACGATGATAGATCATTCAAGTTCTTGGCAAAATTAACGATAGGTATAAAACAGGGTTTCAATACTTACAGTTTAAGTTCAACAGAGAATTCCACAGGTTTAAGTCATAAATCTCAAGGACCTCGTTTACTGCAATACTTGAAAATAGGAGGTAGTTGGTGAAAACCATGTCTTGGTTCTCATAAAAACGATCTAGTAATTTACTTTTCAAGAATGGATTCTTAGAATTTACAGATGTTTTAACGTTGTTGTTTTTGCTTTCTCTGATCCTAAAAGATGCATTCAATAGAGAACGACGATCGACCAACGTAAGTGGAGTATTTCTCATTCGATCGCATACTATACACTTTAGTTTAACTGGAGTATGACACCTAGAACAGAATTCGGATGATGTAACCATTTAAATAATTATTATAGACGGAATCAACTGAACTAGATATACTAATAACCGACCAACATCTATAAAGGTTTTGTTAGATGCATTTGGAAAATGTATTTGGAAATATACATACAAGCATATTTTGAACATGCAGTTTACAAAACCTTTAAATATAAATAAGTGTCTAGCAGTTTATTGTTAGTATATTTAATGAGTTCACATACATATTTTATCGATATTTGAACATTTTCATTATTTCTTCAATATTTGTATCGTTCAAATTATTATTTTCATTCAATATATAAATTAATGAAATAAAATGAAAATGAACGATGCCGCATTTGCAAATATAACAAATTGCACAGTTTTAAAGTACCGTACCGAAGATCTACGAAGGTTGTACGAAGAAAAATGCTGCAACAAATTTAATCATTAAGGCCCCATTAATACTCAAAAATCAACGGAAACTACGTCAAGTATTTCGTAAAATAAAGTTACCCAATACAAAATCAATGTTCCTTAAAGCAATATCCAAAATTTCAAAGCCAGATGTGTTCTGGTAAAATAGATGTTTGTATATACAAAATACTTGTTTTTAATATTTCGTGTCACAATAAATTCCATTTTGATTTCCCGCACTAATATCTATTCATACGACACATGAACACTAACATGGTACCATTTTAGTGTTCTTGTTTCGTATGAATAGATATATTTGCGGGAAATTAAAATAGAATTAATTGTGACACAAAAAATAAAAACGTGCATTTTATATGTACAAACATCAATGTTACCAGATCACATCTGGCGTTGAAATTTCGGCAATTGCTAAATGGAACACTAATTTTTATTTTTTTTTAACTTTATTTTACAAAATATTGTACGAAATGTTCGTTGATTTTGAGTAGTAATAGGGCTATAAACGAACTTTTTTAAATATTTTAGTGAAATTAATATTAACAGAAAGAAAAGATATAAAACTAACGGCGTATTTTTCAATTCAATATTATACATTTCAACTATATGTTATGCTTGCAGCATTTGTTATCTTAATATCCAATTACGAATGCATAATAACTGCTTTACAAAGAGATGAAGCTGTATTTAATCAAAAGTTGGCAATGGAGATATGCCTTATGCCAAGGATGAGAGATTGGAACGTCGAGATTCTGTTGAAGAAAGCTTAATTATCCATGAGATGACAACAGCGCTCTCTCTTCTTGATGGAAGGAGGCGTTCGTGTTTCAATCCCATTTTACTCCGTGTCTTCTTCAAACAGTACACATATATTAGATGTAGCTATATTGCTAGACAAGAAAGATATTGTCTTTGTCGTAATGTCACGGATATTGAGGACGGATTTCATTTTGTATGAATGTGTTCAACATTAGTTGATATAAGAAAGAAATTCATTAAAAATATATTACTATAATAAACCATCTGTTATAAAAAATGTACACTTGCCACAATCAACCAATATGTCTGAATTAATAAAACCTTGTTTATTTGTTAAGGAATGGATGAGTATCAGATCAAATATTTTAAATCGTATAACGTAATTTATCAATTATTCATCCTCTGTACTTTAACATGCATTTTTTTGTACATATTCATGTCTGTTGATACTTGTGTTCTGCGCATATAGATGTTAACCCATATCAATACCAACCACATGTGATGTTGACGATGTACATTGTGCAAGTCAAATAAAATGTCTGTATGTCTATATGTATAATTCTAAATGCAAAGAGCGGTGGAATGTGTTGTTCAAGCAAACGTTATCTGTTAGGACCAACTTGTATTATAATTGTGTAAAGCTCCCAAACATTTAAAAGATACTCTTTAACTCTATACGAATAGCTTACGCGTTTTCTTATTATTGAAAACTATTTTACAGTGTTTAAACATGCTTTACACCAATTAATGTCGATTCTTTTTCAATGATTTAACTGATTTGATTACATAAATTAATATTATACATTATATTTTATATCGTTTAAACGTTTTTTTAATGCAATTCCAGCATAAAAGGAAGCGTCTTGTCAGGTTACTGCTGGCGAGCTGTATATCACTGGTTCCAAATAATAGATTAAACAACGTAAAAATATTATGCAATTATTGACCAGATGGCCGTTGGCTTCGATCTGCTGTTTTCTGGCGGAAAGGCATATCGATCAAGGCGCAACGGTTATAGGATTGCATTACATGATATATGAATAAACGCAATTCCATTGTCGTCGAACGAACGAAAACATATATCATATTCTGAATACATTTTTTTTCTCCTTCGAAATATTTTTGGACGCTAATTAACGGGTGTTCTTTAAACCTGCTGAGCTTACCACAAAGAAATTTGGATAGCATTGTTAAGCTACCAAGTTAATTTTTATGACATATATCATGGTCAGAATGCTGTATTTATTGACACACATAAATGGTTATTTAATTTAGCCTACATAAAACACACTTTAATAGTAATGTCAACGGTGCGATGCGCGGCTTGGGCACTTGGTTACTCGTTCACTGTATTGAATGCGCTTAAATTTTCTTTTCTCATTGTGTACAACTAATAGTTGTAACGGCTCACCAACCTGCGACCTAATTCTTGCTGGAAAGTAAGGGTTTACAATAGCAGACGGATGTACCTACTTTAAGCATCTGAAATTTTATATTTAAATTTGTCGCGTTGTATGACTTATTAAGCTATTTGCAAGGTGCAAATTCAGCCGCACTCGAAGGAGGGCAATCTTATTATAGCATGTGACCGTTTATTTGCGTCAAGGAACCAAATGCCAAACAGTGTGAAACAAATGCACACGTGAAGTAGATCGTTATTGAGACTTTACTTCTGTTGCAGATTTTATTCAATCTTCAATTGCAAGCACTCTTTGAAAGTAAAATGTGGTGATGTAAGTGTTGTTATACGTCGAAATGTATAGATGTCAAGTAATGCTTATTGCAATATTATACAATGTTCAATCAGAAGGATAGGTAAAATTTATTCTTCTATATAGCTACATCTAAAACACGTGTCTGATGTGTCATTTAATCTCGCAACTATTTGTTGATAATGTTCAATTGTTAACTGTGTGGTAGTATATGTTCGCATTATTTATTTCACATTGTTTAAATGATTGAGTTAATCTCAAATAAATTATGGGTCATGGTAAAAAAACTTGTTTTCGGGGGGTCTCGTTAAGAGAAAATCAGGGGTTCGAGAAAACAAATCATCTTTTTAACTGCTTTTGTAAAATTAATGACAAAAATTACAGTAGTGTATATAACGAATTGTGTATAAAATACAATATTATTACATCTTTGCCTACCATAAGTAAATAAATATCAATGATGTCTTGCACACATGCTCAAAAGCTAAAAACTATTTCAAAATGTTTGGTTGAAGTTTTCAAACTTAAATTTGAGAAAGTATTTCGTGTATCTGCTGTTTAATTGCATATTTACACACATAAATGTACTGAATAGTCTTACATATTAATAGTTATTATGCAAACGTTTTCTGATTGTCATATTTGTTTATCCTTAAATATGGTATATTGTATGATTCACTGCCTTGGTCATATGTCTTGTGTATACATATGTACTTGGAAGAAGGCAGAATGCCGGATTGCCAATAAATGAAACTATTAAACTATGTAAACGCCTATTGTCTTTTTTAAAAGAAATTTAAAAGAAATGCCTTGTTAACTTTACATAATTGATCTTGTAGTAATATTATTATTTCAATGGTATAGTTGTTTAAACAACAGAGTAACCGAATAAGATTAGAGGATCAGTACATGCATTTACATGCATGAACTCCTTTGAGCTATAGTTATTAATAAGATCACTTATCCAATTAATTTTTTGTTATCATCGTCAATCACAAATGTACTGGAAAAGAAATATTTTTTTTATATAAAATCCGATTGCAATGAATGTAAAGACGTTCAGTTAATGGTGTTTGGATCCACATACTGCACAAATGATCTATTTTCGTCAGAATACAATTATATGTTTAAAAAAAAAAATTGTAAAAAAAAGTGTTCAGTCGTTTAGTCGGTAATTGTTTATAAGATGTGTCCGCGGTATATCGAGAGGTCTCAACACCCTTAAACAAATCATTATATGTTTTATGTATATCTAAGAAAAGCACTGAAACACTTTCAATCAGGTATTGATCACACGTCGTCTTTTATTTAATTCGATTCATCGCGTGTTGGCTAATATAAAATACAATATACCTGGAAAACACAATACACATTTGGCATGAAGGGTGTTAACAATTAACGCTAATCCTTACTTACATAGCTTAACGAAATTGACAGTATAGGAAATGCTAAGTATCAGCTAAGTACATAGTGTAATGCAATGTCAGTGGTTTGGATTGCAAAACAAACGCAGGAAGTGCGTGCGGATAATTTGGATTATACTTTTTTTCGTGTCTATGATATGTTGGTCTTTAAAGAAATAAAACACAAGGAATAATTGTTCGTCGGATATGTCTTCTCTCGAATTCAACGAAATTAATGTCACACGTATACAAATGATTTCAACTATTTTAATTAAATGTTTCCATTGAATTTAATGATGAGTTTCCTGCAAGCTTAAGCATTAAGATTAATGCTGTGAGAAAGCAGCAGACATATGATTGATTGCATATATAAACAATGTTATAAAAACTGGTATATCAAAGTGGCAAAGTCCCAATTTAAATAAATGTTAAAAGATAAAATAAAATATTCTCCGAGGGAGTCTCGCAGTTGGCCGAGCACACTTGATAAAGATGAAACAAGACCCGATTCTAAAATAAACGACTTTGACATTATCAAGTATAACATGTTCTCCGCGCCAGTTTGTAGCTAACTGCATATAGTGTTTATTTAGAGATAACTGCTGAAATATGTTATGTATCTTCTATGCATCTGTTGCTAAGTGCAGTACTACACTACGACTAGGATTACATCTGAAATTTCTATTAATGTTAAAAAATATAACGTCCATAACATGGAAATTAATGTTTCTTAATGTTTGAATTCATTAGATATCGATAGATTGGTTAAACTATTTCATATTTGATTTATTGTATCGATTGATCAATATGTTTCATTGTTAAAAATAATGTTTAACTGCATTTAACAAAATATATGTGTGCAATATATTAATAGATATTGTATGTGGTCAGCGCAGTGGTTGGTACACGCGTTTATCACCAAGGCGACCCGGATTAAATTCCCATTCCCGGAAGCATGTGAGTTTGGTTGGTGGTCACCATATCGGACAGGCGGGGTTTCCTCTGGGTACTCCGACTTTCGCACACAACATACAACCACACCAAAATTAACAAAATCTTTCCGTTAAAAACATATAGCTGGAAATCGGGGCTATTATTCAAAATTCGTCCCAACTTTTTTGAGTCATATAGTTAATTAGAAAGGAGTGCTGGCACAAACTCCGGTTCCTCACAAAATGCAGCTTCAGGCGCGGAGGGACCTCATAAACTTCGAAAAACACACACACACACATAGGGTTTGCGTTCGTATTCGGTTGTTTTTATATTGTTGTATTATTCTCTATTGTTGTAAATTGTTATATTTTGTAGTCATATGTGACGCGTTCTGAGAAAACTGGGCATAATGCATGTGCGTAAAGTGTCGTCCCAGATTAGCCTGTGCAGTCCGCACAGGCTAGTCCGGGACGACACTTTCCGCCCAAACTGAATTTTCGCTAAGAAGAGACATTATTTAAACGAAAAATTCCATAATTTAATAAGCCTAAATTGTCGTCCCTGATTATCCTGTACGGACTGCACAGGCTAATCTGGGATGAAAATGTACGCACAAGCATTATGCCCAGTTTTCTCAGAACACGACACATATATGCATCTTACATTCAAAAGTTGGTAAATGTGAAGCTAGGTAAAAACTAAAAAGCATTTTACAAGTTAATACATGTCAAAGCATATAATATTTGTATGTTTAATTTCCATTAAATATTGCATTCGAAGTGTCAGCGTCGACACGTGTTTCATTTTGTGTATTGAGCTGAACAATTTAGATAGCATAGTCTTCTAAAATGCAGAATAAAACATTAAAGCCCCATTAATACTAAAAAATCAACGAAAATTTTGTACAATATTTCGTTAAATAAAGTTACCCAATAAAAAAATCAGTGTTCCTTATAGCAATTATCCAAAATCTCAACGCCAGATGTGGTCTTGTAACACGGATGTTTGTAGATACAAAATGCTCGTTTTTATTTTTTTGTGGCATAATAAATTCTTTTTTAATTTCCCTCGACGATATCTATTCATAAGCCACACGAACACTAACATGGTACCATTTTAGTGTTCGTATGTCGTTTGAATAGATATCAGTGCGGGAAATTAAAATGGAATTTATTGTGACACGAAAAATTAAAAACAAGAATTTTGTATCTACAAACATCTATGTTACCAGAACAAATCTGGCTTTAAAATTGTGGCTATTGCTATAAGGAACATTTATTTTTTTATTGGGTAACTTTATTTTACGAAATATTTGACGAACTTTTGATGATTTTTTAGTATAAATGGGGCTTTAAAAAATAATGTAAATATTTAGTTTAAACTGTCAAACCTGTAAACACGTAGGGTTTATCTTTAATTATTACTAGACATATGTATTTGAAACATAACATGTATGTAAAGAAACGTTTAATTACTTATTTAAAAATTTAGTAAATGGGTTATTTCAAACTTAATTATATAGGGGGAGAGATATTGAATATACTACAAAATATGTTACGATACAATTATGGACGTTATTGTAAAAGAATGTCTTTAAATATCTTTAGCATTGTGTTTCTCTTAATTGTCAACTTATTCACTGCAATATTTGTGTGTAATGATAAAAAAGAAAATGATAAAAACCAATACAAATAATAATAATACTATAAGAAGAAGCAGTAGAAGAAGAAGCGCCAAGAAAAACAAAACAATTTAACACATAATTAAAAGCGACGTTATCATATAAAAAGTAATGCGATTGGTTTATCTCTGAATATTTCTTATTGATCCCTGTAGATGGTCACCAAACGTGTTTAAGATGAAACAACCTATCGCATCTCACCTTAAACGTGCTTGACATGTATATCATTTGTAAAATAGTTCTCTGTGGCACCGTCACAAATCACTGCAGCCGTATCGATGGTCGATGAGATATTTTGTTATGAGGAGTCAGGACGCAGGATCAACGGGGTTTTCGGGGGTTTACACACGGGCTGG
Source organism: Dreissena rostriformis (assembly GCA_007657795.1). Lineage (NCBI taxonomy): Eukaryota > Metazoa > Mollusca > Bivalvia > Myida > Dreissenidae > Dreissena > Dreissena rostriformis. The sequence goes on from VMBQ01001179.1 coordinate 111,602, forward strand.
ACAGCAGGTACACACACCGTTAAGAACTTTATTTTTGCAAATATTTTAAGTTATTGAAATACATTTGCAAAAATCTTTAGTGCATGAAAGACATGTTTTCTTGCAGCTATCTAAAGATTTAAGAATACATCCTTGAATACGTCTGAAATCGGTGCAAACATTGGACGTTGCATGAAGCATTACCGTGTGCATGAATGCTGTACAAATCGAATTTTTGGGCAAGAACAAATGCTTATTAAAAACAGTAATTCTGATTTTTTTCACATTGCCATAAACAGCATAAAACCTGTTATCATGCACTAGTTGAAATTCTTAAGAAAAATTGTTTAAAAAGTTCGAAAAAAAACACCACTTACCGTTGTGTTTACATCCATTAACGTTTAATTGCGAACCCCATAAAGTCAATTGATCCTGCATCCTGTCTATACAAATCAGAAAAGCTTCTTGTATATGCCTCTGTGTATATGACATTCTTTAAAGGATTTAACCTTTATCAAATATAAAACGTGAACATTTTATATACATGTATATTTCATCCCAAACAGAAGTTCTACAACACGAATTTATCATAAAATTATTCTTTACATTTTTGTTATGAGAAACTATAGGAACAAGTGAGCTTTGCAATGCATGCATTATATTTGAGTTTGTTTAAAATCACATCGTTGTCTGACAAAAATGCAAATAAGATACTTAAAGTAGATTAATATTTAGGACAATGCTCAGTTACATATAAACAGTTGTACATACTATATTAGAAAAAAGACTGTTCGTATAACGAACAAGTTTATTCCAGCATAATGTAGGTCAATACGCCCAATATTGGAGATTTCAAATAGTGGGCGTCAGCTTAATGTGCTGCTTATATTTAAATATGTATATTTGAAATATACCGTCCGTACACTCATAAATTTGCATAAACTGTTCTTCCAGAAGACTTAAAAACAGCACTGATAATTATTATACAGTTAACCAGTTATCCATGTGCAAATGTAAATGCATTTTTTTCCGTGTGGAAACAGAGTGTAACTTACGTTCCCAGAGGAATTTCGAACGTCGTCTATCAATTACCACCATCGTCATGGTAAATTGCCATAGACAAACTTATGTGCTCTCGGTGACAGAAGTTATGCACACATTTCATACATTTGAGGCTGGTTCTCCATCAGGGTGTAACTAAGTAAATACTGCAAAATTTACTTGTAATAACTTGCGCATGACCCGTATAATATGGGTTGAACCTTGTGTTTTCTTTGATAATTATTGCACTGCCTGTTAGGCCAAGCCGATTACTGATATAACTCATGTATTTATGTATTAGACTATTTTTTAGCACGTTTGACATATAAAACGCAGTCTTATGTGTTGTTTTCGAACAGTTGATTACGTTTATTTTTAATTATATTATCAGCTCAAACGTCATAAATTATACGCGTTTATATATAATTATTTTGCTCAATAATAGAAGGAAGTCCATATGGCTTACAAGCGAAACAACATTAAATGTACATTTCCATCGCCTTGCATGCTAATAGAGACGTTCTAGTGTGTATTATTTTCTCGGATAACTACTGTTCTTACCCTTTTTCACACGAGAAAATGCATGCTTAGCATATCATTTAAATTTTTTTCATAAAACAAACCATTTTGAAAACGTATTTCTTTTGACACAGTAAGCATTCTCGCATGAAAAACGAAGTTCATAAATAAAAGCAATCAAGCATTTTGAGTTTAAAGTTTTAACACATTTGCAACTTAAAGATATGTGAACGGTCTTACAATTAAACGGGTTAAAAGCAGTTGCATCTCATATGTTCAGACATTTTAAAAATATTATAATTTGAATGTTATGCAATGTAATTTGATGTGAAGTGATGAAATACGATGCGACACAATGCAATGTAATTCATGGCAATACAATTTTATGTACTATAATGTAATGTTATGTAATGTTATGTTATATAATGTTATTAAATGGTATGTTATTTTATGTTTTATTATACAATGTTATGTAACGTTATGTTATGTTATGTAATGTTATGAAATGGTATGTACGGTACGTACTGTACAGTACTGAACGGTTTGATATGGTATGGTTATGTACGTTTCTGTACGGTACGGTACGGTGATGAAATGTAGTGGAATGATATATATTATATAATATTCTACAATTTGATACGATGCGATACGATTTTAATATTATATAAGTTTTGACAACAATGCAAACAATTAAAACATCCATGTGGCGAATCACCTGTTATCACAATAATCTATACTCGTTTTTTTTTTTATAAATGCATATTTCAACAATCGTTGCAAATACAAGTCAGTACGTTATCGTGTAAATTGAACATACTTAATACCTATGCAAATTTTAGTTTGCCACTAAAAAAAAAGAAATAATAAGGTTGCATTCAGCTTGATTTATGGTACCCGCGAAATGAAACCACAATGCTAACCGAAACCTCGTGTTTCTCTATTTGCAATAGGCGTTTCAACATCTGAATATCATTGGATTTATCTAAACTGGAAAACATTTAGATATGATCGGTTCCAAAAGGTTAACATGCGTTCATATTGCTATCAAAACTCGTCTTTGTAGTTGATGATGTATTGCCGCCACAATGAGTGTGGAAAGCTGAAATATTGTTTAGTAAGATACGCGACGGAGGCGAACGGTAACTCATATTTAATCAGCAAAACGTTCAAGACATGAAAGAAACATTATCAAATCCAGCCACCTTGATTCATGTTAAGCAAGAAAATTTATTTGTTTGAAGAAAATCATACATTTAAAAATAAAATCTCGGTCTATTTTTATACTAAAATTAATATTTCGAGCATGCAATCGTGTTTTTTATCAGTGTGTTACATTCTAACTGATATGTATTCAGCGCCGAACGAATGTATTTAATACTCACAAACGTATATCGGAAATACACGTTGTTTATAACATAATTTCGGCGTGGCATTGTTGTTCAGACATTGTAATGAATAAAACACGAATGGGCATATTGGACCTCCCTGGCGACAGCTTTATCATGATTGTATATCATCGGTGTAGACAACACAACGATTAGATTGTTTACACTTATTGACACCGATTAATGTCTCGGCCATGCAAATCAACCACGGAAATAATAATGACGAAAGTGACAAGAAAATGTTGCATTATGTCAAATGCCTATGTAAATCCACTAACGCTTAATACCGCAACTTGCATAAAATTAACGTGATGCGTATTAAATTTACCTTTTAATTGTTGCGCTTGTGTTCGATAATCAAAAGAGGCCCATCGAAGTAGCGCATTCTCAGCAGTTTTTTTTTTTAAAAAGTTATTATGACAACATCATTATGCAGGAAGTCTGCCCCAATTCCGATAATCTTTGATTTGAATTGTTTTTCCAAAGAATTCAGTCATTTGACCGGAGAGGAGCCAGCCCAAAACAGATGGAGGCGTGATGTATTTTATTCGAAGACGTTTAAGAACGTATTGATTGTTTAACAATTACAAACTGACAATATAGCTTCCGGTGTGAAAAAAAACACGTTCCGCAAATGTGTTATTGATACGCATAACGACCGTATTCGTCACATCACTTCCTGTCGGACTATACTGGACAATGTTAACGTTCCACAGCATTTAGCACCATTATATGCTAATGGTCGAATTGGTGATTATCAGACAAAACACCTGATCATGCATTCTCATTAAGTACACAATTAGATCGTCTGCTATTGTGAACTGCGTAATGAACGACTTATTTTCTTCCCTAAATCGTGATGTTGATTAACGACACGGACTGTAAAAATGTTCTCCGGAAATATTTTGTTACAATGCGCTTAATGGAAATTCATTTCCAATCCTTGTGCGATGTTGAAACCAAGAAAGCAATAGAAACAAATTAAAATATATTTATATATGCAAATCGCATGATACACCACGAATAACCCTATACATTGTAAGACGGTAGACGTTTAACCCATCAGTCGGTTTTATTGTTATTTAAATCCCTGTAACGAATTAATTCATTCATTTTAATTTATTTAAATTGATTCATTGATATTTTCATTAACGGATTCATTCGATAACCGATTCATTTATCTAACCAACATTTGATGTATTCAATCATTCATTCATATATTAAAGTATCGATATATACTCATGATTGTTTATTTATATATCATTATATTCAATGTTAATTAACAACTTTTCATATTTAACTATCTTAAACATAAATATATTCTCGCGTATGACATCTCATTTATTATAATTTGATATGCATTCGCGACGCCTTTAAGACGGGACTCTTAATTACAAGATGATGACACGTCAGATAAATGTTGATTACAAGTGTCACTGCTAATAAGGTGCTTTAACAAGAACGTGAGCATACATACGATGGGGGTTGCAATGTAAAACAGCTATATGTAAACAGAACGAATCATCACTTTATATTGTCTCATGATACATTACTTTAACTTACATTTGAATGTTAATTAATATACCGCGTTGAACAATTCCAGTCCACGCATAATGCAGTGTTTTAGAATGTTATAAAACGGTAATAAAAAACGAACAATTAAGGGACACTTTTACCTTTTCAAAGACGATTACGATGGCTATGTAGTACTTTATTTTAAATACAATAAACATGACGAATCGACTAAAGTAGCGTATTATAAAAAAAAAAAATCCAGAGTGCCAATCATATTTACGAACGCTCCACGTGTTCTTTTATAAATATGTATGCATATGATGACTAAATAGGATTACCATAATTTGGGGTTCACTTTGATTCTGAAGGCTGAAAAACTTGACCATAAGTATGCATCAAGAAACTCTTTCAAAAGTACGGTGAATGACAACCAGCGGTATGTACGGTCGGTATCAGCAGTTATGTTATCAGGACATTACTATAGTTATGTGACAACCAGCGGAAATTGTGTAACGGACACATGTCTAATTGAAAATTCGAGTGCGTCAAAAACTTATTAATACATGTTTACTTACATGACCCTGTCACAGACATTGGTGTCAGGGCGACGACAATTGCCATACTCTTTCCTTGGGTAGCGGTTTTCTTGAATAACCAATACCTCTCGAGCTGTAAACTTATGTAAATTTAAAAATAACACGATTTCCTAAAATCTGTTACAAATGTAGCTTTATTTCAATATCAACAATTGTGCTATTCGTCCAACAAGATTCTCTGTGTCCCCTATAGGTGATAATTAACAGGGAATATTCATGAATGTTTCACACCAATTTTCAAGAACCCAGACGTGGTGTTCTCATATTTTTAATCCAGCCTTATTGTCCGGGTTTCATTTCGAAACCCTAGGGATTCAAACGTAGCCAGACGAAGACAGTTTGTGTTAATTTTGGGGTTACCATGTTTGCAATTGTTAAGTACAGCTCTGCACATATTCAACCAGTGTACAAATAGAAAGACAAATATGAGGGACGCATGCAATATGCAAAATCTCACAATTGATCCGAGTTCTCATACAATTTATGTTGGCGTTATAATAATTATTATTTAAATATTCAGAGATAGTAATAAAGGTTTATGAATCAAAGTTCCGTATGGTATGATCATGTAATATAGATTTTCATTTGCTAAATTATTTTATCTCTTTCTGTGGCAGTCATATTATTTTAAGTAAACTCGTTACAATCGTTGAATTCAGTGAACGAAGGCATTAATAATGTGTAAAAAAGCCAACATAATGTATGTGGCGCAGCTATTTAATGCAAATACGTATTATATGTACATCTAGATTGTGTCGTGAGTTTGCTGACCTAGCGTTTAAGATTTGAACGCAAACAATATAACGCTAGTAAAATGTCATAAGAAAAAACTATAACTAAGTAAACACTTTGAAATTCTAACTTAACATCAGTTTAAGCTCTGCTACTACGCTATTACATTTACACATTTAAAACATTAAAACCCTGCTTCTATAAGCTCTGGGTTAACTCTTTTGCCGGATGTGGGTGTTTGAATTCGACAACCGTTAAGCATCTGTGTGCATACACGTCTCCAAGACAGAACCAATGGTGTTTATATCTTGTCTTGATATGAAAAGCAGACGACTTCCTCGCAAAAAAACTCACCACCTGCTCGCGTTCGTTATTTTATCCTGAACAAACGTCTTCTTCAATGTTTTGCAGCTTACATAAACAAAAGAGAATACGTTAGCAAAAATGATAATTTATAAGCAATTACTTTTAACCACATTATTTAACTATTTTACATTATTTTTTATAAATACTCAAACGTGAGTTTTCGGTGTGGAAAAAAACGCTACATGTGCATAACGTAAATGTTAGAGAGAGAATGCATGACTGAGACATTGCCATTTCGTCTTATTAATAATACCGTTATTGATAGAGAGGGCTCAGGTGATTCTGTAAAAATTTAGCAAAGCATGACGAACAGTTGTTGTTACGGATGAGCGCATGCGCGATGGGTGTGTTGAAGATCAGAACGCGTGTTTGATGTGTTGAAACATACATCTTACAAAAACGTTGCTGGCATTCAATCAGTTACTTTATGATAAGCATATCAATAATCATATATTAACTTCAGCTGCCTCCGCAGAAGAGAAATCTTATGAAAGCAATTTTTCTTTTATTTATGGAACGTGAGCGATTGCTAAACAGTTTGACACCAGACAAAAACTAAACACACAACAAAAACACACGCAACCAACAGGTTTCATTCGAATGTAATATTATGTACGATATTTAATCATATAGGCTAACATAGCATTATTAACGTATTGCAGTTTTATTACTTTAGATTGGTCTTCTTTCTGCCAATTTGTTTCAAAATGAATCTTTTTAGGTTTTTTTTAATTCAAATGCGTGTTTTATGGTGTATCATCAGTGCCAAACAAAATACGATTTCCAAGCGCACAACGTTTGTTTTACCACATGCACAAAAACTCTTGTCGTTTCAGACTTCAATATTTTCCCATAGGAATTTTAAACGCCGTCTATCAATTACATGCATCGTCATGGTAAATTGCTAAAGATAAACTATGGTGCCCCTTATGACATGCGTTTTTGTATACAGGTTTTCTACAAGTTAATCATCTAAGAGTACGGTTATGACTCTACAGGAATTGTGGGACTATGTTTAACGGCCTTTCTGTGGTAAATGCATTATAATTTATGTAAAAAGAAAGTAGATAAATTTGCGCTTAGTGCGCCATCTATCAGTCGTATACCACTAATACAGCTTTTTATTTGTTAAAGAATATTACAGTGCGCTGGTTGATTAAGAAACAAAGGTGCCTAATATCAGCTTTGTTTTGTTTGGGCGACCTGAAAATTTTTGCATTGAAAACGTATAAAGTAAAAAAGGTTGGCTTCGCAGAATGTGAATTTTAAATAATATAATATTACTTTGCGTAGGTAATAGTTGTATGATACTTTTACTGAAACGTGTGACAAGGAAGTTATTTAACGGGTCCGTAAGGTTTAAATGTGTTTGATACCGAATTAACAAAATTAACAGAACAGAGCAGAGTTTGTATTGAATAACTCTAACTCATAACTATTGTTACGTTTTTACAAAACGAGAGGTAATTTCCAAGGGAGGTAACATATTTTTGGGAAAGGCCAGGAGCTCCAAATTCTTGCTTAACCCAAACTAACGCGTTTCCTTCAACATCAAAATCGCTTGCTAAAAAGCGTTGATTCTGCTATGAATATATTTTCCATGAACATTCTCAAAAACAACCAAATCACATGACCTTATGTTGACCTTGAAATTGACCTTCTGTAAGACTTATAATTATTCATATTGACCGGTGAATCAATACTGACAAGGCTTACGCTGGGGTCATATGCAGGTTTCTCAACTGACAGACTATGCATAATTTCACGGTGGGTGAATGTGTTATTTATAGAATGCTACTCGTACAGGTATCCCATATGGTCACAGTGCCTGATTAGAAATTAATGACGTGTGGACGAGGGGTTAAAATAGGAGGCACATCGGCTTTTTAACGAACGGTTCCGGTTCAAACATCGGAAATATAATTCTGTTCACTTTAAACATTTTATACAAACATGTATTGGTTTTATTTTTATTTTAAACACTTTTTAGACGAATGGCTATTTTACAGTATGATTTTATTATATCGCAAGCATTTATACAGCAAGGGATATAACAGATGTGAATAAAGACAATTTTCCCTTTTTTTTATCAAGTGTTTGTTGTGTATGTTAGAACATAGTTAAAAGTAAACATAGAACAAATTTAAAAAAAGCACAAACGATATTTATCACATATTTAGTCATAAACAATAACATGTTAGTAACATAGGTTAAATTTTGGGACTCGAACCTGGACAAAAGTCAAGTTTGGTGTGAGGTGCATTTAACCACATTACTATTCTCTTTCTAATCGGACGCAGTCAGAACAAAATGCTGTATTTGATCATGCCAATAATCTACGGTTATTTTACCCGATGCAACCAAAAGCTTAGCAAGAAATCACTTTAGCATGTCGAGGATATGTATAACGCATTCAGCAACCGTATAACTATTCATGCTATGACAGTTGAGAAAAAGGTCTGTAGTCCACGGATACATCGATTAACTTAATTGAGATTTAAAGTACACCCAAACAAAGGTTCGGCGACGCATTGGTTCATGGTAATGTCTAAATCGTGGCCAAGTGGCATTCTTTCTATGAATATTTGCTGATAACTACGATCTTATTTGTATAGTCACGTACAGTTTTGGGGTGTGTGTAAATATGGCGATGACACATCCCCATTTTAGTTCCACAATAACGTAAGTTGAATATAAAGTTATTGGAGGTAATAACTTAGTGAATTTCAATGACGATTTCCATCTTAAATGTTGCACTTTTGACAACTCCGGTTTTTGCAGCCATATATAAATATGTCACCGCAAACCTTTAACTAGATTGCACAATGAATATAACAACGCCAAATAGAAAACAGAAATAATCAATACAAATATGTTTTCGGTGACATATGTATACTCAGCTTGCATACATATACAAGCATATACTATCATTTGAAATAAAGAAAATACTAATAAAGCGCTTCTTTTAATAGGAACTATCTCTGTTCCAACTCTGTTGTCATAGTGAATACACCAATCAAAATATGTTTATTTTAATGAACATACAGCAATAAGGGAGGTCCAGAAACATTATTATGCGAAAAATTATTGTCCGATTATAATACAGTTCTGTTGAACAAAGACATTTAAAGAAAAGTACTGTTAACACGACCTTTGCATACAATTATTAAATTTTTGCATTTCACAGCATGAATTAACGTCGATAATGACATCTAGATAGAATCGCATAACTGTGCGCTATTTTGTTGTCATCTGAATCCAAGTAAAACTGACGAATTGGTATTTAATGAGCTTTAGGTTTTTTATCAGAAAATTGATCGAATAATGTTGTTTATTTCGTTTAGGCAAAGGACCAAAATATGTCATGACCGTTGTACATTTCTCTCAATTAGATGTCATGTGTTACTTTAATTAAGTAAATATATAAGTATTGGATTATAATAAGCAATATTGTGACATAGCAAACAAACAATGAAGGCATCAGGATAATCGACACTGTAACAGTGAATCGTGTGTATTTGTTTCATGTGTTAGTGTGGTATAATTAGTATAACAGTTTTTTTTTATAAATATGTGAATTAAGTATAAATCTTTATTTAATAATAATACATGTCTCACACAAATAAAACAATATTTTGGATTGTTTAACTATTCATAATTGGTCCTGTGTAAATGTTATCAAAATCAATCAGAATTAATATCATATTTAAAACACTAAATTCAATGCCGCCAAATTGTTGAAATATTTGTCTATCAACGTTTAGCACTTGACCCGTAAATGCGCAAAGCAACCATCCGTACGGAAATAAAATAAAAACGCGTGCCCAATCGATCGGGTCGAACAAGCTTCTTTGGTTGTTTGACGAGACGATGCGTGCTGAGTGATATGTTGAAATGTTTAGATTGTTCGCGGCATATCGAGGTCTCATGTGGAAGTGATAGACCTCTGATTGGGCTCCGGTTTCGGCCTCCTTGTGATGGCTTCAGCATGCCCACCGAGAACAAGGCGTACGATGTCTTTGATTTGCACAAAGTATATATCTACGTAGCTGGAAGTTGTCGATGAAATGTCCTGAAAGAATGTGATTACTTTTCCATCAATTATTACATATGTTCACAGAGTATATATCTACGTAGCGGGAAGTTGTCGATGAAATGTCCTGAAGGAATGTAATTACTTTTCAATCAATTATTGTATATTTTCTATTCAACTGTTGATGTTCTGGTAAATTATAATATGTTTTTTTTATGAAATTACTATGCAAAAACTAATGCTGTAATAACCTTTTACATTACATATGTACATAGTGCATGTGAAGAAACGACTGTTTTAACATCCTTTGTATACAATATATAAATTATATGTCTATCTCACCAAAATACTTTTCCATCAATTATTGTATATGTTTACTCCACTGTTGATTTTTTTGGTAAAATATAATATGTTCTTCTTTTCATGAATTTACTATGTAAAAACCAATGCTGTTATAACCTTTTTCATTAAATATTGCATGTGATGAAACGACTGTTTTAACATCCTTGGTATACAATATATAAATTCTATGTCTATCTCACCAAACAAAACGAAAATGTAAAAACAAAAACCAAAGAAAGAACAGAATATTTTTATTAAAAATACTTTACATTTAATTGTAATTATAATATGTCGTTGTATGATGTTATAAATCAGTAGTTATATCATATTGCCATGTTTCTTTGCATGTCTATAAAAAAAGGTAAATTATCCGAATCCCTTTTTTTAACTGCTACATCACAAAGCATCCCTCCGCATTGAAATGGAATAACAACCTTCTCGATCGGGTCTAACAATACAATACATTACAATACAATACAATACAATACAATACAATACAATACAATACAATACAATACAATACAATACAATACAATAAATACGATACGATACGATACGATACGATACGATACGATAAGGTACGGTACGGTACGGCACAATACAATACAATAAAATACAATATAATACAATGCAATACAATACAATACAATACAATATATACGTATAAATATGTCGGGTCTAAAAATACAATACAATACAATACAAAACAATACAAAACAATACAATACAATTCAATACAATACAATACAATACAATAAATACAATACAATACAATACAATACAATACAATACAATACAATATATACGTATAAATATGATGCTATGATAAACATTTTGACCAAAAAATATCTTTAACAAATATATTACATCCTTGTTAAAATTGTTTTTACTACATGATTTAGTTAATTGCTCATCATTTAATGCGACAGAAAAGTTGGATGATATTGTTGACATTGAAAGTTAAAATTATAAGTTTTGTTTCGAATCTGCACACACACTTACCTTTGAAACTTACCGTAAGTGTTTATACATAATAAATTATCATATCTTTGTAAATATATATGTACCTAAAAAATAATGCGAATCAACAAAGCAACTTATCAAAGCATTATGCGCACAAATCGTATTGGCCACGCCGCTCCGCCTTGCTTTGACCCATAGATCAACACTCAACAAGAGATCTGTAGAAATAATATCTATCCACGTTGTTCCAGGCCAAATTGCCTTCATTAGAAATCTTGAGGATGTAAAATGCTGACACGTGCTGAGAGGCAGTGTTTAGGTGTTTTGATTGCCGTAAGAAAATATGTTCCGCACGTGTTTCGAAGCTTTCGCAGATTCTACGCATTATAAAATTAAATTTTGATAGTTTAACCATTCCTAATGATTTCGGAATGCGATGGGATTGTGAAAATACCGACTTTCAAAAGTTTAAGATAACAATAAACAGTGCAGATTTTTTCGAATATGTAAAAGATTGCGGTTATCAAAAACGTACTACGATAGAATTGTATTCACAATTGAAATAAATCGTGTGTCAAAATATTACAGAATTAGTTTTATCTTAATAGTTCTATCTAAATAACAGCCTGTTCATATTAATATACACGTTTAGTTATATAATTAAACATCATGTTGTCACATGAAAATAAACCATTATTAGAAAATAAACTATGTAAATAAAATTACCGTTATTTCTTTAAATTAAGATTATATTGTAAATAAGAATTGTATTTTAAAAACGATGATGCATACATATTAACATGCCGTCAATGTAACTTCTGTATCATTATTCATAAAATGCATTCGCATGTTACGATAATTATGCCTAGCAATTATTTGGAATAACATAAATTAAACGATATGCGATCAGTCTAATGTCTGAAAACAAAGACTTTTGGCAATTTCTTTTCAGATATGGGCATTGTTAGCGTGTGCTGTAGCTCAGATAAGGCGTTCGAGGTAGAATCACTTTAGAGATTTGTATTATGTTGTCCGCTTGATCCTTGTAAAACTGACGAATTGGTGTTTAATGAGCATTAACTCTTGCCCACTATGACTTGAGAACGTTTCGACCAACGTTCTGTGAATATCTCAAATTTTAGAAAACAATCTGCATTAATCCCGTTTTGCCTTAGCCGTCTTTCAACATGGTTGCTTTTTGTTCGAATACAACCCAGATTTTGTTTTCAGTCTTATGGTCTAATAACCAAAATTGTAAGATAATAGTCGACAAAATTATATACACATTTCAATCGCGTATTGTCTGTTGCATTTTGCACTATCATATTTCAAAAAAATATATTAGGTGTTATGGTATCTTTTTTTATATTGAACAGACATAACATGTTAACCGCGTAATTTTATACGATATCACAATTATTATATGTTATCATGAAAATAGGCCCAACAAGTAGGCCTTAACTCAAAACTCAGAATACCTCGTCTTGACAAACCCCATGCGATTGCACCATTAACAAGTATTCGTTGTGTGTTTTTCTTTATCTGTTCCTGATACGCCCTATTGCTAAGGTATTATATTTATGTTTATATGGAAATTCGGTTGTTGAGTAGTGTCTTTTGAACTTACTTATGTCATTTTGCGCCTAAAACAGCATTTAACATGACTGGGTTGATTTTGCATTAATATATTTTTTGTCTTGGGTATTGTCAAATGCTTCATTCAAACGTTTAAAATGAATATACATGTTGTTCTTGCTTTGCGCCGTTTTTTTTATCCATAACGTTTTATTGATTAATATACTAGACTTTATCCTGGAAAGACCCTGATAATATATGTTTGACATCTGTATAACGATCAAAACGTAATTAAGAAAGCAGCACAACTCTTCAAACGAAGTTAAAGAAAGTCAAGTTTGTTCTAAAACAGAATTAATAGATGTATTATGCCAGAATTGATTTAATACAGAATCCATTTTCAATGGGCTGCGAGCACTCAAATTGCCCGTGTGATGAGCCCAGCACGCGCTTATAAGTTGTTGGAAAATGAACGCCCCATTTCAGATGCATATCCAACAGTCACCTGCTACCATTTGTAAGTTTATTATTGGTGTTGTTCTTTTCAGAGAATATTAGGTTTTGGTTCGAAAGGTGCATCGTTGGTTTGTCTGTATTTTTTACAATTTTCTGTACTTGAAGTCAATTATTTGCAATCCAATATGGATGAAAATGTCCACACATGTCCGAAGCGATACCAACCATGATGTTGTTTTCTTATACTAGTATGTTAAATACCGACATGCACTGCAGACATGTTTAAGTTCTGTTTACACGTTGTGTTTTTCTTGCAACTTGAGAAATTAATAAATAAGAATGCTTTTGCAGATCGAGAATATGCGATTTAAATTGCAACATTTTATTTTAACAATCAATCAGGACTATTAACACGGAATGTGTACAATATGCGTGATATTTATTTAATTAATTAATAAATGTTTTTGTCGTGGAACGGATTAACAATCTCTACATGTAACCATGAACCAAATATTTTTTACTTTAATGAAATTCATGACCGATACCGACACGCTTACTAGTATTTGTTGCAGAACCAAAGTTATGTCTTATATGTTGTATGAACAAATCTGCAAAGACTAATATTAATTTATCAACAGTCCACCTTTTTACATAAATGAGAGTTTTCTTCTGTACACCGGAAATTAGTTTAAGGAAATAAAACTCACATTTCGTTTATTTTCTGGTACAACTTCTTCTTAATTTGTGTTCTATTATTAGTTCAACAACGTTTTATTTCTTTTTAAAAAGAAAACGTTATAAGATTGTATCTACCCTATTTAATGCGGATGTGTAATTGTTTTCTCTGTGTTTGTGTTAGCTAGAAATAAGAAATATTTTTGGAGTCCTATGCAGTCATCCGTACTTTACTTCTTTCATTTAAATATTATGAGTATGCATATTAACTACATTTTACGACAGTTGCCTGTTTTTAAGTGGGATGTACTTACGTCAACGTTACTGATCGCATCGTGTCCATCCGGACGTCATTGTGGGCAAATGATTTCATGTAGTCGACCAACGATGACATGTGGGCATCGCTTATTCCCGAATACCTGCTGACAGATGTCTTATGCCAATGAGAAGATGTGGAACCCGGTGTCAGTTGGTTGCAGACAAGTAAATTATGCGTGGGATTACAGCAATATTTGCGATCAGTGATTGCATTAGCACGTGGCCAACATACAGCAGACGACATCACTTCTGCTCCACACCGGATGTAAGTCACCTGCTATCGTTCGTTATTCAAGGGAAACGTAAATGATTTCGTTACGGCGGAGATACAGTAGGTATGTGTAAACAGATCAAAGTGAACAACGTGTGGCTATAATAAATAATGCAGACCGGATTGAAAGATCGCTTCATTTCTAAAACATAACCGTACTCAAGTTTGAACAGCGGTTAAAAGGTGTGCATTGGTTGTTTAAAAATGTTTGATATATGTATAACACTTATTCATAATTAACCAAACAAAAGTCAGTTGAAAGTGTGTCGCCGCAAAAAGATTGCAATTTGACACACGTTTAGACAACGGCTTAATTTCGTTCATTATTAAGTAAAGTAAGAATAGTATATTTATATAATGCTGTCTATCAGTTTAAAAAATCATAACTTTGATTCAAAATAGACTGAAATCAAAAATAAACATTAACGTACATAATAACATAGTAAACATTAAAGGTACATGTATATGAAGTCATGTCAATAAATTGTATAAATTACATTGCAGCAAACCAAATAATCTTCTTTATATTTACATATTGTCTTATTTTCCTGGTATTCAGTTATTTATTATTTTTTTCTACATGCAAATTTAGGCAAACGCGAGAATAACGTCATTATTGTTGCAGGTGCCTTTAACATTTAAATATGAACACATATATCAAACACGTGAGACACCACAGCTTGCATCCATTAATCAATATCAAAGACTTTCACTAATAGTAGAAAACATATTGAATCAATACAAAACAATGAATATATGAAAGACATGAATTCCAACATTCGCAGATGGGAAGCATTTTTTATGCTGTTGTTCCTTTGAAGAAGATGGTTAAAAGTGAAAGACCGACACATGTCAATAAAAAACATCAATTGTTAAAGGTAATGATGGCAATTTTAGTGCCGGCAAGAGAAATAGAGACTAAATTTTAGGAAATATATGACAGATAAGATAATTGCAAGAATAACCTACGGTGATTAGGTCAGTGTAAAAGCACGCAGACCAGTTTGACGAAATGCTTTCGAAATAAAAACAAAATAGGTTTTTGGTCATATTGTGTTAAAGCATTTTGTTTCTGGACAAATGACAAAGGCCAGTTTTAATGTAAATGAAATATAATGTTTCCGACAGGGCGAGTTAACGTTTCCCGTAAACTGTCGACTTTTCTTTATCTAAATATGGGTGGCCGCCTAAATTAAATGATAATGAGTCAGAGTATTGTTGAGGAGACAATACGTATCTTTGTAAAACATATTCAGTAAAAAAAAACGTGATATCAATATTTAGCTTTTTACATTTTGTATGCTTTGCAGTCTGTGGACAGTGACTGACACATTACTAAATTGCGTTTTTTAATATTCATACATTACAGGTAATAAAACGTTGTCAGTTTCATCACGCGCTATCATATTAAAGCATTGAAGGGGTATTTATACGTTTCATGCCTTTCTGCAACATACAATTATATGAACATTGTTAAACTATATAATTCGTTGATCGAGTTTCAGTTATATCAATTGAAATGACACGGGAGTACCTCTTTTCAACGCGCCTTAATTGTTATATAGGTATCAATTAAAAAAAATAATCTTATATTAGAGTGATGGAAACTACAAGGCCAGTGCCTTTCAAACGGACATCTATCAAGCAGATTAAGCAAGCTTTGGAAACAATATTGACCGCATCGAGAATTCATTCGTCTTCCTTGTTAACTACCTCTTGCGGAATGCAAAACAATGGCATCGTTTTCCAGGCAAATGTGCGAAGCAGTAATCCCCGGAGACACATTGGTCTATGCAAATAAGGAATCCTAATCTAGGCAGCTGCAGAAAGGTGATAATGGCCAATGATGTTCTTTGGATGCTAAACAACATTTGTTCAATGTCCTGTTTTTACAAGTAGCTTGTGTACGGTGTCCTTGTGCAATGCGTTAAGCTGGATTTCTGATCGAATGTAGTCGTTAAAGAGATCGAACGTCCATAATAATATGAGTACAAAATATTTTAATGTAAGAAACCTTCAAACTGTATTCGTGTCCTAAATGCTATTAATACAATTTAAAACAAAACTTCATCTAGTGTTGCGTGTGATTTTGTTTGTATTGTCCTGTGTTTGTTTAAAAAAGGTATACTAATGCTGCCAGCATTTGATGCCATTAATACGTACCGTTAAAACGGTTCACCAAACATGTTTGTCCCCTAAAAGAGACATTTCTGGCCCATACATTTCAAAGTAGGTTTTAAATAGATTCGTATTACTAATACCATGATGTATAAAATAGTATTCATGTTGTTTATTTCGAATATTATATTCATTTACAACGCGTTATATTTCTACACTGATTTGTTCACACTTAACTGCAATATGACAATGGAAGCTTAAGCTATTCCATTTAAAACAGACCTTGGAATATTCTAGAAATTGGACGTCAGATCATCAGTTCCTGGCAAAGTGTGTTCCTCCAGCTCAAGTGTCCAATTAATTATACCCTTACCCGAATATTAATCTAAACGGGAGCGTTATTAACGACCCTATTTCAGACTTTGCTTCTTTAATGTGATCAAATCGACCAAATTAACCCTGGAGTGTCATCGTAATATTAATCTGATGAACTAAGGAGAGGCTAATATAAATAACGATATCATTTAAATATCGCCCGGTTTGTTTGATTTATTAATCACCATAAGTGACAATCGTAATTTCATTTAATGCTAACTATCGGTGACTCGGCTTTCTTAGCCTTCTTTGCCAAGATTGTTTGGATATAATTGAGACAGATTTTGGAGGTCCCTGGGGAAATATTTCTCGCTAATAGATTCGGTGTTTAATGAAAAATAGAAAGTGTTCGAGAGAGCCATTTTTGCATTAGCTATTTTTGTCATCATAACTCATTGAAAGCATCAAATTCGACTAACAATAACCAAATTAATTTAATTAATATATAAAGTAGTATTGTTTCCTTAAAAAAAAGTAAATTGCAAATCAAAATCATGTTTTTTTCAATGTCTCTTATTGTAAAAAATGCCGTTTATAACATAAATATATTATTCATATATAATAATTACATGTACATGACTGGACAAGATAATATCTAAATTTTGGTATTATTATTTAATATATTTTGTGGGGTTTTTTTTAATCGAGAGTGGAAAAATAGTTAATACACACATTATAATATAACATGATAGTATACCCAAAAAGCATATTAAATATGCTGCACGTAAACTATATCGCAACGATTCAGTGGAACATAATGGTTATGCACACAAATACAATCAGACATAATGCACTCACGAACCAATTAATCAGTGATATTACCTATTATTTGTTCACCTCCATTAGTTTCTTCCAAAAAGAAACTATTGTGAACTATGTGGGAGTTTGATTTCAAAACAGGTCAATTTTCTTCAACGTCTTTGTCTCAACACACCCTATTGTCTACAAAGATGCAACAGCGTTATACGCGTGATCGTCAATTTGTCAACGCATTGTTATTGTCAACAAAACAGGTCCCATGGAAGACAATTTCTGAAGGTTTTTCTCTTTCAAAACCCGATCAGTTCATCCACAAATCATATGTCATATATCCAACTAAATAATAAGTTGTTCTACAATAAATTAAATTGTTCTTATACACGACAAATTATTGACGTCCCATGATCACGTTAAAAAATCGATCACACGTACAAACGGAGACTTGCTAATTGCAGTCATAATTCTAGAAGTGTCTTCTTTACCTGGCATATTCCCTTAAATGACATATGTCTCCCGACATTTAGAAAGATAATACTTGCATTCCTTATTCAATGACCATTTGTCAGTCTTATTGATGCTCGTTTGACAACATAATAGGTGGAGCTTAGCTCGCATTTCCTTAACCCTTTGCATGCTAGGAAATTTGTCGTCTGCTAAAATGTCGTCTGGTGAATTTCTAAAACTAGCATTTTCTTCGATTTTTTTCAAAGAATACTATCAGAATAGCAAACAGTTTGGATCCTGATGAGACGCCACGTTCTGTGGCGTCTCATCTGTATCCAAACTGTTTGCAAAGGCCTTCAAAATCCGGTTCCAGCGCTCAAAGGGTTAAGTAATATCTGTTATCACTTTTGGCTCCATACTGTAAAGAGCTGGGTGTCTTTACAAGGTGTTATTTCCTTGCTATAGATTTTTACGCGCTTTGACCAAACTAATTGTTTTCTATCTAATTAAATATATAATAAGTACAATGCGTCGCTTAGCTATGGCGTTATAATCATTGTGAATTTAAAACAATAGTAAGTAAACCATTTCAAAAAATGAACCAGAACTCTCGTTGAACAAATCAATATCCGTATCATTGGTAATAGTACGGGAATCAACATACTCTTGGCAAACCATGTCGTGTAATTCAATGTTTGCGTACAACACCGTGCACCAGAAAACTAAAAGTGAAGAAATACAGGATATTAATTTTGTTGGATTTGGTGGAATATCGATTTTTATTCACGCGCGATCATAGAAAATATATTTTTTCTATGATCACGAGTGAATTTAAATCGATATTCCACAGAATCTCCCAAAAATAAATATGCTTACAAATGATTATCTTTGTATTTTGGGTGAAATAATGACGTAGTAACGTCGTGAAAACGACGTCATTTCACAATATAACAGTGAAAATAAACGATAACTTTCGATGTTTATTTTCTATTTAGTGAATGTGGATAGAGGAAGTAATCCTTAATGTCCGATCGGTCCTCTTTGATATTATTCTCCGGGGATTCACCTTATGAATAGTTTTATTTAGAACTATCAGCACAGCCTGGAGTAATCGCACACACTTGACCCGATCTTGCCAACACTGAATACATCAGCGGGATTAACCAATCACCAGAAACAATATTGACGGCTTTTGGAACTAATCAGTCACTCCGTAAAATGAACTCTCGAAGAATGTATAAATGTCAAATGAAGTTTTATACGCGATGCGGCGATTACATAAACACACGCTTAATGCGGGATATATGTGGGCTAATGTTACTCGTACATTTAAAATTAAAAATATGCAGTTTAATAGCATGCAGGCAAGAACTGTAATTGTTTACGCTCTTGTTTTGTGACAAATGTGAATGCAATAGTTACGTCAAACCAGGCATATTACGGCGGTAAGTTTACCAGGTCGCACACTAACTGGGATAGTTTGTTCACCAGTACAAGGTGCACATACCACATTCCAGTACATTCCATCAACTGCCCTACTTGAATCAGAGGTAGAGGGAGAATGTTCGCATAAGAGAGTTCGTGGCCAATCTTCAACCAAGTTATGTGGCCGGGTCGGGGAT
The DNA here is from genome assembly GCA_007657795.1 of Dreissena rostriformis. Taxonomy (NCBI): domain Eukaryota; kingdom Metazoa; phylum Mollusca; class Bivalvia; order Myida; family Dreissenidae; genus Dreissena; species Dreissena rostriformis. The sequence continues at coordinate 131,686 of VMBQ01001179.1, forward strand.
CGAACCCACAATCCTCGGATCTGTAGTCCAGCGCTCTACCACCATAACTACCCGGCCCGTTAACACGTCTTAGTATAACCCGTATGAGGTGTTGGATTAAAAGTTTGAATATTAATTCATGGTCTGATATACCGATATATGTTTTTTTTCAACACACATCAGTATACAATTGTTCCGTAGTATTTACTATGCAATTAACAACAATTGACAGCATTAACGCATGCATTTTCGAGTTCTACCAATTCGCACTTTAACTCCAATTTATAGTTAACATTCTCGAACAAGGTCAGATCGTTGAAATTGTTGTTGCATAAGGTGTTGCCTATTACCGTGACTTTCTTCACTTTCTCGAAGCTTCTATCATAATATATATAGGTTAATGTATGCCTTGTTTCTTCTCGGGCCAACACGATTCAAAGCAAGACGGCCGTTATGTCAATGGTAGGGCCAGTAGCAGCCCGAACAAATGTGTCGTGTTCTGAGAAAACTGGGCATAATGCATGTGCGTAAAGTGTCGTCCCAGATTAGCCTGTGCAGTCCGCACAGGCTAATCAGGGACGACACTTTCCGCCTAAATTGGAATTTTGCTAAGAAGAGACTTCATTTAAACGAAAAATTCCATAAAAGCGGAAAGTGTCGTCCCTGATTAGCCTGTGCGGACTGCACAGGCTGACCTGGGACACTTTACGCACATGCATTATGCCCAGTTTTCTCAGAACACGACTCAAAAAACGTTTACAATCTAGGGCACATTTTCATCGAAATACAGCACGACGCTTGAACGTTGATTTCTTAACCCACTTACTTCACATCAATCAGATACACACAAAAAATGGCTTTGAACGTTTTTAAGAGTATTTATAATACTATAAAATATTACACGTGTTGGAAGAATTCGTGAAATTTGTTCCAACTTAATGTGTCTGTATGGTTGGTTGCGTTATTTCATTGTCAATCTTTATCTTCATAAAATTAGAAAAATAGGACGCTTTGCGTTTTTGGGAGTAATACTTTTGAAATTTTTCTCCGATGCTTCACACAGAACCGTTGTGAGAAAATTGTGGACAAGAAAACTACGTTTGGTAATTATTATGATGAGAAAACTAATTTCATAGAAGTAATAGTGTTTGTATCTATGTTTCAGTTAATATGTCCATTGCCTATTGCAATAATGAAAAGTATAACGTCTCACAATTCCAAACGAATCTCCAAGTGCATACGTACGTTTTCATCTTTTCAAACGCATTACATCGAATGCATTATATCCGGGCATTACATCCGGGCATCCTAGTCGAGCGGTGGGCGTGCGTTCACTTCTTCCAGATGTCAATTGTATTTAACCGCTCCCCACCCACTTTAGCCAGCAGGGTGATACATAAACCTGTTACCTTTGCGATTGATATCTCAGTGCGCGAGCTTTCACTTAACAAATCATAAATAATGTAATTATCGTCAAGTATATCTGCTAAAGCCATTCAGAAACACATGATATTTCGCTGTCTATCCTGTCACAGGCGCTGCGAAAGACGGGCATACGTAAAACGCTTAATGAATTAATTTAAAAGGGAAAATCCGGAAGAGATTAAATTTTGTTGCATTCTGCTTCCGGTGTATGTTGTTTGTTGCAAAGTAAACAATTATGACGGTGTCAATTATGAATTTTTGAGATTAATAAAACAGGGATTCCAGGAAATTTATGGAGGCCTCTAAATGAAAGTTCTCTGTCACGTATCATGGTGTCTGTTTCTCTTCTTAGCTTGATCGTTGAAGGGTTGCGAGATTTGTTAGAAAATTAGAGATTTGAGATTCGCTCTGTGAAAAGGGGGTTTAATGCATGTGCGTAAAGTGTCGTCCCAGATTAGCCTGTGTAGTCCGCACAGGCTAACCAGGGACGACATTTTCCGCCTAAACTGGATTATTGCTAAGAAGAGACTTTCTTTAAACGAAAAACATCATAAAATGCAACTCATTTATTAAAAGGGAACGAATGCCCCCAACATGCAATCTCTCCAAACTCCGCTTATGTAAAAAAAAACTGTTTTATGGTCTGCTGGTGGTGGTCTTTTGTGGAAAGGCATATGTCGTCTTGACGGCTTACATTTGTGCCAAGTTATTTAAATATCCATCCATATATGTGGAAAAGTTTTGGTTGAGATAAGATCTTTCAAGCAGTTTTATGTCCAAATTTGACCTTTGACCTCTGGTGACGGTTGTTAAACGCGATATGTCGTCTTAGTATGGTTTTCATTTGTGCCAAGTTATTTGAAAATCCATCAATAAATTGGAAAACTTATGTCTGACACAGTAATTTTCAAGCTGTTTTATGGCCAAATGTAACCTTTGAGCTCTAAATGTGACCTTTACATTTGAAGTAAGGTGACGGGTGTTCCACGCAACACGTCGTCTAATGATTGCGTATAGGTGTACCACAGTTATTTTCAAATTCATCAATATATGGCTAACTTATGGCTAACACAGGAATTGCTCAGCTGTTTTATTGCCAAATTGTGACATTTTACCTCCAAGTGGTACCATAGCCTTTGAGATAGGGGGACGTTTGTTACACGCGGCACGTCCTCTTATGATTCTTAACATGTGTGCCAGATTATTTTAAAATCCATAACTAAATGACAAAGTCATGAGATACAGTGACAATGAAGGAGATTTAGAACCGTTTGGATGCTTGCAACTTATTATGAATATGGACCGCGCTCTGTGAAAAAAGGGTTCAATGCATGTGCGTAAAGTGTCGTCCCATATTAGCCTGGGCAGTCCACACAGGCTAATCAAGAATGACACTATCCGCCTAAACAGGATTTTCGCTAAGAGACTTCATTTAAACAAAAATAACCATAAAAGCGGAAATTGACGTCCTTGATTAGCCTGTGCGGACACTTTACGCAGATGCATCAAACCCCCTTTTCTCAGAGCGAGGCCCATATATTTGTACGGGTGTACTCAACTTTGTTTCTTATTGTTATCGGAATAGTGTAATGGTTATCGGTCTTTTCATGATCGAATTTATATAAAAGACCACCGAGACATTCTACCAAAAAAGGACCGTGAAGATTCTTGTTAACGTATGAACCCTATTAGATATGTCATTAAATAAGGGCGGGGTAAAACCACTCACGGCACGTTAGGGAAAATCTTACTTAACTGTTCTTTTCAGGCAACAAACTCGTTTTGGCTTCAATTAAAGGACGATTTTATTTTATTTTAATCATGTGTTGTTATATTATTCGAATTCTGGCTCTATTTCATTTGGTGAGTTTTCAGGTACCTCTATACAGGAAATGAACATGACACACGCCCTATACAATTGCCAAATTATGAGTATGTTTTGTCATGTAGAAGTAGTTTAATCTTTTTTTCAGCAAGAGATAATAATTAGTGTACTTAACCTATATTTTCACCTTCTATCAATAAAAGACGGTCCTCTTTTTCTTAATACTTTTACCTTAGGTTTGCTGATATTTACTCAGGGTAACCAACAAATCGAGAAAACATCACCGACGACATAACCTTCCCTTGTTCAAACCCAATCGCACATGTGAAGTAATCCGAGTGTGTATTACACCTTTGAACACAGCATTCAACTTAACGGTTAAACATGTACCGCCTATGTCTGCGTTATAAATATTGTACTATATTCCATAAGAAATCAAATGAAACTATAGTTTTTACGGTATTATGTTTACAGCAGTATATAGTACAAATATTGCGTCAGCAATCGAACGACCCTTGTTCGTCGCTTAAAATAATATTATTTTCGATCCAATTATTCAATTCAAACGACTATTAAGAACGCTTTTACGAAGTTTGAAAAAAAGTAGCTTACCTGAGTTACCTGAGTATGAGCAAACTAACATAATGATTGTGATGGTTGTAATATTTGTAAGAAACGATCTTATGAATGTGATATTTGATAGAAACGATCATATAAATGTGATATTTGATAGAAACGATCATATTAATGTGATATTTGATAGAAACGATCTTATGAATGTGATATTTGATTGAAACGATCTAATGGATGCGATGTTTGATAGAAACGATCTTATGAATGTGATATTCGATAGAAACGATCTTATGACTGAGATATTTGATAGAAACGATCTAATGGATGCCATGTTTGATAGAAACGATCTTATGAATGTGGTATTCGATAAAAACGATCTAATGAATGTGCTATTTGATAGAAACGATCTAATGAATTTGATATTTGATCAAAACGATCTTATGAATGTGATATTTTATAGAAACGATCATATAAATGTGATATTTGATAGAAACGATAATATTAATGTGATATTTGATAGAAACAATCTTATGAATGTGATATTTGATTGAAACGATCTAATGGATGCGATGTTTGATAGAAACGATCTTATGAATGTGATATTCGATAGAAACGATCTTATGACTGTGATATTTGATAGAAACGATCTAATGGATGCGATGTTTGATAGAAACGATCTTATGAATGTGGTATTCGATAGAAACGATCTAATGAATGTGCTATTTGATAGAAACGATCTTATGAATTTGATATTTGATCAAAACGATCTTATGAATGTGATATTTGAAAGAAACGATCTTATGAATGTGATATTAGATAGAAAGGATCTAATGAATGTGATATTTAATATAAAACGATCTTATGAATATTGTATTTGATAGAAAAGATCTTTTGAATGTTGTATTCGATAGAAACGATCTTATGAATGTGATATTTGATAGAAACGATCTAATGAATGTGATATTTGATCAAAACGATCTTATGAATGTGATATTATATAGAAACGATCTTATGAATGTGATATTGGATAGAAAAGATCTTATGAATGTGATATTTGAAAGAAACGATCTAATGGGTGTGATATTTGATAGAAACGATCTTATACTAACAAACGCATTTTGCGGTCTCTTGAAAGCCTAATGCAGTTTATGGAATCAGCTGTCTATGCCATAATGTATAAAAACAATGAAATTACATAATTGTGCCACCCACAAATTAACTAAAACCATTAAAATGTAACCCTCGGAAATACATCCGGCACAATGCATAAACTTTTCATGTACGAGCATATTCATACTCACATTTCTGCAGCTACCGTTATAAATCAAGTATTTTATGTCTATGAACTTTAACAGCCACCTCTCGCGCTAAACGCTTCTACCGGGTAAAACTGATGTTTCCTTTTCACGCACATCATCCCCCATAAATTCTGCGTAATACGACGCTTATTGAGCAAGGCTGCTATCATCACTTCCGCTTTTACTGTCAGAATCAAGCGTCGCGGGACACCGATCACATGATTCTATTAATATCTTTCTTCGCCACGTGGCATTCATTCATAATAATTTCAACTGATTTTTTTCTCCTTTCACTTATTCCACATTTTACGCATCTGTTCAAATTCGTTTCCTCAATTTACTTCCCTCTAATTATACCGTGATATCATAATTTAAAGCTTTCAGACAGGGTTTAACATCTCTTTTACGCGAAAACCAGTAATTGTCGGAAGAAGCTCTTCACAAATAACGTTTGTATTAATCACCTAGCCAGAAAGTTTATTATATGATTATATCAATGGTAAAAGCTGAAATTGTAATATCTTTAAAACTGTTTTGAAACCCGGGACATAAACTGGGATGATTAAACATTATATACCGCATTAAATAGGAGATCCTTTTAGAACACAGGTAAATCAACTACGGATTTGCAGCAGCAAGAACAACAACAGCAGCAGCTACAAAAACAATAGCAGCTTTTATACTGAAAACTTTATGTTTGGCGGTGGTATTGGTGTGTTCGTATTTATTTGTTGTTGCAGTAAAATTATAAATTAATGTATCACCTTTATGCAATACTGCATCGTTGCTTATAGTTATAATGGAATTCTTTTGAAATTGGCAGGCCGAATAAATTTGTTAATGAAATACTGTTTATGATTGTATACATTTATTATAATGGACCAGTTGCAAACATCTGTGTTGTTAATGCCGAGTTATCAAATAACCTATGTTTATTACACAAAAGTACATATGTATCACGCACTGTTCCCCGAAATAAAATGACTAGAGAATTTTTGAAAATAAAACCGACCCTAAATCTGGTAACTAAATCATGGTATATTCGATAAGAAGTCGTGTACATCTTGATAAAGTCATTTGCAAAATCTTGTTTATGCATTTACTCTGGTTTATGGAGTAAATAGATATACCTAATAGCTACTTTGTTGATAGGCGTTGATAGATTTATACACAAATTCCTACTGGAATCGATAAAGGTGGTAGCTGTGATAGTTTTGTGTCAGATCGTAAATACCCTAATTACATCTCATTAAAAAGATGTTGTACACAAATTGAGACAAGGCCAGTGCCAAATGTACAGACACGATAAGATAAAGTTTTCTTAACCCGACTTAGGTGCCAAAATTATGTTCGTCTGTATAAAGTGTACCAATATATTTTATTTTCTGACCCGTCATTATATAGGATCAGTTTTATGTTAAAAATAAGACGAAGACTAACAATTGCAATGGTCATTATTGCAGTGATGTTTCGATTTACGAATAGAAAAAAGAGAGGTCGTTTGTAAGGTGACCCACTTTGTTTTTTTTTCTGTAAATCCTCGAAATCAAGCTTCCCTCGACTGCTTCCGTGTTTTTCATCCGTGTTAATGGCGTGTTTCTGACTAAGGCTTATCGTGGTATGAAACTTCTTTCGTCTGACAATTCAATTCTGTTGTTTTATTTTTTGCCAAATGTATTGTGATTGGCAGGAACAAAGATTAAGAATATACCTAAATTAAAGACATAATCTTACATTACATACTGGTCAAGAAAACAGTTTAAATTATTGTATATTATCAATGGGTGTACAATATGTGCTTATTCAGCTTAAAGGGACTGTAAACCACGAATGACGAAAAATGAAAAGTTCTAAAATACCGTATTTTTTTACAATTATTAGTTTTGTATTGATTAAAATATCACGACTGGTATATTACATTACTTGAAAAAAGTTCATATTTTCAGTAAATTCGGTAATAAAATTTCGCGATGTAAAATCGAAAGTACATCGCGAGAATAGGTGANTAATAATTGTAAAAAATACGGTATTTTAGAACTTTTCTTTTTTCGTCATTCGTGGTTTACAGTCCCTTTAAGATCATGACTTAGAAATAAATGAGCCTCGCTCTGTGAAAACGGGGATTAATGCATGTGCGTAAAGTGTCGTCCCAGATGAGCTTTGCAGTCCGCACAGGCAAATCAGGGACGACAATTTCCGCCTAAACTGGACGTTTGCTAAGAAGAGAATTTCTTAAACGAAAAATACAATAAAAGCGGAAAGTGTCGTCCCTGATAAGGCTGGGCGGACTGCACAGGCTAATATGGGACGACACTATACGCACATGCATTAAACCCCCTTTTCACAGAGCAAGGCTCAACTATTTTTTTATTTTGTTTTATAATAACACCGAGCTCAGACCGGAAACGATTCTCTGCCGAAAGTTTAGTTAGAGAGTTTAATTATAAATAAATATAAATATAAACACCAAATACACCCTTTGAAATTTAGGAAATACGTTAAGCTTTGCTTAATTATGTACATATAAGAGCCCCATTCATATATACCAATACTGATATTTGATCTAAAGCATAAGATTGCCCATATCAAGTGATATGGATGAGGGCATTCCTTTTAAAGTACAAACATATAAAAAGCGTTAATAATACTACAAGAATTCAAATATTATGTTGATGTTTAGCATAATGGACACCAGATAACGGCGTCCGTTTCCGAACCTACGGGCAACTCTTATGCAAATTACAACAATATTAAGTCCATTTTCGATCGAAAAATTAATGTTTTGTGATAACCTTAAAGCCGTTAACAACTACATTACCGTGTTGTCTGATAAAGGGTTATTAAGGTATTAATGTATTAATGGTATGCAAAAAGCAAATTGAGCCTTAAGGTATACAGGCCTACCCAATTCGTTGTAAACGCACATTCGTTGAGGCCGTTAATTACGTTCGATTAAACAAAGTGATGCTCTTAAAAATTAAACCATCCGTCATGCGTACGCTATTAACATGTTGAACAGTTGACGGGGATGTGATTACCAATACAAACATCCCGTTCTGGTGATGAGCGATCTCAGTCGTCGTTTAAAACAAAGAATCGTTCTATAAATGACTTAAGTTTTGTTGGGGTGTGTGTGTGATATTTTAAACGGGTGCACCGGGATTCTCCCATACTGTCATCGCCCTAAAAATACTTATTAGTTGGGTCACGTGGTATAGTGCGAGATTCAGAAGACGCCCAGATACAGAAATCACCCTAGGTCTTTTAGAGTCAAGTGTGAAGCACCTAGCACACTGTATCCCGGTTTAACGTCTTGTGTGAAAGACGAGTGTATCGTTGAACCGGTAAAGAACCAGTCACTCTGAGTTTTGGGGTATGGGTATTAACGCAAGATTATGGATCCGGTCTGATTTTCAATACCATATAAAAAAGATGTTTCCCTCGTGAAAAATGTAATTTCTCTGATAACCCATACACAATAAACATAAATATATATGTTTAAACTATAAACATTGAAATCTGCTCAGATTATTCTAATCGACCATAATTTGTTTATCAAAAGGTCATGTGATAAAGGCAGTAATTGTACACTCATTGTCAGTACATGACTTATATATCGAACAGTTATCATAATAGTCCTCGGTTACCACATGAAGTGTATACCAACAATTAAATAATTGTATGAAAGTGTGGTAAAAAATCAGAAAAATAATATAACATAATTATAACTGTGACCAACAACTAAAATAAGGTTAGAAACAGTATTGTACAACTGCAGCGTGTGATAAAAACAACAACATATATTTAAACATTTGATTGTAAGTGAAACTAAGATGCAAATTTAAAAAAAAAAGGGCTCTATAACTAGAATATCATTCTTTTACAAAAACAGACATAATAATATAAAAAATGTTTACGTTTTGTGTTTAAAGTTCTTCTTCAAAAGCTTCTCTGAAAGTGGAAACCTTGGCACTTACCACCTTTATGGTCCTTCTATAACGGAACCTTGTACTTGTTTCTCCAAGTATAACGTCAGGTGTCGAAACCCGTTTCCCAACTAATCTATTACAAAGTTCTCATCAGTTTTAAAAGCTTCCGTTGTCATTAACAACAAAATATTCCGCTTCTCACGCACAAAAACCAAGGTCTTTGAATGTTAACTAATATATTTACAAATAATAAATTGAAGCACTTTCTCGGAAACTTCTCGAAACCACTTGAGACGAATCGGCGAACGTTTCGTACCTGTTTTGAGTAAGTACGTTTTCCCACGTGGAGAATATATAAGTGTCGAGAGTAAAAATTACAATTAAATGAAATATCCGGTGTAAAAGAGAGACTCTGATTTTTTTAATGAGCGTTTACCTACTAGGATGACGTCGTTTTTGACAGACGTTTCCGGAAAGGGCTCGTATACCGTTGCGTTTATACTAAGCGATACAACTTCATCATCACATGTTAAACGAACTGGCTCGAATTTTTAATATTTTAGAAACCAACAAACTTAAATGTGGCGTGTTCTGAGAAAACTGGGCAAAATGCTTGTGCGTAAATTGTCATCCCAGATTAGCCTGTACAGTCCGCACCACCACCACCACCATCATCATCATCAGCAGCATCATCAGCATCAGCATCACCATCATCATCATCATCGTCATTATCATCATCCTCATCATCATCATCATCATCATCATCATCATCATCATCATCATCATCATCATCATCATCGTCATCATCATCATCATCATCATCACCATCATCACCATCATCATCACGATCATCACCATCATCATCATCATCATCATCATCATCATCATCATTAAGCTCCCTTGTAGCAAATTGGCTTCGAGGTTTCATTTGCGGATGGTCGCCGTGTTATTAATGGTGTAGCTATGCCACGTGTAAGTGTCGAACGCAGACACATTTTTTTGCTCGGCTCGTGATGTGGGTTTTCTAGGCCTCCATAAATTAACTTATCTCTATTCAACACTTACCATGCATTCATTCTATATAATTTTTAATCAACTAACCAGCCTAAATTGAATAATTATGGTTGATTTTTTAATTTAAAAAAATAGGCAATTTACTAATTTAACTACGCCAAAGTTATGGCATGCATATATCCCGGACATGTAGAAATTATTCCGTTTATAAAGTTCCTAGCGATCAGAAATATAACATGAACATATCCAAGGTGCATCATAAGAAAGCCATATATATAATATACAATCAACAAAAGTATGGCAAGAAGAGTAATGCTGCTGCTCGAACAAATTCGTGATAAAGGTTTAAAAAAATTAAACAGTCCAACCTGAGAACAGCGATCAGGCAAGGGAAATGACCAAAGTGACCGTTGTAGACAGGTGACCATTATTCTCAGTGCCCGCTTGTTAGATGGTTGGTAAGTTGTAAGTATTGCTAGGTCGTTACCCCACCCAGTCGTTTGCATACAATGTAATGAAAACAAAAGTGTATTGCCGATACAATAGTATAACATTAATTATATTAAGGGAATAATACAAAGTAATATCTTATAAATTATATAAATGCATGCAGTCAATAAACGATTTGTGTGCATGAGAAGGAAATATGTGTCTATCTCGCCGGAATTCTATCTCAGGGTATGGCAAGCGGTTCGACGCATAATCACAAGAAATTAGGTTTTTCATGAGAAACTAGGTTCTCATTCTGAGAACCTACATGTAGGTTCTTACCAGAACTTATGATCCCAAATGAAATCTTGTGTTTTCATGAAAACTTAGGATATCCGAGAGAACGACGCGAAAAGCTGTCGAGAACCTAGGTTCTTGTAAAAACCTTGGATATCAAACGAGAACTTTGGTTCTCAGAATGAGAACCTAGGTTTTCATGAAAAACCTAGTTTCTTGGGATTATGCGTCGAACCGCGCTGAAAACCGGGGTTCTGAAATGTTAACTTAGGTTCTCATAAGAACCTAAGTTCTATGTGTCTATGTGCGTCGTCTCGACGAGAACATGGGTTCTCGAACGTAAACTAAGGTTTTCAAATCAGAACCTAGGTTCTCATGAAAAACCTAGTTTCTTGGGATTATTCGTCGAACCGCTTGCCATAATTAACCCCATTGATCGTGCACCCTGAATAATATGTGTCCCATATTCCAAACGAGCAAGTTTACGCCGTCCGAAGCGTAATTCTAGGAACCTAGGTTCTCATGAGAACTATGGTTCCCAAATGAAAACCACGTTTAGTATTTAAGATGAGAACTTAAGTTCTCGTCATGAGAACTATGGTTTTCAGTGTAATTCTTGGAACCTAGGTTCTCATGAGAACCATGGTTCCAAAATGAATACCACGGATTATGGCAAGCGGTTCGACGCATAATCCCAAGAAACTAGGTTTTTCACGAGAACCTTGGTTCTCAGAATGAGAACCTAGGTTCTTACCAGAACCTTGGTTTTCAAATAATATCCTAGGCTATCGCCGTTTGATGCACATTTTATGATAACTTGGGTTCTGGTGAAAACCTAGGATACCGAATAAAAACTTGGGTTCTGGAAGCCATGTGCAATCTTCAAGCGAGAACCTAAGTTCTCATGAAAAACCTAGTTTCCTGTGCATTATGCGTCGAACCGCTTGCCATATCAGGGCATCGAAACATGATTCGTGTCCATTTACGGCATGGTTGTCAAACGCGTCGCGGTGACGTCATGGATATGGTTTCCGTCTTGCGATCGGGTGGTCCCGGGTACCAAAATAAAATTATTCTTATTATCTTTTTCAAATACACTAAATTTATTAGTTTTTCCATGGAAACGGACTCGAGAGTGCCTCAATAAGGATAAGGCTGTCGATGTTGTCGAGCTTAATAACATTAAAAGATTCAAACTAAACAAGTTTTTGCATGAAACCACTCAAATACTCCTTTGCCAAGCTCATAATACAGAAACAGGATAACGGAATTAACGCTATGATAACCAGTATGCGTAGGTGTCAAGACTATGGTTTTCACTAGCTTACCATGCAGAATTGAGCCCTGACTAACGATTAATTTCCGTGTTTGTATTGTGTGAAAACAATGCATACTCGAATCTGTATTGAAGTGCACTTCTATTTAATAACCAAAAGTGGTTTAACGCAATATGCTTTCTAAGTACTTTATTGTTATGCATAAATCTCTTCCACAGTTCACACACAAAATAGCACTAACAAACAAAAAATCGAACCATAAGTGGAAAACACTTTCGCTCAATATAAACGTGTGTGTGCTGATCTATGTACTTTATAAAATGTACTGTTTGATTTATAAAGTAGGAGTAACGGAACGCAACAGTTTGTTTCGACTATGACAATTACTGTACCAAGAATGAATCTTAAATGATCTGTCCATGGGAGAAATTGCATAAACAAACATTATACTCAATCCCCTAAGTTTGAGTCAGACGCTAAAAAGGTTCTAGTGCTCTCCACTCTCCGGCTTATTCCGTTGCAATCTTAAAAGTACATATGAGACGCATCATGCTAAAATGGGTCTTATGCCATATGAGACCAGCGCAGCTGCAGACCAGCCTGCGCATTTGCACAGTCTGGTCGTGCGCTACCTGTTCGATAATGAGACCAAGAAAGCTTGCCTGACGTTATAGCGGACAGGGTAACTCCTGTCCATACTGCGCTAATGTGCGATCGCGATATTACGGTGCGAGTTAGCGAGAATATGATGCGAGATCGCGATAAAAATACTGTGATCTCGCATCGGGTTTTTGCATGTGTCGAACATGTGTTTGAAAAAAAAACAAGGGCGAAATCGCGATATCAAAATGCGAAGACACGATCTTTGATTTGTCGTGATTTGTATCGTGTTCTCGCGTTCTCGACCTTGTAATCCCGAGGCTGACAATGCAAAACAACGAGTGGCCCGAAAGAAACACCGTAGATGTTTACTGTTTAATAATGACGTTTACCTGGTTCCTTAGTATATCGAAATTGATCGTTAACGGTACCGGACTCTACCTTGACCTTATGACGTAATGAGACCCACGATCAGAATCACTTGGTTTGTAATTACTTGCAGTGTGGCCATACCACGTGGTCCGTGACGTCATTTTGGCTAGCACGTCAAGTAGAAAATTGTCAACATTGCCTCAGCTAAGAAACTTCAAATCCATGTAAGTATCTTATTATTTACTCTTTTTTGACGAAAATAAGCGCAGGCTAAGGGTAAAGTTGAGCACAATTCCCGGTTATATAAATATTTGACACCAGATGAGTAGTTTAGTCTATCATTCGAGGCAAATTCTTTGTTTTTACGTTACAATGCACGCAAGCACGACAAACACATTTTAAATCTTCCAAAATATCCGTGTTATATTCCTTTTTGCAGTGCACTAATATATGCGGACGTAATTAATTCCATATAAAATGTGTTGTGTCCGAAACAAATATCATAAACACCATCTAATGATATTTCCAATGTACACCAACAAATTGGCTAATACGACAAGCAACGAAATTCAAGGCAAGCACGACAAGTCGATATTCGGCTAATACGACCAGTTGTTATAAATTATGTTTCTGAAGCCGTGTTATTGTCGGGTTAATAAAAAAATTAATTAGTGTACGTGTAGGATACATGTGATTATTATGCTTATCAATTATTACAGGTGAAATGCACACAGAGACGCACATAATTGTGTATGCCGTTATTGTGGCAAAGACTTCGCAACGCAAGCAGATTTGGATGGCCACTCGACCATGGAAGAGCGCACTCGAGAGATCGAGTGTGAGATATGCGAACACAAGACAAGTACTCGGGCTCATATGCGAGGACATATGAAGACACATAGTGAAGAAAAAAACACATGCCTGCAGAGTGTGCAAAGCCGCCTACAACCATATCAGCTCACTTTGTAGGCACTACGGGCTGAAAAACAAATAACGTGTATAACGTGTTTTGTTCTCAACTCACATGTGTGAACGGTTTGCCGTTATTATTTTCATGCAGTTTTTATGCTTTACATTTTTGTTACTGTTGTTAGGTTGTTCTCCCAGTCCGTTTTTTCAACATGTAACATTCTGAAATTCTTGGTAGTTCCGAATTACTATTACACCTCAAACTCACGTCTACATTTAAACTGATGTACAGTTAATGGCCCGGTTGCCAGGTCCTTTAACCTTTACCTGGCAAGTAAACTAACAGTCGCTATTTTTTGATGCAGTTATAAACATAAAAACATTTTAAAATACCTTAAGCTTAAGTTTGTGTTTTAATATGTTTATAAGAAATTCAACATTTTGTTTATTTTATTCAATTCGCATTTGAAGTTAACAGGGTGTTAGTCTAAACGATTATAAATGTTTTCAAGTCTGCTATACCGCATTATGTGACGTATGTGCTAAATACGCGCGTCCTGTTTTGAATTAGAAATGACATTCACCTGTCTGTGATTTACACGTGCTTTACTAGTTGTGATAATAGCTTATCATCAAATCTTAGTCATAATTACCATTTGATGCTTATCTGCTCATACCACGTTGTTAAAAAAAGCCATTTACTTGTTGCGTTTCTTAAAACAATAATGTGATTTATTTTTTGTTAACGCTGCTGTTATATTATTGCAATTGTGATGTACATGTGATTTTATGGTGCCATTTTATATTGTTTCATTTATTAAAATTAATAATAAAACGTTCAAAGCGTAGTGTTCATTTCTCAAACAAAATGAATGAAAACAAGACAAATCGGTTCAAAATGTATGCTAAATCCGTGTAATTGATAATCACAAAGAGGGGCCAAATCTTCTTACTCGTTAACTGCTGGAGCAAATCTCACGAAAAAAGCAAAGGCAATGAGCATTTGCGTTATGTCAAAGTACAGGTTTAGAAATTGTAAGAGTTATAAAAACAACGCTTGACTCAATGCTGGTCAAAGCTTTAATTAATTATGTGCAAGCAATTGTGGTCTGATTTACAAAGGCGACAAAAACACCTAGCTTTAACATTTATTTGACTGAGGTAAATATTCAGCACTTCCATTAAATTAAATACTGGTATAAATTTAAAACACACATAATGCGCATGAATAATTATATATTTAATTTTCTGTGTTATCTCAAGTCCAGCTACTTGATTGCAATTCATCTACAACAAGGAATTTTACAGAAAGGGGGTATGCGATTAAATTTCTTTCATGTCGAGTCCAAGTCTATAAGTAGGTAACAAATTGCTCTCGTTTCTTCTCGCACTATCCCGCCTTTGGTGGAGATTTAGTTTGCAAAAATGTTTTCCATTGTTGACAGTGTGATGAGTAAACATTATGCATTTTGTGTTTATATTATACTCTATTAAATAATTCATCTTCGGTTTTGATCCAAGATGACATCCACGTTGGATATTCATGTTGCTGACGTCTCGTCTCATTTTGCTTCCTTTCCGAGTTTGAGTGTTGGTTTTGGTCTCATGATTCCTACAAAAGAAATATAAATATTGTGCAAAAACAAAACAATAAAGTTCTTGTTATAGTTCAAATATGAACAATATTCCTTTTTTAAATGTTTATCTTTCCTATTTCCATCACAAACAAGATACGTCTATCGGCATGTTTTTAATTGACCCTTTTGCGATTGTTCCGAATATATAGGCAACATGTTTTCTGCATATGAAAAAACTTGGAAAAGGTGTATTTTGAGAAACGCTAGATTGCAAAAAAAGTAGACGGAATTATATTTGCAAGGCGAACTCGTATCGGCACAAAGGTCAATATCGGTCGGGTTATACAAAACGTTTTGCGCTTAAAAGCAAACATGTTGGTTTGATGCATTTTTTTTTAATGTATGTTTTCAAGAGTGTGTATGTGTCAAAATTAAACCGTACTCTATTGCAGTCAAATTTTCATTGACACGTTAAACTGTTATAAACTTGGACGAAAAGTCTTATTTATGGTAACATTATGTCTGAATGTCGATTCAGTAGTCATTTATAAGTGCAGATTGTGTTCATTTGTTCTGTTTAAACATCTGAAACACGTTACTTTTTATACAAATTATACATGACTGAACACACGCACACACAGGACAGCGCACATAATCTTACGAAGACAGTAGTAAATAGACACGAACTATACAAGGGACACACAAATTAAAATAAATTGAAGTTTATAGTTTGACAACATAGAAGTTACCAATTCTACACTTATAACTACTTGTCATTTTAGCCGAATATCGACTTGCCGTGCTTGCCTTGAATTTCGTTGCTTGTCGTGTAAGCCAAAGTGTTGGTGTACATTGGAAATGTCATTAGAGTGTTTTAAGATATTTTTTTCGGACAAAACACATTTTATATAAAGTTATTTACGTCCGCATATATTAGTTCACTGCAAAAAAAGGAATAAAAAACGGATATTTTGGAAGATTTAAAATGTGCTTGTCGTGCTTGCGTGCATTGTAACGTAAAAACTAGGAATTTGCCTCGAATGATAGACTAAACTACTCATCTGGTGTCAAATATTTATATAACCGGGAATTGTGCTCAACTTGACCCTTAGCCTGCGCTTTATTTCGTCAAAATAGAGTAAATAATAAGATACTTACGTGGATTTGAAGTTTCTTAGCGTAGGCAATGTTGACAATTTTCTACTTGACGTGTTAGCCAAAATGACGTTACGGACCACGTGGTATGGCCACACTGTACTAGGGTGATTTGGTAAGAGCTATTCTCGGAACCAGTCAACTATCTGTGCGGAGGATGCACTTTGGTTGACATGTGTTAGCTAAGAAGAGCACATGCAACAAAAAACCTAAAACACTACATGCGTTTTAGGTGTTCAGTAACCTCGTTACATATGACGTGCGAATAACAAGAAAAATAGGAAACGTAACATTATACACTGCATTAGCCAACACGTCAGATGCCAAACGCCGTAACTGTTTCATCTCATACGTTTCCTTGGCAGATTCGTTTTTGCCGTTTGAAAGCCGAGCCGTGATCGGCCATCACAATAGATACAGAGAGTGAAATGAGGTTTGCAACAAAATATTCAACTCTATCTGGAGTTAATCTGAACACTCTATCGCGGGCTGGTTGGGCTGTAAACTTCCACCGCTTCCTCTGCGTTAACAAGTCGGTCTTTATTATCATCGCGTGTATTTGGATAGCCACCCAGAATTTATTTTTTTCGTGTCGATGTTTATCGATAAATGTCAAAACAATATTCACACGTGTTGGAGAATAAAAACTAAAAGGTATTTATTACCGGTCGACTAACATGGACAAAAAGCATTGTAAAGTTTAGTTACATTTGGCAAAAACACATGTTTGTCAAATTTAAATTGTTTTGCTTTATTGTATTGATATTCAATTAGAAAGAAAACAAATCAGTTGAAAAATGTTGTTTACAAATCATCACATAGAGTATGGGAATGCAAGTATACAACAATATTCACATATTTGCCGGAACTGAGGCATCGTCATGTAGTGATAAATATGTCATGGTGTTTATATTTGTTAGGTTATCTGTATAATAGTCACAATTTCAGAAGCATACGTTGGCATGATTTCGCATATAGCGTGCACCTATTAATAACAACTGCATGTACAACTTCTATATTGTATTCGAACAGTCAACAAATACGAATCATCATGTTTTGATAACTGCCCGTCTTACAGGGATCTTAACAGTGACATCGAAGTAAAACCCATCTGAAGTAGCAGGGGGATATCTCTTATAAGCAGCAATGTACATTAGTTTTGTTTCGTTTCGTTTATTTATACAATTTGCACATTTTCACAATATGTGAACAAAATTAGAAAATACACGTTTTATATTACATAATAACACAAAGTCACGTCATTTAAACGAAACGACGGTTTATTACAACATTCCGGATAAAAGGTGAAAGCATATACAAACAGAAACATATTGTATAAGATTTAGTGATACTCTTTTACAGCTTATCACTTCTCGCAACACGTAAAAAAACACAACGTATACTGGTAAAACAATGGTCCCGCCTTGGAATGGTTACAGGCGACGGGGTTTACCCGGTAATCAAGTTTCATAGGTGACAAACCTAACATATTGCCAAATAAGTATTCACTTAAACTCCCCAAAACATACAATTTTACAACATGGCAGACACAGAGCACACATAAAATTACCAAAATTCAATAAAAACATAAAATAATTAAACTGTCGTGTTACTAATAATAAGGCTGTCTTGTTACAGTATTGGCTTTTATACACGTGCTTCTGACCAAGCCGACGCGGGCTCAATTCCTGTTCTCGGAAGCATGTGAGTAGTGGTCCCCATTACGGGCGTTTGGGGTATCCTCCGGTACTGCGGCTTCCCTCCACAGCACAAGACCACACCAAAATTTGAAAATGTATATATTTCAGTAAATACTTTCATAAAAACAAATGACTGGAAATCGCGTCAATAATTCAAAGTTCGTCCCAACTTTCGTGAGTCAAAAAACTATTTAGGAAGGTTTGCTATGACACACTCCGGGTCCCCACATAATGCAGCCTCAGCCGCGTAATGGCTTCGTACATTTCGAAATACACACACACACACTAATAATAATAAAAAAATAAAAACTTGAGTAATAATACTCCCAGCGAAAATATATACGATGATATGTGTCGTGTTCTGAGAAAACTGGGCAAAATGCTTGTGCGTAAATTGTCATCCCAGATTAGCCTGTGCAGTCCGCACAGGCTAATCAGGGACGACAATTTCCGCTTTTATGGATTTTTTCGTTTAAATGATGTCTCTTCTTAGCAAAAATCCAGTTTAGGCGGAAAGTGTCGTCCCGGATTAGCATGTGCGGACTGCACAGGCTAATCTGGGATGACACTTTACGCACAAGCATTTTGCCCAGTTTTCTCAGAACACGCCACATATGTTCTAAGGAGAAATGATTTAAATACTATGAATACTATGCGGTAAAATAATACGACACTTCATATATGAGAAAATGAAAATTGTCAAACTAGAAAATAGTGATTATTCTAAATATACATATATTAGAAACAAATTCAAAATTACAGTAAGTTGTATCGCAAAATACATGTCCGTCGTGTTATTTTATTACATATGTACATTGTATACTTAAATGATTTCATTAAATTTACGCTATTTACAGCATTATAGTTATCAATAAATATGCATACACTTGTGTCGAATTCAAACAATCTATTTCACAAACGGAATAACAATAACATAACCGTTAATAACAATATTTGAATGTTTACTAGATCAATTTCGCGTGTTTAAATGCAACTGTTATTTACAATATTTAAATATAAAGTAGATCAATGTCACGTGTTTAAATGCTGTTTATTAAATACAATTTAATATTATCGCAATATTATGTGCTCTTCCAAATGAAATAAAGGCACATTTCGGCCGACGGTTTATTTAAGCGCCCTCGAGTTATTTACAATAAACGACACTGTGAGCGGAATTTTCTATTAGTCCAAATTAATTAAATCGTGTGAAAACACAGCGTTAAGGGTCTAAAAAGCGGCTCGCAAAATGCCAGGTTTTCACGTTCCGACATCGGCCCACTGCGGCTGCGGTTTTCGAATAACACGCCCCGCCCAATTTTGCGTAGTTTATTTTGCGGCTATCGCTCACTCGTCGAGCCTGCGTTTATCGGACCGCCTTCGTAGGAAATAAACCTATCGACACAAGACGAGGCGTGTGGCGAACGCGAAGCAATGAAAAAACGGATTGTTACATTTGCAAACATTGAAAAAGATTTTTGTATAATGCGCGATAGTTGTTTCTATATTAATACGGGAGTTGTAGAACAAGGCTAAAACAAGATATCGTGTGTTCGTGCGCATTGGATGTTAACCCGAAGCGTTCGAAGCTAGGCCGTCGGGGTTTAAGTTTTAAGAGAAATATAGAACTATATGAAGCTTTACTTAATAATAACCCGTGTTAAGTTTAAAAAGGGATTTTATTATGAATGATTATTTTACCAAAATGTTGTGTTTGTAGTAGGAGGAAGATCTGAAAACACGTTTTGCAGTAGACAGGGAGCATGGTTTAATACTGCTTGGGACCCAAAGACAAATCGAAGACAAGAACAAGGCTGACAGTGCTTGGAAAGTTTAGAAGAAAGCTTAGAATACTGCACAGAAATTTAATCGCGGTAAGTTAATATGTTCATGAGTTCTTAAACGTGTGGACTCCATCGATGAAATGTGAACGGTTGTCTTGTTATAGCTTAACTTCTTGTTTACAGATGTAATACACATGTCAAAATCAAATTTGAAAATACAATTCAAAATAAAATACATTTTGTTTTGACTTGCAGTTTAAATAAATCACGTACATAATTATGCCTAAAGTAACATTAATATTGAACTTTCCAGAAATAACTGTTAAGTTTGCATTCTCAACAAAATCGTTTAATTATACTTCCACCAGCACAATGGTATCTTGTTTAAGTACAAAATACATATATAATTTATAAATCATAATTAGACGGTTTAGCTACATTGCTCATTAGTTATTAAAACACAGTTCCGATTGCAATAATGATGCATGGTATAAGAGCATTCTATTTGAATAAATAACTTTTACAATAAACTGTTAGAGATTTTACAGTGTTATTTAATTGAGCACATTGAATGCGAATTAATAGCATAAACAAATAATTGCACACACACGCGAGGAGATAGTTGCTAAAACAAGTCTTGGAAATAATGTGGAAAATAAAAGTAAAATAAATAAACATGAGCAATTAGTTTAAACCTATTTATTTAAGCTCGATTGCATCGAAAGCCGGAGGCTTATATAAACGCTCTCGAGTCCGTTTCCTGGGACTAGAACCAATACTTGGTGTCTTTGGGGGAGATCAAAGGAACGCTCCCAGTGGGGTTCGAACCCATGACCTCCCGATCGCTAGGCGGACACCATATCCACTACTCCACGGCGATCTTGTAAACATACATAAAGCTTGTCAAATTTATGAAACAGCCCTCGTACATTATCAAATAAAGACAATATCACCTTGTTTACTGATTGCAAATTTTGATAAGCTTGAACACTAGGCGACCAGTAAGTCAAAATCATTTAATGACTTTGACTAACAATTGATTACTATTTGCAGATTGTTTTTGACTTACAGAAAGTTGTTGTTTTACATGAGCAATTAGACAATCGCATAAGTATTATCATCATCATTATTATTATTATTATTATTATTATTATTATTATTATTATTATTATTATTATTATTATTATTATTATAGAATTCTAAAAAAGTATATTCATTCGAATGTTTTGCTTAATTAAGAATATGCACACTATCATCGCAGCTTCGCTAACTCAGCATTCTGTTTATATCGCTAAAATATTTCATTTCAAAGCCACAATGATTAACTACATTTCTATAATTGTATGACGTTTTGTGATCCAATGTAACATGCTACGCAACAATTCACACTGTTTATTTTACCCATGCATATTACTTTCAACGAAACATTCAGTGTTCATTATCTTATTAATAACGAAACATGTTGTGCTAAATTGTGTATAGTCAACTTTTTGTATCTGAACATTTCTTCATTAATTTTGCTGTCACGGTTGCCTTTTTTTTCAGCCAATGCTTTTTTATAACTAAAGCAAAAGGAGAAAGTGTATTGTTTTTACTTGTTCATGCCACTTAAGATCTTTCTATCTGTAAAAAGCATTTTAAAGACGTGTTATATCCAGAATACGGGGTTGGGATATTAATAAAAAACATACATCCTCCTTATATTTATTTATTTTTTTTGTGCCTAAATGGGAAACAAATGAAATCATGTTAAAACTTAGATTACTGGTTCTTACTCTAGAAGAACTGAGAATGTACCACGCGTTGGTAATGTTTCTTCCCGCAATAGAGGATCTATATTTCGATGTAAACTGACGTCAAATTATTAAATATATTCATTTATTTTTTAAACATAATTACTATTGCGCGCATCTAAGACGTACAATGATATAATGTTTATGCAAAATAGTTCAAAGTGCAAATTATGCGAACTTCCAAAATTGTATCATGCTTTAATTAGTGTACTTTTCATTTTGAAGATTATTCGCTCTCTTCACATTATGTTCCTCTATGCACGCTTCGGTGCACGCTTCGGTGTAAAGTGCAAATCCCTGATCTGTTATAAAGATTATACATATATTTTCCTCGTTAAGCGATATTCAATATTCTATTGTGATAGCTATTATAATATATAAAAAACTATTTAAAGAAGCCGGATTTAAGGCGTATAGTTCGATATTCAACGCGTGACAAATATTTAAAACTTGAACCTTTTCTTAGTAGTGAAACAATAGTGACAACTATAAATGTATCAAATGATGCGTGTTCGTATACTTATGCTTTTCCGGCATTATCGTAATGCATTTGTTTGAAAGTTTTCTTGAAACCGGTTGCCATGACTTTTCACTATATTATGTTAATACGAAAACTTCTGTAATGTAGAAGTATGAAATGCGGAATCAGAATTTATAGCTATTACGGACAACTGCGCTAAAATAATAATGTATGTATATAAATAAATTTTAAGATATGTGTCGCGTTCTGAGAAAACTGGGCAAAATGCATGTGCGTAAAGTGTCATCCCAGATTAGCCTGTGCAGTCCGCACAGGCTAATCCGGGACGACACTTTCCGCCTTAACTGGATTTTCCATAAGAAGAGACATCATTTAAACGAAAAATTCCATAAAAGCGGAAATTGTCGTCCCTGATTAGCCTGTGCGGACTGCACATGCTAATCTGGGATGACAATTTACGCACAAGCATTTTGCCCAGTTTTCTCAGAACAAGCCACATATTACAATTGGTACGTCCAGTAAAGCAACAAGCAACTGCAATGTTTGTTCTAAACTTTATTTTATTTGTTTGTTAAAATCACATTACGTGTGCGAAGTTTTAGTTTTTTATCGATGTAATACAAAGTTGTTTTACGATTAAATTTGCTATCGACAAGAATACAACTTTCTTGCACAACATGTTATTGTGAATACCAATTGTGTGTATGTTTCGCAAACTAAAACACTGTTAACATCGGAAAGTTTGTAAAGATTCGACAAATTCGTTTCAAAATTCCACTTTTAGAGGAATGTTGTTATTGTTGTCTGTTGCTGTAGTGTTTAAGCAAGGAACCATAACCCGTCTCTGTAAGTGTATTGACTCAAATTTTAGTGTCGCCGCAGTTTTACCGCGACCTTGTGGAAATGTCCACCGATGATCATTGTCAAAGTGGGCAAACCCGTCGCTTGTACTTTCAGTGTATGAAGTTGCTGAAACTGTTAAATATATCCGTATTGCGCCGTCAGGCACTTATGCGAAACAATAGCTTCTCAAAATATTTCACGAATAAGCTATTCAGTTTCACTAGACACTTGATCAAATTTTTTTAAAGCAATCAGCCCTCTTGCGCCAAGTTAGTTGGTATTTTTTTTTATCGAGTTAACACTTTTTCTAGTTATACATTTGCTGTAATAAAAGTATGAGGATATAGTGGTTAGATCTGGTAAGTAGCATGGAACTTTGCATTTTACACTTTTTATTAGTAACTATCCCATGCTGACGTCGATAATAAAAATGTTAATTTCTGCCATATTATAATGTTTGATGCATAGAACGAACGCCATAACACATAACTGTATGTCTTATACTTTCTTTTTATAATAATACTTATAATATTTACATGATACAAATCTGAACTCGAAAATCAGTTTACTATGTATATAATCACTATTTTGGAGAATAACCTCGATATCTATAGATATCGCACAACAAAAGAAGGAAGCATCCGCAATTTATACATTTGTATAATAAGATTTTTATGCATGGATAAGCATTTTACAGACTGACACCTATTCAAATCAAAGCGGCGCTTGCAATTTTTGAAATACAACTTTATGAGTGTATACATAAAATGAAGATTTATTGTCCCGTATTTTTCCAGCAGTTGGCCTCAGTATGTAATTATTTGTTTGTCGCTTTTAACATGCTATTCCGACCACTGACAAATTAAGTGGACATTGGCAATATTTCTTACCGCGCGAACGTATACGTTTATAGAGTGTATAAAAATATGTTTGTTTCATGTAACATTAACAAAAGTTTACAATATTAGTAGAATTTCTTTATATTTTTTATGGTCGATTTAACAATGCCAAAACTGAATAACTGTTTAAACCAAAATCGCTTATAACTTGAATAATTCTAACCAAAATGATTAATATTTTCTTTAGGTCAGTGCTCTCAAATCAAAGTATTTATGTAACCGACAAAACAATTAATTACTTCAGAGACGTAGATCTACGTCTCTGATTACTTAAACAAACAATCTGATATAGTCAATAGAATCAACTTGATTCGGGACATTTTAATAAGTCGGGTATTCAGAAACAAACATTTTTTTTATTCGTCTAAATCAACGACGTTGTTCATGTGTCCTGAAAATTAACGATTCGCACTCAGGGACACAACCTGGTAGACAAAGTTAATAATAACGCCGGCGTTTAATGTTTAATAACGTAAAACGCGTCAGTAGAACGTCGCTCGTGTTTGCTGAACTTCTAGGATTACTATACCGTGACGACTTTTTATTAACATTTAAAACCAACTTTAATTAATAACGGATGATATTTACATGAATTCCCACTAGTTTTCATGTCCGATTCACGCGCGTGGTCACATCAACTCGACACATAACAGCGTTATACATGACTTGTTAAAGCCTCGCTACCATTTGTTGTTTACGGTAATTACTAACTTGATCTCACTACTAAACTTGTGAGAAATAATTATTAAACTCTTAAAATAAAAATAAAAATAAAAAATACCAAAGTTTGAGGTCTCGGAAGTTTTTACAGTGAATATCATTGACTCGAAAAAAAATACTCGAATGTTTATGTGTCGTACAGAAATGGATATAAAGTTATTCCTTTTAAAGTATTCATTCATCTAAGGAAAAACACATGCTTAGCAAATAAAAGTGATATCTTATTTTGTTCTTAAATTATTAAGCAAGGAAAATGTGCCATTGGAATAATTTTGTTCTGAAAACGTTGATAGATTACTTTGAAAATATAAATCATGTATTAGTGGGAATCATTCTTTTTTATTGAAAATGGTAAGATTTGCTGTTAACCATTGTATGAACACAATAACCTGTAACAATTAACAGAAATCAAATACAACGCTCATTGTTTACGCACCATCGTTTCTACCGCAATTAGAGTCTTTATCGCGGTTACATTCTACTATAATCTAACAAAACTCGCAATAAATGGTCGCGTGTCACCGAATTGGTTTTGCCCAGGGGCTTTCGTCTGGAGTCTTTTGTGAGTTGTTTTAAAACTTAAAAGTTAGTCGAGAGCGCATTAGTAATTATAGCGTGCGCAGATATCGGATTGTCATTGGTATCGAGCGATACACTATGCGACAGTATTGGTAGATTTTACTAGAGTTTAACAGGCTTTCCAAAGAGATATCTGTAGAAAATCTCGTATTAATAACGGTTCACCATATGCCGGGGACGCCTTTATGCAACCAGCCGTATGTTCAAACCAATGGTATCGAATATTAGGGATAATTATTTGAATCTCGATTGTTTCATTTGAACTACGACACGTGTTTATTATCAAATTATAACACTATATTGATGGCATCGTTTATTAATTTCTAATATAAATGTGCGTTTTTGTTGCGCACGTTTTTTATTGACTTGTTTTTTTCATGCGTTATCTCCACCTATTTGGTGGATTTATTGATATGACAAAGGCGAACTATTGTCTTTTTGAACTGAGGTTTAATCGTCATTAAATTATAGCACTATCCATTTCACGTAGTTCTCTTTCATGTGACAACAATAACACCAGAAACAACATCAACTACATGGGTAACATTGATAGTATTATTGTTGGTGTTCATAAAAAAAAACGTTTACCAAAATAACCCGAATGATCTGATACGAACACATTATCTCGGTCGCTGAGTTGATATTGGCGAACCTCAATGTCTCATTGCAATATTGAGTGGATTAGAGATTAACGCAACCACATTAAGCAATAGCCTACTAGCTAGTCTACTAGCTTATGTAATAAAATATGTACTATCTACCAGTCGCAGTTTTGTCACGCTATTTTCTCATAGAACCATTGCATGTTTTATATCTGTGCGGGGCATGTAATTTTCATCGACGAACACAAATGTACTCCGAATGACAAGCGCAGCAGTAGCACACAGTTCGGATAGTTTTGTGTGTTGTTTTTTTTCGAAGAAAAAAGACAACTTTAAATAAATATTACATAAGATATTACGAAGATTGCGGATCTATTTTGTGCTGAGATTAAAGTTGATATGATTAATGTTGCAAGGCACACATAATTTGCCAAATATGTACGTGTTCAAGGGAAACACTCGTGCTCGATTCGTTCTTTCTGTGTCGCATATGCTCAAATATTCCATTATGTTCGTTATCTCAAGAATAAATCAGTATTTCCTACTCAATTAGCGTGAATGAAAATATTAGCCGAGCGTTGTACGTATTATTTATTTATGTACGTTGTATGATTGTTGTACTATCCGAATGATTACTATGTCCGGAAAATTGTCTAACGAATGTAAAGTCATTTTTTTATCTTACATTAATGTTTGGATACTTCTATGCAAATGCATGTTTAATTAAACAATCCTTTAATATCGTGTGCACAAGAATACTCTCAGATTAAGGGCTCAGTGTTATGTCAGCAAAATGTTTTTGTATATATCACAATGGCACATTGTTTTGTATGTATCGGTACAAATAATTAATTAATATAATAAATAAATAATAATAAATTAAAATGCGTATTTCTTGCGTTGTTTTGATATTTTAAGAATATTAGAAGAAGAATAACATAACATAACATAAGAATAATAGAATTAAGAATGTTACAATAATGTGTTGTTGATGTAGAGTGAAGCGAACTCAGTGATTGTGTTAAATTAAATTCCATAAATTCACACAAACAACTCATGCTAAACAACCCACAGGGATACTACAAGCATTAATGCAATATTCCTTATACAGTATCTCGACCTGCATTTTCCAGACACGATACAAGCTCGAAAACACAAAGTAGCCAACCATTGTTTTCTCATTAATTTAGTTTTTGTTTTCGCCAATTGTTCAAGGCTTTGCGCCAACGTTTATCATTTCAATTTCAGAAACAAAGAGTGAGCTTGGAGATTCATGTTTCTTCATTATTATGAAGTGTTGCGAACATAAAATCTCCTCTGTTCCTCATTTAATTAAGTGTTTTGGTAACAAGTGTCCGAAAGCTTTGCGATTATCATAAGTGTGAAAATTTCCAGGGACCGAGTCCGCACGACCGGGCAGATAATACGCAGATATTCGAAGAGGCCGGACTTCACTCTGTCATTCCGTTAATTAAAATGATATAACCATCGCTAAATTTTGACGTTCATAAAAATTGCAATTGTCAGTTGTTGATTGCCCATAATGGCTGGCCCATTTATTTCGAGATTATTATCCGAATCCAGGACCATGTCCGAAATCACGAAACAGTCATTGCCAATTAAGAACGTCAAGTCTTGCGGCGTTATCAGCGGTGATAATTACGTTGTTCTGGTACGTTAATATTTCAAGGAATTAAGGGACTTCTGTTTCCACTGCCTGGATGCTGTCATTTCCGTAAAATCGACAGTTTAAATAGTGTGTTTTGTTCACAGTCGTTTCGGTAATTATTTTTTTATTCATACGTGTTATCTAATCAAATTGCAAGTTAACCATTCAACGAACGTTTGGTGAACGATGAATATGTTTTAATGACATTAAAGTTAAATCTATATGTTAAATAAATATATTCATCTACATTCACATACATTTTAGAGCTTAAATGTTAATAATAATACGTTTTTTTAATCCAGTAAGGCAACTGTTACACATGTGTCATATTGTTTATAAATTATTAAAATTAATCAGAGTGTAATTTAAATTGACTGCATTTCAACAGTGTTTTTACGATGCACAGGATGAATATAATATTTTCGTGCAGCTTCCGAAATCGTATATCCGATGACCGGTAATTAATCAGTCCGCATAAACTACCCCGGAATTGAATTTCATATCGTGTTATAGCCGGGTTTTACCTTTTTCACTTTTCATTAAACAGATTTCTGACATGTTTACCTCTCATACCATCAGACCATTACGAGGCTATTACGAGTATCTATACAGTCATAATAGTTCAACGTCTATCCCGAGAAAAAGTAGGGATATGAAATTGAACAAATGTAATAATTATGTGTTAATTATTATAATCTACTTTATATTTTCTTGATGCATACGTTTTCAGAGATTCGCAACATATGCATTTAAGTGGTCGAGTTACAAATTTACAAGGTCGCCGTGGCTTAGTGGACATGGTGTCCGCCTAGAGACCGGAGGTCAGGGGTTCGATCACTACTGTGAGAGCGTTCTTTAGATCTCCCCCATAGACACCAAGTACTGGCTCTAGTTTCAGGAAACGGACTTGAGATCGTTTTAAATAAGCCTTAGGCTTTCGATGCGATCGACTTAAAATAAATAGGTTTAAACTAAACTAAAAGAATAACTGTTAAACGCACTTGAACCATGCATTAACTCCAACGACCTACATAAAAATATATTAAATGTATTTAACACATTATAAGATTTTGAGTCATTGTACCAGTGGATAGTCAGCGAATGAAGAACAAAACACGCAATAATCACACTCTCAGAGTAGCCATGCCCAAATCGCATTTATATTTAATGAAATGATATTCATCTCCGCGCGCGTTTCTTGTACACGCTGGTCATGATTAAATGTATTATTTGTAACCCTAACGAAAACCAGTCTGCAACGTTTCGCGTGATGCCGTTTTGATAACAATGTTTGATTGTGTATGTCTGTTTGTTTTTGACCGATGATGCCTTAGTAGATTAGTTCTCTGAAACAAGGCCTCTGGTAATTGATAATTTATTAGATTAATTAAGCCAACAAGGCACGGCCACTTATCGAGGCTGCTCATCGCGATTATAGTGGCATGTAGCCCTGTGGTCATTTGGAAACCGAATACGCTTGTTGCGTGTTGGACACTGCCGAGAACGTCAGATGGTCAAGCGCTGACCCTTTACTGACCTATGCAATTCTGTTGAACATGGCTTGCACAGACCTAGACGTGATTGCGAACATGAAACCAACTATATTGATTAACATGCAATAATATGTATGTAATGAAAATTATACAAAACTGTGTCCAGATATTAATTGAATTAAATTTAAAAAAAAATGAAATATATAATTAAATTTATTATAGTGTTAGGAGCTGTTGTTGGGGTATGTTACATTTTTTGTTATATGTTTACAAGTTTAAGCATTTGTCGCGTTTACATATTCATTCGATTCATCTTAATAATGTAATACATTATTTTAACTTAATAAAACACAAAATATTGATCCGACATTGGAAGAAAACTGTTATAACACAACAAAATATAACAAATTAATGCATTAAAATGTATACTAACATCGAAAATAAAACTAGCTCCAAGAAGACTATGACGTCATTTCTGCTCCCAGAAGAATATAACGTCATTGCATCATATAAGCCCATAAACTTGAAAGGGACTTTTTCACAGATTTATTTTGGCAATTTTGAAGTTTGTCATGTTATGTTCTATCTTGTTTAATATCAGACTTCAATATCTCTAGCATAAACAAATGATCACAAGATTACGGTTCTGAAACTTAAACTGCGATGCTTACGTACGCATGCAGGATTGTCATTATTCGAATACAAATTGTCTGATTTACTTATTAGTGAATATTAAAGAGAATTTACAGTATATTTATCCCGACTGTTATATTACTTGAAGCATATTTTACTTTGAGCATAATTATTTACGTTTCTCAACTGCAGATGTCGTCAGGAGGCTCCGTGACGTCATCGCGCGTCTGCTGCGAAAATGGCCGACCAATAATGACTGACCCGCACACCGGTCAGACGATCTGCTCCTGTCAATACGGGACGGCGCTCCTTAACTACTCGCGCGTCCAGAGCCTACAGGAAGGGGTCTACGGAACTTCCGCCGCCGCTGCCGCTGCTTACGCGGCCAGCGCCGCTCAAGGTTACGTGCCCCTGGGACCGGAAGGGTCGGCCTTCTACTCTCCACTAGTAAGTGTTAATACTATTGTAGCTTTTCAACATCAAAATCACCACCTTCTGCCTAACCATTACCTTACACATCGTGCTCTATCATCATTAATGCTGTTATTGTCATTGGCATGTTGTTGTTGTTGCTGTTGTTGTTATTATCATGTATCATTTTTATTGGTTAATTATAACTTAATACCAAAATAAACTCAGGTGTCATTTACATGTACTCATCTGTCAAATGACAAAACAAATATCTGCACGATTATTTAAGTGCATATTCTTGTTCAAATGTTATTTGTTAGTATACAACGCGTTCGAGGAACCCGGTGGTACAAAATTTATTCGAATATCATTTAAAGTTGTCCTTGTCTCATCAACTGCGAATGTGCGAAACGTTGTAAGGAAGCTTACATGAAAATATTTTTTTTTTATTAGTATGGTATGATATTTGACAACTTATCTTGTCCATTCCGTCAGCTTATTTCGGTGAGGGAACGTATTAAAACGGATTCATATACGTTAAAATACGTTTAAAGAATCCCAACAACATAAATGGCTTAAGGAAATCACGTTATGCCACATGAACATGTGCTATTGCATAATTTATTACGAATCGAAGACCTTTATGAACGATAAAAAGTGAGATGACGTCTGTAAAACATAATTATGCACGTGCATATTCAAAACCGTTCCATTTTATTATTTTTATTTAAAAAAAAACATAGAAAGTTCAGTTATTGAAAACAATACATCATCCTTTGTTAATTTAATCTCGTGTGAAAATCTAAATTTTACCAATTTTATGGATGGCTAATTGATGTTAGCGATATTCATTTAACTATGCCAACACGTTATTATTAAAAACAAAAACTTTTTAATTAATTATAAAATGTAATAAAACATTTTTTTTATATGTAATGTATTATGAAACAATGGCGAGTACATTTTCATAATTCTTTATTTGTAGTTTGTTTATCATCATAATTAATTTTATAATTATAAGTATTATAATAATTATCCTACATAAATAGCGTGTTAATATTTGTAAGCATTATAAGCAAACCATATGCAACATTTTATATTGGGGACTTTCTATGCTAATAAACTAATTGTTAATTAATTACTAGCCGCCACTTCGACATTGAAGCTTTAATAATCAATAATCCAGATCGAATTATGTTGTGTTTATTTCATCGCATCGCCAAAGTTATTTGGTGCAATTCCACTAACAAAGTGTCTTAAACTAATTATTAAATAATTCTTCTAAATATAGACAAAGACCATTGTATTCACAATGAGCTCATCATGCAAACGTATCACTAAAAGATCGCTTGATATTAGAATATTTTTGAGGATTTGATCCGCACCCGTTCAGCGTCTGACCCGAGCCCCAGGAATGGCGAACTTTTTTGTTGGCCTTGATTGGTGCACAAATATTGCTTGAAATTTGACATCATCCGATGCCCAAAATTGCTATATTTTTTTATCTTTGCAATACTTTGGTATTCGTCGAAGGATCGTGACCTAAGAACAAGACACCTGTCCTACCAGCAAACCTTACCCGATTATACAAACATGCGCACAAACAATGCGAAACATCCGAGTTGCGAAACGCCGTTTGGGTACGAACAGTTATCGGTGCGGAGATTTAGTTACGATAGCGCGTATCAAAACATGATCAGAACGCGCACTTTGAGATCAATTCATTAATTTAAACAATAAAACCTTGTACAGCGATGTACTGAGACGTGTCATCATACAAGATTTTGAGCAATTAAGATCAAGTTGAAAGATTTGAGATTTTATTTAATTTGCCAATGGGTGGCGCTCTCGTGTGACTCAAATGGTGTTTTGATTTGTAAAAACTTTCTGGTCGAGTGCTCGGTTATTGTGGATTTCGTATTGCCACATGCAATCTGTTACAATTGAACAGTAGTTGACAGTGTTAGGTGCAATAGACAATGGGATTGTGCACGTATGTGACTTCTTGTTGGGCGCAGGTTTGAAGCGTTTTGTACATGTACAATCAACATGTATTGCATATAAGCTGTGTACTCTACTTAAGATATGTTGCGGTTAAGGTAAAAATAAGAGACAGCAAACATAGCATGTAAAAGATGCACTATCAATAACTAAACAACAATATAGTGACACTAAAGAAGGAACTTCGTTTTCCAACTCGAAGATACTGTTGTGATTGTAGTTATTGTTGCAGTGCTTTTCCTTGTTGCACATTATATTATGATGGTGGTCGGTCTAATATCTAGAAAAAGTATGCTATCTTACACTCTTGATTCTTATGAATGCGTTCCATCTGCATTTCGGCAAACCATACGCATAATTTGTTAACCGATTACGCAATTCCAATGCCAACGATTATGACATGAATGCAACCAGTGTGCCGTGAAACATATATATGTAACCCGACATGTGTAACCCGACGAGCGATCGCGTGCAGTTTGGAAAAAAAGGAGAACTTTCACTTTTTGACACGTTGCAGATCACATGACCGACCATCTCGTGTCTTCTCGAAAGGTCACGTGGGTCACGCGGGGTGGCGTTTCAGACGACACGACAGCCTCGTTCGTTTTTTGTTTGTTTTTTGTTTGCTAACGACATCATAACAGTTATATACCGAATACGGCGTATATTAATTGTTTGCGCATATCATAAACATGGGTAAAATTGCACAATGCGTATTTAAATTCATTTATAGGCATCTAAGCGTGAACGCAAGCGAGCGCATTCAGCGATGGATACGTGTATTTCAATATGTAATTTGAAAATCGACACTGTCAACATATGAAGTTTTTTCATAACTCAGTGTACGGCCCCTCACGCTATTTATCCCAACATGCATGCCGTGCTCGACAAAGAGAAATAATCCGTCAGCAAACTGACAAGCAGCGACACATTGTATGCATCACATATTATAACCCATAAGCTTATTCCGGTAAGATGGCATTTGAAGTTTTCAGTGAATGAATATTATACATTTATAAACTGTTGGCTCGTTAAAAAAGTCAAATATTTCGTCAAAAGAATGATACATTTGTAGAGGAAAACATCTGAATATTTGTGTCGTGTTCTGAGAAAACTGGGCATAATGCTTGTGCGTAAATTGTCATCCCAGATTAGCCTGTGCAGTCCGCATAGGCTAATAAAGGAAGACAATTTCCGCGTTTATGGAATTTTTGGTTTAAATGATGTCTCTTCTTAGCGAAAATCTAGTTTAGGCGGAAAGTGTCGTCCCGGATTAGCCTGTGCGGACTGCACAGGCTAATCTGGGATGACACTTTACGGACAAGCATTTTGCCCAGTTTTCTCAGAACACGCCACATTTAAGCATAATTTTATTTGTTTTTCACAATAATGCAGTGGACTCGCAAAGTAACTAAAATACTTTGTAAACAGTATTTATTATCCTGGACATTTTTGGGAACATAAACAAACACTTTTTAACTTGCGATGTGCGTTTAAAAGTTCGTAGACGAATGTGGGAATGAAAGTTGTTGTATTCACATTTCACTAGTCAGTCCGAAAATATCTCAACGCTTGTCACCGGCCAAATATGATCAGTTACATGTCAAAATAACGGATTCCGCAACAAATGCACCCTGACTCTCGCCATCTGAAAGCCGTCTGCTTTTTCAATTAAATTCAGAAGTATTGATTCAGCCAACCAATTTAACTTGCCAACGAAGTGGCCAAATCCTGCGCTCATTAGCGGGGGCCGAAAAGCTTCCCCGACAGTAATTGTTCCCGCACAATAGACGGCGCAAAGCGATGCGCAGTCGCAGCAACGCGCCTGCGCTTTGAAGCCGTATTACGTTTCATGGTCAGTGTCCATCTTGGATCAAAGGTCAAGTTTGTGTGTTTGATAGAGCGACCTCTGGAGCGACCCGCGGCATTATACTGTCCGTGCATTCAGTTAATCATTTTGACTTTATTAATTCAATAAAAGTTTCGCGCGTGAGGAGACATATTTTATGCAGGAAGATGAAATATTTGCGCTTTTACTGATAGATGAACGATCACTGGGACTATGTAAACGGAATGTTTTCTGTTGTTGAATATTTTAACATGTCAGTGATAAAAGCAGGTTGATTAATTTCGTTATCGCCTTTGTTTTGTCGCTGGTTAAGCAAACGTATGATGGATGTTTCATGCAGTAATAAAATAGCAACTCATGAATACTATGTTCTCAATATATGCATGTATAAAATACTTAATCACTGATATACAATCCACAATTCATTTTTATCCTTTGTAAAAAGTAATAACACACACTCGATGTCTGTAGTGATGAAATAGTTGATACTATAGCAAAAAAAAATCCACCGATTTAATATGTAATAATGAACGTTATATATATATTTCTATTTTAAAATTGTGTTTCCTCAATTTAAAGCACGTTCTTTGTATAGTAAACACAAATACCACACAGGTTGTCCCTGTAAAAAGAACACCATTCACACTTATACCATCGACACGACAAAACACTTTTGCCAAAAACGTGAACATAATTGTGCATGTAGAAGAAATAAAGACAAAATAAAACATAGCAAAAAGAACAACAACACAAACAGTAACACCAATAACAACAACAACTATAATCTTATCAAACAGTTTGCATGTGCGATTGAGTAGATGGAAGTTTAATAGGCATACTAGTGGGGCCTGTTAAAGAGAAAAAAAAACGCCGAGAAATCCGTAAATCTTCACAAACAGTGTTAGACATGCAAGAACAACAGAACACATGTTGGAAACATGGCCGGTATTTCATAACTTGGCAACCAACGCAAAATAGACATTTATATCGCCGATTAAACATAACCTTACACTCGTTCAGGCCCGAGATAATGTTGTCAAAAGCCTTGAACGAACACGAGAAACACTTCTCGCGCCTCGTGTAACTGCCAAAATAAGGATGTTGGACGGTGTTTGACGAAGCGTTCCGAATGGCGCTGTAGCAATCATTCGGACAACGCTTATTTCGGATGGCAGCTACAACTCTTTACGCCTAAAATATCACCAGAGACTGATAGTAACTGCCTCGGAGCGATGTTTTTGGTCCTCGAAACGTGTTGAACATTCATGGGGACACCTGCTTTAGTTTTTTTGGCAAAGAAATTATATTGGTCTTGATAGAAAGTGGTAGGTATTCTCCGCTAAATATCATCTTATCGCGAATTTCCCTTAGCGTGGATGTCGAGATTTTATCAGAAAATTATCTATGACGTTTTCTCGGTATTCGACATTTATCATGTGCAAATTTCTCGGCAAGGAGAGAAAAGGAAAAGTTATTCTGCGTCTAGTTTTCATTTATCATAATTTATAACTGCGTAAATTAGTGCGGTCTGGAAATGTGTTGTTTTTTTTTTGGAACAATCTTAGAATAATAAAAATTATTATGTATATTTTTTGGGGGAAATTTTTGATAATGTGCTTTCTGTAAAAGTATTGATTGCTTTGCAACGTATACTGTCTTACTGAACAAGTGAGTATTTTAACTATAATTCGTACACATAAAAAATCTTATGCCTTTATAACTGGTTTTATAAAATTTAGACTTAAAATTCATTTAATTTTTTCACAAAGGTTCGGCATTACTTTCAACCTCTTTAAATTCCCAGTACTTGCCATGACCGTTTAAACGCGTTGACCCTAACTTTAATCATTTTTATGTTTTATGTTGTTTTTTGTATGTTTTGTCCTGTTTAGGATGGGTTTTAAATAAAAATACTTACCTCGCGATATTTTTTCTGGAGTTTCAATATTTCTTTATCATGTGGTATTTCAAAACCTGAGTAAATCATGAAAATAAAAATACATCATTATTTTGGCCTTGAACCAAAACCTGAGTCTAACTCAAAGAAACACAATTTAAATAAATTATAATAGAGAAATAATTCTATGCACGAAAAATATAACGTATGCGGTTGTTGGACATGAAATATTGCAATGACAAATTACCGCTGCCACAATTACAAAGCCGGTGTCGCGTTGAAGCAAACTCTCATTTCGATTAATCGGTGTAAAGGTGCAAACGAACAACAGCGCGATTTTCACGCATCTGTAAATTTCGCGGTGCATCGTGTTGGGTGTAATTTATCTTTGACAAATTTTGATTAGGCCACGATCACTTCGCGGCCGAGATTTATTTAACAACCGCGGGATCCCAACAAAATTTTATTGTCGATTTTATGCCAGAATTTGAGACGCTATTTAACGGAAAGCAAGCCACATGTGGTTTTTCGTTGGCCTAGTCTTAATTGCACGCGATTCGACTTAGCAGTCAAGTTCAATTTTATTATTAAGTGATTCATCTTTTGTAGTTTTTCATCATAAATCAAGTTAACCGTTCGCTGGTTGAAACAACTCGATTAAACTTATGAAATGTGTTTGAATTATCAGTGACTACAATTTTACATCCATTAATCATAAAAAATGACTTAAGTCGAAGACTGGGATGGCTTAAAACGCTGACATCGTTTTTAAACATATTTTCGTGCAGGTGACATGCTTTGTTTGCCAACAGTTTATTATAATTATATTTTTGGCGGTAAAAGTTGAAATATTAATAGAGTCTCAGTCTTTTGATCAAATAAATCCTACTACTGATAAAGTATAACTTAATTTGATGATAAGTTGACATTAAGAAATATAGTTATATTTTAAAAAGTTGTCTTCGATCGCTAAAACATACACGAATATAAACGACAATAATAATAATAATAATAATAATAATAATAATAATAATAATAATAATAGTAATAGTAATAGTAATAGTAATAGTAATAGTAATAGTAATANATAATAATAATAATAATAATAATAATAATAATAATAATAATAATTTATAATTATTATAACAATTAGAATAATACTTAGAATAATAATTAGAATAATTAGAATAATAACAACATTATTATTTTACTAGTAATGATAAAAATATTAAACTATCACAATCATTACTATAGTAACTATCATAATATAATAAATACCTTGAATACATGTTTTGAAATTGCATTTTTTTTTATTTTTTTTATGGAATGTGTGTTTTTTTAATTTTAGAATCCTTCCGCAGCGTTCGATCTGAAGGAGGGCTCGGAGGCCTGGCGTGCGCTTGCGAGTCAGGGAGGCTGCTTCCCGTACGATCCCAGCCTGACCCTGTATCCGTACGGTGCCGGGTAAGCATGCAACGTCGGTTTCATTATAACGTTTTCCTTTCGTATGAACGGATATGTTTTAGGTCTCCGGTTGCTCGCACGACAAAGATGTATTTGTTCTACCATATTGCACGGTAAAGAATACCGTTAATAATTATTTTACCAAAAAAAGGGTATCCGAAAGTTTAGAGTGTCCGAAACCAGAGACAAATAAGGGTATACATATACATACATGAAACTCTGCCAGTATGGTACGGTTCTAGAATACATTTACAAGTGTCTCATCGATTATTTCGTTGATTCCGGATTTGTTTCTATCACACGACGCAAAAACCCAACCAAATCTCGAAACATGTAGTTGTTGGTAGTTCGGATGATAACTTGTCAACCCTCATGGCGTTTGTTCTTTGATGGACCAAGCATGACAGTCCCGGCGGTTTTGTTGTTGACTACACATGCATTGGATTTGCACTAACTTCTTTCGGAAAAAAAATGTGTTTACAAAAACGCACAAATTTCGGAAAACAGATTGAATTCAACGCATCACGTTAGATGTATTTTAAACGAATGTTGTCATTTACGCATACATGTCTTTTTTATTCTGTTGTGCTGAAGACAACCGTTAAAAGGCCCGTTGTGTGAATCCTACGCGCCTTGTAATTTGTTTGCGGATATAATTGACGCCGGGTTAACAGACACTATAATACATTTCGCAGAAAACATGTAATCAAATTCTCATGAAACTCAATAAATACTGTCGTCAGAGGAAAACAAACAAGACAACCGATGAATGCGGGACCGCTCATCACGATCATCCTAAATTCAAATAGATTGCATTTATTACGACTAAACTGAAACTAAACTTTTACGAAAGCAATAATTATCTCCCATCGGCCAGTCGTAGCCATTGTTCGAACACACGGCTGCGCACGTGCTCGTTACGAACACAGACGACCTTTTTTGCTTTCCGCAGACGACCGGCTCTGCCAGATTGTACGGTAGACAGTCTCTTTATGGCCAATTAACTACAAAGGAGCGTTCCGCATTGGTATCACGTGACCTATTAACGCGGAATACGCCATAAACGCCGTTCTTCATGTCACTGCTAAACGCCGTACTTCTTTCATTATTTATCTCCTAAAGCCCGTCATTTACCCGTTCGGCTTTCCATCAAGCGGGCGTCGGAGCTTGTGACGGCGTAAACAGATTTTGCGTCGATTTTATCGCAGTGACTTTGAATGCGGTTGGGTATGGTATCTATAAAAAATAAATGCGACATAAAAAACTATCATTTTCTCGTTTGATGCCGTGACAGTTGTTAACAAGGGGACCGACACTTCGCCTGTTTGTGAATACATAATGTGACACTTGTGTAAGACAACGAGAACATGTTATTGTTTCTGACTTATAATAATTATCAATTTAGTATGCACGCTCTCAGCAAAAGTGGACGGAGGAAGCGGACGCGGTGTGAATAAAATACTAATAAGCGCGAAATAAAATATGTCCGATACGTAATAAGTGTACGGACAGGTGCTGATTAGCATGCTAATTTATTTATAAATGATATTTCGCTCAGAGACAACTTAGAGATTTATTAGTAATTCGTACATTGAATGGCCACTAAATACCATTGTGAGTGGTTTTTATTGCCCGTGAACTATAGTAGCCAATAAAGTCGTGTTTTGCACATATTTGTATGATATGTTTTCCGTAGTTAATGTAAAGTTTTTGTCTGAGATGACACATTGTTTTTGAATAAATCTCACTGTTTGTATTTTTAAACAGAAACGTTCACATAATTATATTCCACATGGATATGCGTATCTTCAAACTATATGTCATGTATGGTAAAAAATATAGACGATATTAATTACAATTAGCTAATAAATATTAAACATATATTTGTTAAGTTTTCCTTTATAAAGCCAGAACGATTTAATTTTTCTTCATATTCTACAAAAGTATTCCTTCGCCATTTTGTACTGCATATACTATATGTCTGAGCAAATTCTTTAAACAGACAGCCTGTACAAACAGCTCACCTCTCGACCTTTAAGAACAACTATTCTGACATACATATTATACTGATTGCATTTCAAAGCCACGGGTCGTCGTCATAATTAGTAATCTAGATGTTAACATGATTAACCACGGTGCATAAATTACAGAACTCGTCTAGTCTAATTGCTTTAGTCAACTTTAGATTATTAGTACACAATCGGTTCATTGAATTTTAATTGTAATTGTGATAATTTTGCATCTGTGTCATTGATACGTCTATATGTCAATGAGTCCATAACTTCGACTTAGTTCAAGAATGCAACGAAGTTCGGTAAGTTCCGGAAGCGCTCGCACATGTCCGTCAAATACTGTACTATTTCAAACCGACAAGATTTAATACAACATTGATGTCGTTCTCATTATTGGTATTGTCGATGTTGTTGTTGACAATGGTGATGACGACAACGACGATGATTGTTTTTTATGTTTATGATGGTGATGATAGTGATGCTGATAAACCTGCTGTTGTTGACAATGAATTTATTGTTTATACATTTTGCGGATGAAAGATGTTCCGTTTCTTCCAGGTACGGTGGCCTTGACCTTAACTCGCGCCGAAAGAACGCCACGCGTGAGACGACGAACACGCTGAAAGCGTGGCTCTACGAGCACCGTAAGAACCCGTACCCGACCAAGGGCGAGAAGATCATGCTCGCAATCATCACCAAAATGACCTTGACCCAGGTGAGCACGTGGTTCGCGAACGCCAGGCGGCGCCTGAAGAAGGAGAACAAGATGACCTGGTCGCCGCGCAACCGCTCCGAAGATGACGTCAGCGGTGACGAGGAGATGGATCCGAAAATGACCGGAAGTGAGTCGGACAGCTCCCATAATAACGCAGCGTCGGATGATACTAGAGGTAATGTTTGGAAACACGTTACCACTATTGAAGTAGCAGATTTCATTAATTATTTGGAACATATTTTCTATAAAATTGAACACAATCCATCCCAATTTGTTATTTTAACAGGTATTAAAAGTGTGTTGTCTAATCAATGCGACCAAAGAAATACAACAGCTTTAGGATAAAACGTGTGAGCAGTTTATATGACTGAAAAAACAGTTGAAGACGGCAAAAGAAGCAAAAAAACAACGGAAAAACAATTTAAATATCAGATTTTACGCAGGTTGTGTCAAACAGAATCTATAATTCATCATAAAGGAGTCATCTGTAATGCACTTTGAATCAGGAAACTTTTTTTTTATCTGCCTTCTCATGTGGGTCGACATATGTCGCGTAGGGCAAAAAAAACATACCGCTTTATAAAAACGGTTTATTACGTTATTAATGGCAAACAATGGATATTTCCTTTGCATTTTAAATGTTACACGCAACATTTTGCAGTAATAAAACGCAATCGAAACCACCATTTGATAACAAAAAAGACCCATTTACAAGGTATTCTAACAAGTTCCAAGCTTTAACGCGAGTTTTATACAAAATGGAGTCAATATAAATGGTTTTGATCAGGATATAATTATGGCCGCAACTCGTGTGTCATAAATGAGCCACATAAAATTGCTAATTCTCTCGAATATTATCGTTATATGATCATTAGGTTTACATAAAAATTGATTATTTGTTCAAAGTCACATGTTTTGTTGACAACTATGACCAACGAACATTTGTAACAACATCTGTTTAGGTTTAGGTTCTCAAACAATTTCCGTTTG
This sequence comes from Dreissena rostriformis, assembly GCA_007657795.1. Taxonomy (NCBI): domain Eukaryota; kingdom Metazoa; phylum Mollusca; class Bivalvia; order Myida; family Dreissenidae; genus Dreissena; species Dreissena rostriformis. Next base: position 172,880 of record VMBQ01001179.1, read on the forward strand.
AAGTGGTTCCTTTTTTCATCACTCATTTACCAATGACCAAGTGAAAGGTTGACGGTGATTTTCAACTATACTTGCACATATAAGTATATATAATAAGTATAATACATAGAATGAAAATACAGTAAGGCCAAAACGTATTTTTAACACGTAAGTGGCAAAAAAATTTATAAGACCATAATATTGCTCTTCAACTTTAAAGTGTTTATTAAATATTGTTAAAATTAATAAATCTTATTAAAACTATGTATTAATTGAAACTGTAGCAAAACGTAGGGGCTCATTATTGCGGTGTTGAATGACAAAGAAAGAATAGCGCACTCGCAAAAATCGGTATGTTAATACATGTATTAATTTTCTGTGTGCACGCTTGTTTTTAATTCTCTGTATGCACGCTCACTCGATTTGCCAACGCGGAAATAGTTACCAAACATAGCTGATGTATATAAAACAAGTCATTAATGGTACACACGGGAGTCACTACTTAAAAGAAAAACACCTGATCAAAATAGAGATTAATTGATGAAAACTGGGCTTGAAGATGTTTTAAATTTCCCAAACGTACATTTAGTTGTTGGCGTTTGGAGAAGGCGAAGATAGTAGCGCGGTGTTATTTTATAATAATTGCATTTTTCTCTATCTAAAACTTCTTCGGAATTGCGAAATAGATTGATATTAACGAGAGCTTTAACAATTATGACAACTATAAAGCTATCTGATTCATCTCGGAATAAAAACATTGATAACATTGTAGACGCGTGGAGATAACAACGTAAAATACTTATTGATCAAGTTTCCGTATTTATCTTGGAATGTATCGCCGAAATAATGTGAAAAAATGAAATATTTACAAATAAAGAGTCGTGCGCAGATAAGATAACTTCCGGCTGACACCTGCCGCTGGGGTCGCCACCCGGGTGGCTTCCGGATACTGGGTGGCACGAGGCTCTCTCGTTATAAAACGTGTTCTTGTTTACACTATAACAAAATCATCAACACAAAATATCCATTAACCGTTGTTTATCTATGAACATAATGATTTAGTTATTCTACTGTTTATTATTCTTAAATTTCGTCAAGATCTTTTTTTATAACCACCGCATTCTCTCTCCTTTTCTTCCATTCATCTTTGCTGATCGTTAAATATTATCTTATACTATACGCGCTTCTTCTACAAATTAAATTGTGTCAGTTTAAGCTATAGAAACGCTTTCCTTTGTTGCTGCTATTACTAGGCCTACATTAAACTTGTTTCTGATAAACAAAATGTTCATTATTACAAACATAAATTTTCTTAAATTTTATTTGTCAATATTTATAATCAACTTAAGTCATTTTCATTCTTCTTCACTATGATTCAGGCCTGTCCAATTTGCTAAACCTTTGTCATCGTAATGACAATTTTAACAAGGGTTTACTTCCGGTTTAGTCCGCTCGACCCCTTTCGTAAGGGTATCGCATGGCTCATCTTGTGTGGCGGGATCGTAATTGCCTAATTCTGAATTACTCTTGATGCTTTACATGTTGTAAATGGTTTGAGGCACGAATATTCGTTTAACCCCTTTATTTAACACGATTAATGTTAAAAGTGATATGTTGATATGTTTGGTTTCACTCTTTGAAATCTATGTAAAATCGTCTGAAAGTATTATATTTATTCGTTTCTATTATTATTATTATTATTATTATTATTATTATTATTATTATTATTATTATTAATAGTATTATTATTATTATTATTTTGCTTCTTCTTCTTCTTTTTTTTTATCCAACTTCTTCTTCTTCTTCTTCTTCTCTTCGTCTTATTTTGTTCTTCTTCTTCTTCCTCTTTTTTTTCTTCTTCGTCTTTTCCTCCTCCTTCTTCTTCTTATTACTACTATTACTTATTTTACTACTATTACTACTACTTCTATTATTATTATTTAATTTTTTTACACAACCACCATGTTTACACAACAGAATATAAAAAATAACTACATTTCTGTTCGACAAAAAAAAAACGTAATATCACACCACCCGCATGATAACATGACGTCCTTCAACTGTTAACTGTTGGGGGCGGGCGTAAAAACCTCCCAAACAATTTCATTCACAAACAGCATCCGATTGAGTATCTAAAAGTATAGGCTTACAACAGGGTTTGAGTAATTATGCGAAGCATTAATTGCAAGGGGCGTATATCCGCCAAAAAGTTTCATTCACAAAACGCATTTAAATTCAGTCAATGAAAGTCTATATTTGTAAACGCTTAAATGTGTGCGTTTTTTTTTCAAGCGATGACAATCTAACGTCGGATGAGGGTAAACAACAATGATGTAGTTATGTCCTTTTCTTGTCGTGTTAGCTTTGGTGACACCAGTCGTACAATTTGACATGCTAAATTGGCCGGGATAAATAATGGATTTACAGTGTAGATTGCAGGTTCACTCCCGATATTGTTAGATAAGTTACCGATATCCCCGCTCTGAGCTCGCTTAGGTTAAATATTTTGCCCGGAGAGTCTACATTATCGTGAAATCAAATAAACTGTTTCCGTTGAAAAACGAAGTTATACGTGTTTACAACTCCCTAAGGTTAACCCTTTCAGACAGGGTTGCCGTTTCACATTGTTGTGATTTCCGGTGTCTGTTTTACATACGCTTTAATGAGAAAAAAGGAACAGCCTAACATAAAACAAACAAACACATCTTTTTTGTTTTTTAATATATAAATGTCTGGGCAAAAAATATTAATAAAATGGTTATTATTTGAAAACTTTAGTTGTCAGTCCTACTTCACGTTCTACAAAGTTGCATGTTTGAGGTTCGTTATGTAAAATAAATGTTAGCGATTTTTATTACATAAAAACGCCGTTATTATACAATATCAACAAAACATCGAGTCAGCGTACTATAGGGTATTCGTCTCGGGCAAACCGATTATAAAATTAAATCGATTATTTCGAAATTCTATAGCAGAGATAAGATACATAGACAATAAACAAAAATCCAATATAATACAATTGCGGTGTTTAGAGATGTCGACGCTAAAACACATAATATTTCATTACTAATTAATGAGATGTTAATGAGGACACATCATTACTGTCGTGTCATAACGTTTCTATGTATTCATTAATAGACATGATAATTGCACGCAGACGCATTTTATCCTTGACCGATATGTACTATATTTTATTAAAGTTAACAATTAAATAGGTTTAAAATTAGAATGCCATGTTAATGAGGTTTGTGAAAAACTATGCCACCGGTTGAGCTCTGCCAAGCTTGTAATACGAGTCTGTTTTGTAATTCTCATTTGAATTATACATCAGTAAAGACGCGCAAAGAGAAACAAATAATATTGCATATTATCCTTATGGTCTCTGTCCTTCTGGCTACAAATCATCTTCTTTATGGTTTCATGTGTTAATTATAATTTTGGCGATAATGCGTTTGTGTTTTTTTGTTTACATTCAAGCATACGTCATAATAAAATTGCGCATGTCGATTTTTTGTACAGCGTTCTTTCGATTTGAGTCATGTCTGTTTGTTGATGACTGTTAACGTATTGCCTGTCCGGCCTTACGAACACATGCTGGTAAAACAGTACTACGTTGTTTTGAATAAGATATTTTTCTATTCATCGAACGTTCTTCAATTGTTTCGACTCATGATACTTTAATCGAAATGTCCCCATGTGAACTTTCTCAAAAATGATGACTTGGTTTTATTCTGCACTCGCTGTATTTATCAGGTGATTTACACCGCAGTCTGAATATTATATATTAGCATTGAAATAATATCAATCGTGCGATAACGAGTTATGAATACTGATTTCATTTTACGACCATCTCGGTATCTTCGCTCCGAGAAATCAACGCGTACGAACACAGAAAATAAAACTGTCACTTAGTAGGTACACAATCGATACCCGCGTGTGATTATCTATGCATTCACAGTTGATTTAATTCTATTAAGACTTATCATTAAGTCAACAAAATCAATTTATCCTTACTGACAACCGCCCGCCAGTTTTTAACACTCCAATAAAGCGGTTTTATCTGTTATCCGCCATCTTGGATATCGTATTCGGACAACCTCGGGCTTAATGGGGCTTCTACAGTTATCGTGGCTGTCACTCAAAATGCCAAGCGAAAACCCCGGTGGCTATGCTTTTACTCAGCTTCTGTTTGAAAATGGATTCGGGCAGAGTTATTAAAAGATCAGTATGCATTACAGAGCGCGCACTAAAAATAAACTAACGTTTTGTACAAAGAGACAGACAACATTTCCTTCGCCGGAAATATGTTTGTATTTGTTTAAGGTTTATCTTGATGTTGTTATGCATGTTTTGTACAAGAACGCATTGAAACGTAACGTGCACAGCTGCTGACCTTTTGTCGCGAATGTCTGTTTCTTTTCTCAAACTGGATCATGATTAATGGTTTAAACATTTGAAATCAATTTTCAATTGCAAGATTTTCCATTATAGTTCAGTTCGTGGACGTATGATGACGTTGACGTCTTTTATCGTACTTGATGATGTTATAAAACAATATGAAAATCACATTGTTTTTTTTTTACATGCCAATAATAAAATGATTACAATTTGGAACACTCGCTGACTAAAAATGATCTAATGTTGAGTGTTTAAATATTCTATTTCTTGATATACCTGCGACGAATTTTTTTCGTTGAACGAACATCGTAAAGAATTTTCATCTTAATTAAACAGTTGTTATAACGTAATCAATATATCATCGAATACCTTAACAAGCTGATCAAGAAAGTTTAAACCAGTCATCTACTTTACCCGTCTTCATTGATGACTAAAGGCCAGTAACTAGAATACCTACACAACATACAAAACTGTTTTATACACCTTATCGCTATATTTTGTCTACCATTAATCCACGCATACACATATAGCATAGAAACATATGAAAACCAATGTCTTAAGATTTAAGATAAGTGTTTGCATCCAGATGTTCAAAGAGTGGTTTTCGTCAGTCAGACTCTTTTCGATTGCAGCATGGACAATGAACAGCCGTTTCCCACACTGTTTGAAATCATGTCAAATTTCAAAAAGCTATGTCATGTTTCAAAACTTGTTTGATGGGCAGATAAGCGGGAATAAAATAAAACAGAAGAACGGATGTTTATTGCGCGGTTTTAGACTAAACGCATGATTTCGTGGGCAGGTAATGCGGGCCCTGTACAAAATTGGAAACACTGCGCCTTGTAGTTGGATGCTGAGCTGTGATATTTCTGTGCGTTTTCTCATGTCATAGATTTGTTATTTAACGATAAGGTTATCGTAAAATTTAAATGTTTTAATGTAGCAATGTAGAAGTATTGCTACAGGTGTTAAAACGATTAACTTCCGCGTGATTGACACGTGTTAAAACAGTTCCGACTAAACGGGTGGCGCGAGAATTCTTAGGAATCATTACAGATAATATATTGTGTCATTTATGCAAGAGTATAAATAATGGCTTTGCACGGCAAATGCGAGCAGAGAATATTTATATTCATTTATATACTTGTACTAGTCATAGAAGTGTATACACGCGTATTGCGTGCGATTTAAAAATAAACTTACTTTTCACATAACAATCGTAAGCAATAGTAATATACGGATCAATATAATATTCATTTCAAAGATGTATGAAATTCCATTCGGACTATTTAAGGTGTATGATTTTTTTCTATCGTTATTCTCCATCAATCGTGTAAAACCAATGTAACGTTGCGAGCGCAGGTTACACTTCCAAGAAGCAAATTTAATCATACACACAAAGCGAAGACACAAGATCATCAGCTAGAATAATAATGTTTCGATTGTTGACCACGGGCACAATTTCACAGTCAATACACCCTTTGACACCTAAAAAGTTTGAACTGATATTGTCAGTGCAAAAGGAGTAATGGGTCATATTGATGATACTCATTTCCGAAACTCCTTTCAGACTCGTGCTTGCCTTCAAAGTGCGATCTACAAGACAACGACACTGTAAACAAGAGAGTACCATGTAAAAACACCGCTATAGAAACTGGAAATTCTTATTTTACCGTGAAATGAAGCGAAAAAGACCGTGCGTTCATTGCAATTCTTCTCGAAATGAAAGCGCGAGCCACTGTAAAGAAGTCATTAAACGAATCTAATGAATTGATAGAAGGACTTAAATAACACCTTGCAGAACTCTACCTTAAGATGTTTTCAAAATTGCCATCGCGTGCGAGCGATTGTTTGCAAACAATTGATTGTATTAGATGGTAAAAGATTCGATTACAGAGATTGTTATTGGAGCCCTCTTCTTCCACGTGCGCCGATAATTATTTTCCATTTGAAATTGTTAAGCGAGTATTTATTGATGGTGTTTAAATGAAACGATGATCTTGTTATAAAACTGACCACATTATATGGTTTATACTAGTTCAGTTATTGTTCTATTGTATGTCCCATTATCTGGGCGTAGTATGTTGTTATATAACACATACACGTGTTTCGAAAACAAATTAATCACTTGAAAATGTTTTGACTTTCATGGGGGTACTTTGGAAATTGCTTGAGGAATGACAATATAAAACCTATAATTAAAATGTTGATTGTTTTTCTTTACAGAAAGACGCCATTCCTCGGATAGGGAAGTGTTCGAAAGAATCATCAGTGTCGATGACGATGACGACAGCGATAGAAGTGAGTTGGGTGACGGCGATGATTTGGACCGTGCCAGCGAAAAACTTCTAAATTTATCTAGGGACAGTGAATCGGAACGGCTGCACGATTCTAAAATTAATAACGAGACAGACGGTCTCGTTTCCAAATCTCCAAGGGAAACCACTGGGGAGGCTGTGGACGAAAACGCAATTAACAACAATGTAAATAAAGAGAAAAATGATACAGTGGCAAATGGACCTACAAGGCCAAAAATATGGTCAGTGATGGACGTGCTTGGAAATAAAGACTCACCTAGTTCGAGTAAATCGTCCGCGCCCCAAAACTCTCCGCCGGCAATAGTATGCTCCAGGCAGACTAACGGACCGGCTTTTTTAAATGCCCACCACAACAGTCAAAGCTTCCGAATGGGGCAGTACCCGATTGGCTTAAATGGATACCCGTTTTCTTTTAGTCACACCACGCTTTCATACCCGTATTCCCTTACAACCGCCACAGCAGCGGCGAAGTCCGACTTGTCTCACATGGCGGCGCTACGTGCTGATGCACAGGCCTTTAAAGAGGGACTAGTTGAAAAAGCGGCCCGCTTACAGCCCGGAATATTTTCGCCGGCCCGAGAATTGGACGGGTTGCGTGTTCGAAGCAAAATTGTTTTGTAACGTGTTTGCATATTTCCGTATTGTTTAAACAGTCCTGTTCATTCATAAGTAGCATGTAATCGGTAAGGCTGTTCTCGAAACGACCTCGTACTCAAAATTTGAAGCATCTTTTCGATGTTTTAGTACTTGATTAAACACAATATTATTGTCTTGAAAACTTTTTCTTTTTTTCTAAATATAGCGTACTGTAAATGACTTAGTGCAATAGTCTTTGTTTTAAAGGACAGAGTATTACAATGAGAATATCACAAACATGTACAAATATCACCCACACATTTCTGTTAAATCGTGTAATGTTCGCAGTGCTGTGGTCGTTTAGAGAAATGTTTACTGTGTAGACCCAATACCTTTACCTTAAATGTGCTATTGTTCAGTTTGTTTGACCGAGTGTTTTGAATGTGGTAAATGAGAGGTCGTTCACATAATATAAATTCTATATTTATTTCAACAGTATATCACCATTGTACAGTTTCGCGTATACATACGTGTAGACTTATAATCTCAATACATTTCGTTTGAATGTGTAACATTTAACGTTCGATATAAGTATTTATCTAATAGACTTAAATAAATGTTACTTTATTGCAAAACAACTGTGCTATGTGGAAAAGCAGACAAAGTGCTTCTTCGTAACAATATGTTACTGAATGGAATATCCGAATTAATTTTAAGAATTCGGATAGACATGAGTAAAATTCGGATATAATCTCAACCGAATATTAGTTATCGTACATATGTGCTTTTAGTTTAAATATCTAATATTAATTTAAAAGACGATTTCCTGAAAACATAAGAGTTAACGTATACCATTATATTGATGTTTTACATAACTTCGTGGAAGGAAATTGTATTGTTTATACTAGTATGTTGATAATTTTTTATATAAATTTAACCTGAAAATTATAATGAGTTATATTCGATGCGCTTATAACCAGTATGAGATTATGTTATTATTTACGTTATTTTGTTACTGTGTTTCATTCATTTTGTTCACGTTTGAAATGTTCTGCATGTATTCATAGGTGCAGCGGTATTTTGTATCATCGACATTGTCAAGGTTCTAGTTCTCACTGTGAAGATAATATTGAATCAAAAATAATCAACAATTCAAAGATTAAAATTGTTATTTCCGATAGAATATCGATTTAAATTCAATCGTGATTAGAGCAATTAATATTTATTTTTTTCATTGATCATGATAAGGTTAAAATGACGTGAACATATTGCTGTCATTTTCAAATTTTAGTCTGACTTCGTACACGATCCGTTTCATTTACCATATTATCCAGTGTGGACGAACCACGTGGTATGTGACGTCATTTTGGCTGGCGCGTGAAGAAATATTTGCTACGCTTAAATTAAAAAGCTGTGTATCTTATTTTCTACTTGATTATGAGAAAAAATAATCTCTTGTCATGGGGAAAAGTGAGCATTACCCATGGTTATAAATATTTTGGCAATCATGTTCTTATTTGTTTATACTCAAATGATTTCCCTCGAATGTTCGGCAATACTATGGATCTTTTTTACGTGCTAGCCAAAAGTGACGTCACATACCACGTGGTTTGTCCACACTGTTAATCTGGGAGCCAGAAAAAAGCTGTTAATTGAAATGTCACTTCGTTTTGCCTATTTACCAGAGGAAAGTATAACATAATGAATCTAATGATAATCAAAAATATAATACTTCTAATTCCCCGCTTTGTTCGACTTCTTTATAAATATTTCGTTACAGTTTGAGCAGAATATATAAGCATGATTATGTCGTGCGTACTTTGGCATTGCGACAGTACATTTCTAGTCATTGCTTTGTCTTAAATCATTCTGACTGTGCGTCAATTTTTCAATGCTCGCGTTTGTTTTATAGTTGTAGAGCATGAATGAAACTAAATGTTATAAATAACCGGTTGTTTTACAAGAACAACATTATAATGTATCCAATTTTCATTGTTTTGTCTTTTATTATTAAAAGCATAGAGCGCATTTTACAATAATGTTAATGTCATATTTATATATTAATTATGCATACTTAATAAAAGATGAATTGCTATCCTTGTTTATCGCAATACATTCATCTTTATAAGTTATGTTAATATCTCAAAATGCTTATATTCTTTAATTGCTTTTCAAAGAAGAAAATATTAATAAACTTCCGTGTTTTTTTCTTTTCTACACTACTTTAGTTTATAGTTCAAAGTGTTGAACATTTATAGTACCAAGATAAACTATTGACCAAATATTTCGGTCATCTTCGATAAAAAAGAGCCAACTGGTAGGTGTATATTATTACATTTTTACACAAACAGGAAATAATAAATAACAAAGAATGTTTCCCATAAAAAAACAGAATGGAAATATAATATAAACAGTTTCATAGATTTTACATATTCAAATTATAAATGTCTATTTTAGATAAGAAAAAAAAACTTTTTTTTTTACCAGTCAAAAACTGTCTCTTGATTCTTTCACCGCAAATACAAATAACGTTCAAGAGAAGTGGTTGACATGTCGGTTCTGTTTTACACGACCGGGTTGACGTTGTACTTAAATGTATTTCATTGTTTTATGCTTAGTATGACATTATGGTGCATAATATTAAAATTTATATTTCAAGCCCTGTCTCGTAATTACTTGCCTTTATGTTAACGATATGATTAGCATAATGCTCAGATATGTGCTTTTCCGTCACTTCAAATTAAAGGTTAATTACCTTAAATAGTATATACTCAGTGCATTAGGCCAGAATATACTTACAGGCTTCCTTGACACATTAAATGTAAACGCAATTATTTCACCAAAAAATCATCGCAAAATTTTGCGCATAGCGACCCTTATAATAATGAATGTTCTTAAAGATCTTTCAAACCGGATTGATTAAAACAATACAAGGAAAGGTCATGCGATATGTAAGAAAGAATTCTACGCGAATCAAATTTCACTTCTTTACGGCCATCTTTTAATCGGCTACTCTCCAGTTTAATCTATGCCGCCAACTTTCAAGGTCTCATCATGTAGTTCCAAAGTTCAAGCAAAACAGAATTTGTAGTAAACAAAATGTTTTTTTTTCCTACCACACGTACACAGAAATATTCAAAAATAAATTCATGACAAGTGACCTCACAGAAAATTCTAATAAAAGGTGTTAATTTATTAAGAGAGTATAGCTTAGCACACCTAAAATATGAAGTATACTGTAACCTTTAGCGCTTGTGCATTTATGGCTGCATATAACGGATATTGGTCAATTACCATGTGGCGGAAGGTTGTGTATGAAAATCTCAACTTCTTGTCTAAATTGCTCAAGGTATTCAATTCCAGTGAAATTTCTTTATATACATTTACCATTTATTCAGAATGTTGGCATACTTTATGCGCTTGGTCCCATACATGAATTTTTATTACAGACTACAACTCACAATTAAACAATAGTTGACTTGTTGTCTACGTTGTTCACAATATTAATGAGTAGTTTTTTTGTCACTTTTTCCATATGAATTTATTATAAATGACCCATTGATCATTCGCACTAAACGTTAAAAGTTTATCACCAAATTAAACATGTTTTGTAATTGATACGCAAGTTAATGACTCAATACGATCATTCACCTTAAAACATTTTCAATGCATAATGTAAAATAAAACTACCGAAAAGCAAAACTGATAACACAAACAGAATTCATAATTATTCGTGGAAATTACTTTATTAATGGACGAGTTTCAAGTCCCGCGAAAGCCTAAGCACCATCGACCAAATCAGTTTCATATTTCTTAATAAATTAAAAATCTAAATTTAACCCGTTGCATGCTGGGAAATTTGTCTTCTGCTGAAATGTCGTCTGCTGAATTTCTAAAATTAGCATTTTCTTCGATTTTTTTCAAAGAATACTATCATAATAGCAAACAGTTTGGATCCTGATGAGACGCCACGTTCTGTGGCGTCTCATCTGGATCCAAACTGTTTGCAAAGGCCTTCAAAATCCGGTTCCAGCGCTCAAAGGGTTAAAAGTGGCAAGCAATCGAATATCCGAGCGGAATCACAGGAAAATGCGTATCTGGGGTTAGATAACAATCTTCACAGATCATGTGACGAGTACAAATGCAATGTACATAGATTATAATCTCCATATCCATTCATGTGATAAAAGAATGGGATCAAAATAATTGTGCACCTAACATTATTGTTTTTGTGAAAAATATGATCCGACATAGCTGGCGGTGTCATACTATCCTCTACATTGCCAGTAGACACAGTGATCATGCTTACAGAAGGTCTGGGTCTAATATTAATAATGCAACGTTTAACCAAAACATATCAAAGAAATCATGTCCAATGTTTCCTTTCGGAACACCATGCCGAAAATAAAGCCGCGTATAAAGATAACAATCTTAACGTGTTATATGCGCAGATTAAGACGTTAGATCAGTTTGATCAGATGTTTGTCATTTCGACGAATGCGGAGGCAGACACCATAACGCAACCCAAACAGCTGCGCAAAGTAAATTCTTACTATAAAAAGACATAGTTTTATAAAGCAAATTTAAATACAAGAGTTCGTGTATGTAACCAATTTAGGACATACGCGCATTATATCCACGCATGATGATATGCCAATTTACATTTGCTTTTTTATTCATTCCAACATGGTCATATATTCATTGACCTTTATGATATAGATCAGGTTAAAGGTTTTGCTCCAGCCTAATACTTAAGTCGTTGAATGCGGTAGCTACATTATGCTTGCAGGCCGACTTATATGCTTCTTACATTTCGAAGCATGTTTTGAGCCTCTGGATGACCCCGTTTCCCGCTTCAAAAATGCCCATGACCCCTGAAAAGAACTAATAAAAACTGTATCAACACAATATAAATGGTTCTAAACTTGTTCTGTTTTATATTCATCAACCGAGGTGCTGATGGATATGTCCTACATAGTTGCTCGCATGCATGAATGTACGTAACCTACGTCTCATAGATATTATCAAATGAAGTACTGAATCTTTGAAAAATGACGAATACTTAAAATCTCTCCATTACGTATTAATCATATTTAGTGTTCAGCATTAAAGGGACTGTAAACCACGAATGACGAAAAAAGAAAAGTTCTAAAATACCGTATTTTTTTTACAATTATTAGTTTATATTGATTAAAATATCACGACTGGTATATTACATTACTTGAAAAAAGTTCATATTTTCAGTACATTCGGTAATAAAATTTCGCGATGTAAAATCGAAAGTACATCGCGAAAATAGGTGACATAACGATATTCACACTATAAAAAACGCAAGTAGGTCGATCATTTGATATATAAAATATATACAATTCACTACGCATGTACAATTTGCATTCCTGGGTTTACCACGTGACGATGATGATCAATCTACTTGCGTTATCTATAGTTAACTGGTAGGTACCCGGTATACATACCCAGTAAAAATAAAAAAATAAAGTAGAAATAAAAAAAAAACTTTTTTCAAGTAATGCCTTATACCAGTTGTGATATTTTAATCAATATAAACTAATAATTGTAAAAAAATACGGTATTTTAGAACTTTTCTTTTTTCGTCATTCGTGGTTTACAGTCCCTTTAAGCATTAAAACTATATGCACTCATTCCGCACGACAAGTACGCCCAAAATTTGAGGAACCTTAGAAAAAGTCATTATCAGTTATTGATCACCCGCCATAAT
>VMBQ01001179.1:186183-202143 GCA_007657795.1 Dreissena rostriformis
ACATGAACTAGGTACACATGATTTTTAAAGAGTTATATAGCTAAATAACTTACAAAATCTCTGAATTGACAAGAGCCACAGCTTTGATATTTTTAACCCATTTATGCCTAGTGGACTCTCCCATCCTTCTAAATTGGATCAATTTATTTCCAAAATTAGGGATGTCTATATATTTATTTCTATATTCAGAATATTTCTTACAGAAATTCCTTTAAGCAAACAACGCAGACCCTGATGAGACGCCGCTTCATGCGGCGTCTCATCTGGGTCTACGCTGTTTGCCAAGGCCTTTTTTCTAGACGCTAGGCATAAATGGGTTAAGCTCAATAGTAAGAACAAAGACAAACAAAAAACATAATTAGTACACATAGTCTGTAGTATTAACAGAATGGTTGAAAACAAAACAGCAGAATTTCATATAAAGTAAAAATATCTTTTTTTACTAGGACTCAGTGTTTCTTTATAAAATAAATAGTTTCGTAAATCTTCGAAATTAATAAAATATTTCTTCGATTCTATTCATGATTATGTGTAAATTATACGTGGATATGTGCATATATTTTAAGATGTAAATATATTATTCTGATTTTAATCCAATGTAGGAAGAAGACGAAGCTTGACGAACGATTTTATAAATTGAAGTGCTGTAATCTAATAAGACCTTCACACTAACATACATTATTAGACTTCACGTATACAATTCGATCGGAAATCTTCATTGAATAAGTCTTTTTTTTGTATAACGTTTAAAAGCACACACACGTCTTGACTCGTCTTGTACAGAGGAATGAATACAAGACAAGACAAATATTTACTCAGACGTGTACAGTTTACATCGTCTAAACACTAGATAGTTCACATTAAATTATGTCACATAGATAAACATAGTAATAATAAATAAACATAAGCAGCATCGTTTACGTTTACGAAAAGGCTAGGCAAAACACGTGTTATATATGGTGAATTATTATTTGAAGTTTAGTAGCAACACTTAAAATATAATGTCTTAAAATCAGAGATTCTTTTACAAATTTGGCTTACTTAATAAGTTCATATTTATTCGCTGTATTCAGTAATTGGTGGATTGTATAAACATAATACAACAGAACTGACGGCACATGCTGAAATATCGTGTCGGAACCTTTCATGTAGGACATTAACCAGTCTTGTATATTTACGGTACGATCGACTATGTTTGTATAAGATTGTATTGAAGCAATTTACAACATTTTAACAAAAAGTCTGTGGTTTACACTGAATCATTTCAATCATTACCGAATTTTAGTGAACGCGGTAAGTAATGACGGTGGTTTTTAAAGGACGGTGGCCAAACTCCGAAATTCGTCTCAGAGTATGTGTACAAAACGTCAATTGTATAGATCTATGAAAATCATGTTTATTCATACTTTGATGTGTTTTTTTATGAGTTTTCGTTTTTGTTATACAATAATTATTTTGTTCAAATGACGATACTTAATTTGAAAGCCGCCTTTAAAAAATAAATAAATAAACTACTTTTACTTAAAACAAAAATTCGAAATGGACCTGATGAACCTACCTACCATGAAAATGAAATGTAATACTTTTTCAGTTCGCAGACGAGGGTGGCGCAATGAATCAACTGCGATAGAACTAGTTTGTGTTCACTTACCAGGACTTGAAGTTTTCAAAGATTACCTTAACCAATATACAGTTATATTCAATCAAAGCTTACTAAGAGCCCGTTTTTAATATAAGGAAAAGTACCCAAACACAAAAACGCAATGCGAACCATACAAACAATTCAGATACTTTAACGGACTTTAATCATTTTATCGTGTGCGTTATATATAATGTCCAAGTACTGTTTCAGTGATTTTTTTTACGCATTGCTTTAGTCAATTACTTTATTTTATCAAACACCTGAACATTTCAATGTAAATTTGGGCTGGTTTATGGCGATTATAGCGTTTGCATGTCACCTGACCACTGGCCTTTACCAGGTCCTCTCCATGCCTACAGTGAGTACTGGGACCTGTGGCTCAATATCGATGCTGTGTACTTACGTGCTTGTTTAGTTTGCAAAAACAAACAATGTAAATAAGCGCAACAACATGCATAACAGCGGGCGTCTGGATTCATCTTCAGCAGGCTGAACTCTAGTCAAAATGTAACGTTGAATCTCATAAGAGATGACAGCGTTTTAAGAATTATTCATTAAAATACGTACACTATAATAAAATATAAAACTATAATTAAGCGTTCTTTAACATTTACCCAGGATTTTAATCTAATGAAACCTCCTTTAATTTTTGTGGCCACTCAGTTCTATAATCTACCCCTGAAAGCAGAACTTTCTAAAGCCTGCAGTGTTTATCAATTCCTCAAACTGGCTTAAAGATGTAATGAAGTATGTTCCGTTTCAAGTTAATTCAGTGATTGGCATGTTTGCAGAAAAATGGCATCTTTAAGTCGGCCATCATCCCGTTGTATCGCACGGATTGAGCCTATTTTTAATTTATTTTGTCAAGTAGTGTTAACGATGGCCCATTGTAGAGATATCGTAGTGGTTGGGAAAATCCCAGCTGTGCGCTAAAATATTCAACGTATTTGTTGGGAAATTTCTCATGTTATTGATACTAATTTTCATTAATCATTTTGTCTTTTTTACATTTTTTTCAATGGTACATCCCTTTTAATACAAAAGTACAGTTCTATGCGTAAAATGTTATAGAAGTAATAAACAAGAGCACCGCAGAGCGGGTGCCAACGCTCGGCTGTGGGTACAGTTTTGAAAAAAACAAAAGAAGGTTTATTTGACCTTTGACCTTGAAGGATGACCTTGACCTTGAACTTTCACCACTAAAAATATGCAGCTCCATGAGATACACATGCATGTCAAATATTAAGTTGCTATCTTCAATATTGCAAAAGTTATGGCCAATTTTAAAGTTTTCGGACGACGCGGACGGCGGACGAGCTGGCTATGACAATACCTCGGGTTTTCTTCGAAAACAGCCGAACTAAAAATCAACAACGAAGTTTCCATTCCTGTAGCTTTAAAATGTTAGTTCATAAGTGGTTGTTTTATATCTTTACTTACTCCTACAACTTAAGTTAAGATTCCATTTAGAGCTTTAAGAGAATACTGTTCTTATCTCGTAAATTTATTCACTGTTATTACAATAATGTTTTTTGAAAATGGGTATATCAATATTTTAATATTGAGAAATAAAATGTTTCGTCAAAGTAAATATATTGTTTTCAAAATTAAGCATACGTTTAATGAATCTTATTTTACATATTATTAAGAGATATATAATTTTTATGTAAATAGTATATGACTCTACGTTTATATATATAAATGTATATTTGAATTATACTGCATGTATGTTAAATCACTGAAAAGTAGTAATAACGAGTATAATATTATGTAACACAATGATGGGAACTTCTATAAAAAACCATTTACTTAAACGGTCAGTATCACCATTAATATATTCAGCGACAAGTCAATCACTCAAACTTTAATAATAAACCTCATTGTAAGTTTCATATGCATATTAAAGATAAATACCTAATAAGCATACGTCATCACAACATTAAAATGGTAACATTACAAACGAAACATCACGCCAACACATAAGGAAAAATCATCACTTAACCTGCAGTGTACAAAACGCTTATTTATGTAACAATTTATATGGGAAAGTCGGGTACTTTATCTCGAATACATAGCAATGATTATGTCCCAGTCGCTGGCGTTGTTTTCCGTTAACAATATCCAATACAAAGTCCGTTAGAACAGATAATAATTAAATAAAAAAAATAAATAAAAAAAATGCTCTTCAATCAAGTCTTTATAGCAAAACCAATCAGCATTATAGAAGTGTCATTTTTGTTTAAACAATAGAAAGTTAAGACCGAAAACTATTAAACGACAAAGCTAATTCTTCGATTTCGCTAATTTTATGAGAAGTATCTGAATCACTATATAAAAATCGTGAAATTTGCTTTGACTTGCACAAAATTTGAGTCTGTCAAACATTATTGAAAACAACTTGCACGAGCGTTAGAAGATTTGGACACGCGTCGTTATTATAATGCATCCGTCATGCGTTTGAGTTAATGAAATTTGTCCCGAGCCATGTCAACCAGTATTTGATGTTACCGATATATTAACAAAGGCGTCACGTGTGTTTGCATGGCAACTCGAGAACAGAAACGAGTAATGAAATTCTACGCAAATCTCTGATATTAACAGATATGCTCGGAGATTTGGAGAAACTTTCTGAAGTAATGGAAAATGATGGGAATTGGTGGAAAGTAGCCACTGCCCGCGGCGCTTTTATTTGCCAATTGGGTTCATTTTGATAGCTTCGTGTTCATGTGTTGTGCTCTTTTGGCCCTTTAATTTCCTTGGGATTTATTGAGATAACTTTCTGTAAGTCCCATGAACGTCGTCCCTTAATCATCTAATAGAACTTCACAAAACTAGCGCCCTATCAGAAAGGCATCAGCAGAAAATAATTGAATATTCTTTACATTTGTTGGGCGAGCTAAACTAATGTCAAACAGCCAAATGACATTAGCTATCTGGGTGATTTTGCGATTATCACAAAACAGAGATATTAAGTCGGACCGTAGAATAGGCTCATGGGACATCAATCCCACACCGGAACTTGATTAACATTATCGTGGAATATTTAGAAATATTATTGGAATTTTCTTAAACACAATAGAAGCGGCTGTTCAGCTTGTGCAGCATTCGACTAAGTTTCAAGTGAAGAAATGTTTGAACCGAGACCCTCTTTAAAAGTATTTGCAAGTCTCATTCCTATTTAAAATCAAAGTACTGTCAGTAATGGTGTGACGATGCTTTGGGTACGAACCTAAATTTGGGTACGAAAAAAAATTGGGTACGAACAAAAATTGGGTACGAAAATTTTGGTACGAAAAAATTATGCCAAAAAAAAATTGGATACGACTAAAAAATTTTGGTTAGAACAAAAATTGAGTTCGAAAAAAAATTGGGTAGGAAAAAAAAAATGGGTAGGAAAAAAAGATTGGGTAGGAAAAAAAAATCGGTACGAAAAAATATTCGGTACGAAAAAAAATTGGGTACGAACAAAAATTTGGGGGTACGGGGAAGTAGTACCCATGGGGAACTTGACCCATTCAGCGAAACTGGGAGGCGGGTTACATTTTTTATCAAATCTACAAATAACTAGAAATGGCGGGGCAGCGGCCGACGCGTATCCCCACGCCGCATAGATGTTATATTTGCTTATCTTTGGTTCTTGACATCAAGACAAAAACAAGCATTGATTTGTTTTCATTTTCGACAATTGTGACACATAGACCATAACCAGCTTAAAGGTTAAGGTTTATAATTTGAAAAAATAAGAATAGAATATCAGGAAAGATTTGGAAACCCTATACCTTGTCTGACACAGGCTAGTCCAACTTGTCTGACACAGGCTAGTCCAACTTGTCTGACACAGGCTAGTCCAACTTGTCTGACACAGGCTAGTCCAACTTGTCTGACACAGGCTAGTCCAACTTGTCTGACACAGGCTAGTCCAACTTGTCTGACACAGGCTAGTCCAACTTGTCTGACACAGGCTAGTCCAACTTGTCTGACACAGGCTAGTCCAACTTGTCTGACACAGGCTAGTCCAACTTGTCTGACACAGGCTAGTCCAACTTGTCTGACACAGGCTAGTCCAACTTGTCTGACACAGGCTAGTCCAACTTGTCTGACACAGGCTAGTCCAACTTGTCTGACACAGGCTAGTCCAACTTGTCTGACACAGGCTAGTCCAACTTGTCTGACACAGGCTAGTCCAACTTGTCTGACACAGGCTAGTCCAACTTGTCTGACACAGGCTAGTCCAACTTGTCTGACACAGGCTAGTCCAACTTGTCTGACACAGGCTAGTCCAACTTGTCTGACACAGGCTAGTCCAACTTGTCTGACACAGGCTAGTCCAACTTGTCTGACACAGGCTAGTCCAACTTGTCTGACACAGGCTAGTCCAACTTGTCTGACACAGGCTAGTCCAACTTGTCTGACACAGGCTAGTCCAACTTGTCTGACACAGGCTAGTCCAACTTGTCTGACACAGGCTAGTCCAACTTGTCTGACACAGGCTAGTCCAACTTGTCTGACACAGGCTAGTCCAACTTGTCTGACACAGGCTAGTCCAACTTGTCTGACACAGGCTAGTCCAACTTGTCTGACACAGGCTAGTCCAACTTGTCTGACACAGGCTAGTCCAACTTGTCTGACACAGGCTAGTCCAACTTGTCTGACACAGGCTAGTCCAACTTGTCTGACACAGGCTAGTCCAACTTGTCTGACACAGGCTAGTCCAACTTGTCTGACACAGGCTAGTCCAACTTGTCTGACACAGGCTAGTCCAACTTGTCTGACACAGGCTAGTCCAACTTGTCTGACACAGGCTAGTCCAACTTGTCTGACACAGGCTAGTCCAACTTGTCTGACACAGGCTAGTCCAACTTGTCTGACACAGGCTAGTCCAACTTGTCTGACACAGGCTAGTCCAACTTGTCTGACACAGGCTAGTCTAACTTGTCTGACACAGGCTAGTCCAACTTGTCTGACACAGGCTAGTCCAACTTGTCTGACACAGGATAGTCCAACTTGTCTGACACAGGCTAGTCCAACTTGTCTGACGCAGGCTAGTCGAACTTGTCTGACACAGGCTAGTCTCACTTTTCTGACACAGGCTAGTCCAATGTGTCAGCGTGGGGATTACTACATTTGGGGTTTTCCCAGCGTCACAGCGTTTGAAGTGCCACCTGGCAGTTTCGTGTCTGGTTCCTGTCCCGAAACTCTCGATAAATTTGAAAGAGGACGGGAACTAAGCTGCCTTTTTTATCAACGATAATCAGCGAGGATGCCGATTGAGAAAATTTAGCTTACTCAATCGGACTCTCTCGGTCTTTTAGGTAGGTTGCCATTGTGAAGAATTTTTTCATGGTATGATAACTTAGACGAGCTGCTGAAGCAGCATCGTCAAAAACCTAAAAGTCCAGCGTGCTGTGGGACCTACATCAAATCATGGATGCTAGGTTTGTCTGTTCAGCTGGTTTAGATTGGCTCGATTGGTTAGTGTCGGCTCGGGTACTTCTTAAATATACCCCGGGTACTCTTAAGTATACTAACATATACCCCGGGTACGGAACATATACTAAAACGTACACGGGAATTCTAACGCTTAATTGGTCGTTTTCGGCTATCTTTTCAAATTAATTTTATTCATATTTATGTCATTATTTGGTAAAATGGCCTCTATATTATCGAAACTCATACTCAAAAAAAGAATGTTGAGGCAGGTTTTGTTCAAAGAGAATTTGGTTTTGTATTCCGTAGTGCATTTACGACATCGGATTTTGGGCGGTATTAAAACTCCATTACAGTCTAAATTAGCCGGTTACGTTTTAGTATATTTTCCGTACCCGGGGTACATTTAAGTATACTTAAGAGTACCCGAGGTACATTTAAGTCGTACCCGAGCCGACAATGACCAATGGAACTCTAGATTGGGAGGTTTAATAATTGGTGTCGTGTAAATACTATTGATAAAACAGGTGTAGCGAGGATGACTGGAACCACTTAGGAAAAACGGTCTAGATATACAACTTTATTGAAGTAATAGACTTATCACGAAAAAGCACGAGTTCAGAAAAATCCACTAATCACCCCGGTAAAAACAACACTGGTCCACTATTTACACCAATGATAGCTTACTTTAAATCCTAACGGTTGATACGGTGTGTGATTTTGAAATGATTATAAATGGGTCAGCTTTATTTGTACCAGCAGATTAGTGTTTTTTTTCTCCAAAAATTGTTTTTTCCGGGATACATATATTCACTAGGCTGATACAACCTGCGTGATTTCAGGCAGATATAAACAATGCCGTAACAAATCACATGTCTAGGGTCAAAGGTTACTTAACAATCTGTATCTTCTTATCGCTTTGATATTGCGTGCTTTACGTATATCTGATCCATTAAATCTGGATTGAAAATAATAGTGCATGCAAATGCCATTCAATGTGGCGATGTTAAATGTTATGAATTTAATGATAAGTAAATTTCAAATAAATTTGCCTGATAGCAAAATGTTGCGAAAACTTTGGAAATAGCCTCCCCCACTCATTTTTATTCAAAATCATAGAGTGTTATGGAATGGAAAGCAGTCGAAACATATTGATTCAATAGCTAAAAGAAAAAAATTAAACTGAAATAATAATATCATAAACAAGTTTACATTTATTCGACCGATTTAAATTGTGTGTGCCGACTATAAACAAGTTTTGATATTCTATGTGAAATTTTTAATCATTTTTGCTACATTCGATTGTATCATTAAAAACTTTAACTTATATAGAAATAACGTAAAATATAGAATCGGAAGACTACTGTCATTTCTGCCATGGGCAATAACTTGTATATCGTGTAAAAATACTAACGAGAAAAAGTTTAGCCGACTTTCATATCCAATTATTTTTTAGATGTCAGTGCAATTAAAAAAAACTTTTTTTGGCCTTATTAATGAAACGAAACTTCATATGTCAGTGACTTGTCTTATGTTAAATAACCTTTTATAAAACTAAATTGTATTATTATATAGCAATAATTTAAAACAACAATAACAACAAGAATATGCTGTTCAAAATACATGCGTTCTGTTGTTTTTTTAATTTGTTGTTGACCTAAATTCATTGTTTTACTTGTCGAATGAACATTGTTTTTGCACGTGCAATGTTAACGTTCATTGTAGTCATGACTAGAACAATTAATTTACATATTTGCAAAATGCGAATACTGTGCATAATTTATTGCAATACATCAGTTATTTTGATAACATTTCTTTTATGATGAATAATTTATTGTTATACATCGGTTATTTTGATAACATTTTTTTAATGATAAATGGCGCGGATTGTTTAAATTAAGGAAATGAAATGAAATGATAGATATGAATACAAAGAGAAGTGAAACTTCCATTTCAAGAAATGAAACGTTAAATTTATGTTTGAGTCACCTAAAGGTATCATTAAACTTCACTGCATCATGCTCATATAACTCATATGCACATGTTTAATTTATATACGAATTATATAATTTTTATACAAATTATATATTGCATTTTTTTAGGGCATGCTAGTTGATCAAATCAACTCATTCCAGCATTAGAAAATGCTTCTATTTGTAACCATTTTCGATTCTAAATCTCATTAAAATAACGTGCTTAAATAAACCAGCAATGCAAATAAAGAAAAAAAAAACAAAGGACTGACTTTTGAAAAACAAATTTTTCAACCACGTGACTTACAGCTCTTTAAAAAAATACGCAAATATTTCTTAAAGTTCGCAGATATATAAAGATTTTAAAGTACTACTTGATTATCAAAGAAACCTCCCTTCAGACATATATGTTAACTATTTGGGCAACGTCTTAAGCACACGAAAACATCTTAATACGATACCGTATCATACAAATGGACTATTACTAAACAATACCCGAAAGATACTATCCGAACACAAAGTCACTCGAATAATTTAATTTAAACGATAGATAATGAACGCGATATCAAACAGATTTCGTGCTTATCAACATTTTCACGCCATTTAGCCATGTATACATAATCACAGCCCGGTTGAGAGCCCATAAAAGCCCCAAAACGCCGGTCTGGCCTTCCGCGCTTTTGTCGCACACGATTTTAATAAAAATCGTCTTTCAAACGGAATCGGTAATACATGATCAATTTCTCGCTTGATTGCCCAGCAGAACCACAGCAAAATGCATGGGCGGATTAATTTCAGGATTGAATTAGAACGCTGAAGTGCTAATAAAATCGCTAATTGACCCTATTGGGTCCCCACCTGCGGACCCTTGAAGTCGCTGGGTTAAGCACAGGGGTACGTGTTAAAGCTAACAGCAGACATTTCAGGGGTGGGGGTGGGGGAGATTGAGGATTGAGAATACAAGTTGATAGAACTTTATATATCACATTAAATAAATATTTCCTTTTGCTTTGAAAACACGAAACTGATTGTACACCTTAATGAAAAAAGCAAATTATATGGCGTTTGTTGTGTGGAAATCAAGATGTTTAGTTATTGTGTGTTAGATGAGAGGGTGTCTGCCAAAAGGCTTCTGTGGCATTTACATATTGTAATGACTTATTAAAGCTGGTATCATCTAAAGTGTCGCTATGAGATTTCGTTATAATATCCGGCGACTTCGCAGCTTGCAGCCCAATCAACAGTCGATGCGCGAAGCCGAAGAAGACTGCAAATATTATTCAAAGAAACATGCATAAATATTATTATGATTAATTATGTATGATTTATTACTGAAACTTGACTTCTCGCTCTCTAATAGATTCGTTTAAAAAAAATATATATATTATAGTTAAAACATTATTAAATAGATTCTTAATGCTGTAATCCAATAGTCCTAGACCATTTAATGTATTTATACTTTATTCAACAACTTATGATATTTAAAACTTATCACATTTCATGCCTTTATATAATGTTACTCTGTTTTTGAGCACGTGTATGTCTATTGTATATTGAATAAACCTTTGTTATGTAGGCTTAAAAAAGACAGCCACTCGTAAAAATGCAATTTGCTGTTCCGATTCTGTCTGTAATGTATTTGGAAAAACGATTGAGAGCCTTTTGTATTAAATCATACGTTGTCATGTTTACGTTTGTCTTTGCTTGTCCTCCATATTCGATAAAACTCGTACTCGTGCTAACCCAAACTACGTATTCCGGTTGAGTCCCATTCGGAAAACTGACCTCATTGTCAACTCTTTGGCGTAAACATACGTGTCGCGCATTGTGAACAGGGGGTTTAATGCATGTGCGTAAAGAGTCGTCCCACATTAGCCTGTGCAGCCCGCGACACTTTCCGCTTTTATTGTATTTTTCGTTTAAAAGAAGACTCTTCTGATAAAAATCCAGTTAAGGCGGAAAGTGTCGTCCCTGATTTGCCTGTGCGGACTGCACAGGCTAATCTCGGACGACACTTTACGCACATGCATTAAAACCCTTTTTCCCAGAGCGACGCCCATATCTTTGTAGAGTTCTGATGCAACTATGCACCCCTGTGACGCCCCATGCGCATTGTCAAAACATCTTGTCTCAAATCTAAATTCTATTTGACGACAAAATGTTTATTTGCACATTTAGCCGACTAAAACCATGTTCATTTTCACTTTAAGGAGATTACTGTAGCATGTTTTGCCAAGTTTAGCAAATGTCTTTCAAATGAACCATGAAGCGGTTACGACAAAATGAAAAAGTTAAGCTGCGTTTCATTTGAATCCCGCTTTAACTCAAGTATTCACATCTGTGATATTGCCCGGTCCATATGTCTTTTTCCTCCGCTACTTAAATACAGAACATGTTTCATTCGATTCAAACAAATTTTCACAACTAATTAAAACTGCTGTTTAAAGGACGTGTGTCTTTGGAAAAAGAGAAAGTAACACATAAATCCACGCTGAAAAAGAGACTGAATTTGCATATCGCATTCCTGACACTTTAAACACGTGCATCGTGAACTCGGAAGTCGGAAGCATTTGGATCTAAACGTAATGTGAAAATATTTGATCGAATTGTTCTTAATGTCACAGGATGTTTCGTTTTAAAAGGCCCAAATTATTCAATAATATTCAATTCCATAACATGTCAATTGAGCTATACTTGTTTGTTATTGTGGTGATTATCAATTTTGTGTTACTGTTGTTATTTATTGTTAAAAATATCTTTAGTAGTATTTGTAGCAGAAGAAGTTGTTGTAGTAGTAGATGTACTTGTAGTATTTTTTGGAGTTTTTGTTATTGTTGATGTGTTTTTTGTATTTGTAGTTTTAGTGGTAGTAGTAATATTCACATCTGCTGCAAAGCAGACATCAATTTAACTAACGCATGTTCTTCATAGTCACGTACATGTTCTCAAAATAAGTGATCGAACATTGCTGTCACATATGATACATCCCACTCAAAGTAAAACAATTGGTTTTGGTCCCATGGCAGCTCGCTTTATGAAGTTAAATGCTGCAAATACATTTGCTGAGTTATTAAGCGTCGCAATAAACGCTCCGGGTAATCCCACAAACGCTAAGCTCAATAACACTAAATTTGCTGTTTATTTGTTTAAAGCAACATAATTCGCAATGCCAGAGGGAAATTGCACAATTATGATTTTTGTAAAAAACGATTTAGAGACTGTTTGTTCAAAGCAAGCTATGATCAATGGTTTTTTTTTCCGGACGTACATTTTGTTACTAGCAGGTTTTGTTGATTTCCCAAACGTATTTGATGAAACGCGGATTTGCCGTGGAACAAAGCGAATATCTGTACACATGCTTTACTATCCGCATCATCCTATTGAAGAGTTTTTGCATGATCATTGTTATTGATCAGAATGGTTGCCACAGAAGCCTTTCCCAAAGCACATGCTCATTTTAAATGTTGGGTCTTTTATTTTCGCTTGATATAATTCCTAACTTAATATCTATCACTCGCAATATGTATTAAACCTGAATATATACCTTTTCAAGAGAGAAAATGTCAACATTGCAATGTTCTTGAGGATAAATATAATTTTTATTAGAATGTTCCTTATAATATAATAGCCCCGTCACACCGGACTGGCGTCCTTACGGCGACCTAAAACTGTGTTTCTGGACATTTCTGATTGTCGTAGTAAGGACGCCAATGACGTTTTCTGTAAGAATGCTGTTTTTCGCCTTCCCGTCACACCAGCGTCCTGGTTTATGGCGTTCTACGCGTCCTCACTTAATACGTCCCTCGCGACCTTACCGCGTTCTTACGGCGATCAAAGCCGACCATACGGCGTCCTTGGCGTTCTTACTGCGTTCTTATTGCGACCATGGCGTCCCCGCAGCGGCGACCACACGGCGACATACCTTGCAGTCAATGATCATTGTCTGTGGGTTTGAGCGGCGACCACACGACGTCCATGGCGACCTTACAGCGACCCTACCACGTCCCTACTACGACTATTGCGTCTCTACGGCGTCCCTACGACGTCCTTAACAGAACGCCGTAAGAACGCCGGACTTCGGCGACCACTTTGAACATGTTCAAAGTGGTCGCCGTGGGCTCGCGTCCTGAGCAATTTTCGGCGTTCTCACTGCGTCCTCTTGCGTCCTTACTACGTCCCTCCTGCGTCTATGGCGTTATCACTGCGACCTGGGTCGCCGTAAGGACGCAGTAAGGACGCCAGTCCGGTGTGACGGGGGTATTACTAGTATATGATGATATTAGAAAATTGTTTATACATAAATATTACTGGAAAAGACCAACGATGATAAAGTGTATTGAATAACTGCAATGTGATAATACAAGTACCAACAGTAACTTAGCCATGTTTGTACATAAATCATTAATTCAAAGAAACCTGTATAAATTGTATTATGAATAATTGTGTATAATTTATTACTCAAACTTGACTTCTTTCTCTCTTGGAGTTTCGTCTTTTTTATGGTATCGTTATGACATTGTTAAATAGATTCTAAATGCTGTAATCCTAGACCTGTTCATGTATTGATATTTAATTTAACAACTTATGCAATTCAATACTGATCATATTTCATGCCTTTATATTTGTTACTATGTTTGGAACATGTATACTCATGGACTGTATGTCTATTGTATATTGAATCGTTAAATGCAAGTTTCAAAGTCACCCTGTAAAGTGATATTTATTTTTAAAACATCGGATTCGATACCAAAACGTGTCTACTTGTTTAAATTTCTAGACAGATAAACCTATGATATGCTTTCCCGTTCCAACACCTCGCGATAATTTCAAAATAATTAAATTTGACCTTTTCATTTTTTCTTCGCATTATTTTACCAGCAAACATTTAAAATAATATTTATTTGGCAGGAATATTCGTGCATTATTTCAAAGACGCGTTATGTAACAGTATCTTCTCATTGACCTTTAAATAAAGTTATATTGGACTCGCCAGTAATTTAATGCTTGTTTACACTTTTGCAGGTGCAACTCATTCAAACCAAAATACAACCTTACAAGCGATATATCAAAATTCATAATATTCTGACGTACATACGACTAAATTCTAAGCTGAATTTTGGCAAATGATCAAACAAAGAAATATGCTTGATATTTAGGATCTTGCAAGAGTTGCTGTAAGTAAGCGAGCCGTTTTACAAAATTATACATACATAACAACTTGAGAATGATATTCGTTGAGGTAGTTCCCAATATATCCACACATATGTGGCGCGTTCTGAGAAAACTGGGCAAAATGCTTGTGCGTAAAGTGTCATCCCAGATTAGCCTGTGCAGTCCGCACAGGCTAATCCGGGACGACACTTTCCGCCTAAACTGGATTTTCGCTAAGAAGAGACATCATTTAAACGAAAAATTCCATAAAAGCGGAAATTGTCGTCCCTGATTAGCCTGTGCGGACTGCACAGGCTAATCTGGGATGACAATTTACGCACAAGCATTTTGACCAGTTTTCTCAGAACACGCCACACATGTAAGAATAATCGTGGGTTCTTTTATACAAGGACACACTGCATATCAGGAGATAAAAACATCTCTAATTAAAACACGCTCGTCCTAACATGCAATATCATCTTGTTTAATAGTTATTTCTTTCGCCGTGGAAAACTCTGCTTGATTCTCATTCCTAAAGCTTACCTCGTGACAGATTGCCACAATATAGTTTCCGGAAGTTTTAGCCATTTATACATTATTATCAATCTTAAAATAGTGTGTACTGGCATGGCGCTGTTCAAATTAATGTTGACGACGTCATTTAACAAAATAACGCCTTTCGATTGAAAGTCGATGAGGCAGTTCCCTAATCACAGGGCTTTTTAAACAGGGACAGAATGTATAGAATTTGAAAAATAAAATTCTCAATGAAACAAAAAATCGCGCTCGTCCTAATATGCAATATCATCTTGCTTGATAGTTATTTTTTTCGCCGAGGAAAACTCTGTTTGAATCTCCTTCCTAAAGCATGCCTCGTGACAGCTTGCCATAATATTGTTCAGGACACTATTTTATACAGAATTAGTAGATTAATCTGCAATCTAAATAGAGATTGTTTGTTATCCAATTAATTATTTAACATCATTGCCTCTGGGCCGGCATGTGGCGCTCCCCGAGATGGAACGACGCAAGTTATTGACTGGGCTTTGGCGATATACGTTTTTCTTTTTCATTATTTTCTGTTCGATTCATGATCTTGATGTATAACTATTGCATATATACATGTAAAGATATGTCACTCTCTTCTCCAGACGAACTAGTAAAAATGGAATGTGTTTGAACAGTCCATTTAATAGTTTCCCTTTGTATATTGTATTATTGTAACAATATCTACCGCTACTAGTATATGTTTACCTTATGCATGTTATAACTGATCCCAACTTGTACCGGACAATATTGTTAGAACTCGTTTCGATATGTTGTCCTTATTGTATACCTTGTATACTTGGGTGTAAATAAAGAGTTGTTCTGTTCTGTTCTGTTCTGGTTATGAACCAGACAGTTGCTTGAACTCTTTCCACAGTTTGCCGTTTCTTGCAAAGATTCGGTTAAATGAAACAATATAGAGTGTTAACACGTAGTAAATATAGCTTTATATAGTACAGAGGTCGAGTAATTGTATATGTACACCTTTACGATGGTTGCTCGTTTGTTATGTAAGTGTTAATGGATAGACACAGAATAATCCAAAAGCAACTTGCATGTTGTAACTAGCGGCCAAACATGGACTCGTGAATTTCACGACTGAATCACACTTGATATATAAACAGTAACTATGAGGTGTAGGACGTAATCACACTGTATTTATAAACAGTCACTATGAAGTATAGGAAGGGAAACACAAAACAACACACTTCTCAAAACATG
>VMBQ01001180.1:0-94953 GCA_007657795.1 Dreissena rostriformis
ATTGATCCAATTTAGAAGGATGGGAGAGTCCACTAAGGCATAAATGGGTTAATTTGACCCACTTAGCTAGTCTTGGACCCCACATGATCCAAGTTTCAAAATAGGTAAATATATCGATAAGATAAATGTTAACCCATTTTGCATAGTGGACTCTCCCATCCTTCTAAATTGGATTCATAGTCTTACCTAGACATGAAAATAGATATCTATTATTGTTTATATTCAGTTATAATGTATACTGTTTCTTTTTTTTAGCACAAAACACTGTAAGTCCAGTGTTCACAGGATTCATGGAGTATGATTATCAACCGTCGGATGGCACAACCAACATCCCACCAACTTGTAACCAGTATTATGTGGACAACTTCAAATCAAGGACTAGCGAATTTGCAGCACAGAGCAACCAGTTGACAGCTGTTTGCAAAGGAGCCCTGGAGATTCCAACAGACACACCTTTTACGTTCCAGTACTTGCCAAACGACTCAACTGGGAGGTTGATAACAGGGGCTGGCACCAATACCAATAAAGTAGGTCTTACATTCTCTTAAATGGTACAGGTGTACAAAGTTGAGTTTTCAATTTCAAAAGGAATCTTCTAATTAGCATTTGTGTTTTCAATAAAGTATGACAATGGGTCTTGTTCAAATAATTTTTTAACTAGCACAGATCCACAAGATAACAATTTTTTAAATTTCACACATAGTGTTGCTATGATTTTTCTCTTTATATACCGTAAGTATATGCAAAATGATATACGTATATCAGTTAAGGTATCAATTACTGCTTAAGGCATTGTATCTCCCCTCCCCTCACCTCCTCCCCCATTTTGGTGGTTCATAAGAGACATTCTGTCCATCAGTTAGTCACTCTGATTTTTCCTACACTTTTCTGCCTCCCAATCATCCACTCATTCCTGAGTTATGAGCCCTTGAACAACGCTGACAGAGTGTCTGTTGGTATAAGTCACATTGTGACAAAGCTCTGCTGGTTACATCCCAAATCCTTCTTAGGTGTGAATATGTAACTCTTATATATTAATGTCCCCGGTAGGGTGGCATATAGCAGTTGAACTGTCAGTCCGTCTGTCCATCATTCTGTGTTTCTGTCCGAAAACTTTAACGTTGGTCATAACTTTTGCAATATTGAAGATAGCAACTTGATATTTGGTATGCATGTGTATCTCATGAAGCTGCACATTTTGAGTGGTAAAAGTTCAAGGTCAAGGTCATCCTTCAAGGTCAAAGGTAAAAAAAACCAAATCAAGGGAAGTAATTAGCTTTAAAAAGGGAGATAATTTCTAAACCTGCCAAAAGATATATTCAAATTTTATATATGAAACTATACAACTGAAGCATAATCAGTGGTAGCGGATCCGTGGTCTAGTGGTAACACACTGGCTTCACAATCCAGAGATCGCTGGTTCGATCCCCCGCTGCACCTAACCTACTAACTCGTCTTTCGCATGAGACGTTAAACCGAGGTGCAGTGTACTAGGTGCTATACACCGGGCACTAAAAGACCCAGGGTCACCTCTGGAACGGGGTGTCTCCTGTATCTTGCACTATCCCCCGTAACCAACTAACACGTCTTCTGGGGGCGNCTCTCTACCCTGCTTGCCTGTCGAATGACAAAACCTACAAATCTGTGCACGAGGAAATCTTGATTTCCGCACCATTG
This sequence comes from Dreissena rostriformis, assembly GCA_007657795.1. NCBI lineage: Eukaryota > Metazoa > Mollusca > Bivalvia > Myida > Dreissenidae > Dreissena > Dreissena rostriformis. The sequence goes on from VMBQ01001180.1 coordinate 1,678, forward strand.
AACATGTATCACCTTCAAAAAACCTGTAAAACCAGTTTATTCATTCACACAACGATAATAAATACATTTATGTTTTATATTCCATTACATTTTATGACAAACATAAATTATTTATCATCTTACCATTTAGAATAAAAACAAACACATTTGTTTAGGTGTCATGACAAGCAGGGTATTTTATTTATCGAAACACACGCACCAACACTGGTTCCAAAAAAAAAATATTGCCATAAACTATGAATGGCTAATAATTGTCATTATACACAAAACTGAGAAAAAATAAGAGTATAACATGTATACTCGTTAATGTCCGGAACCAATGCCCCTTTCTATCTAACGTCATCCGTCTGCTCTCATAACACTCACTGAAACACATAAAACATAATATTAACCTCTAAACAAACAGATCGTAAATAAATAAAACGATCTAAAATACGACTTCTCTCTACCCTGCTTGCCTGTCGAATGACAAAACCTACAAATCTGTGCACGAGGAAATCTTGATTTCCGCACCATTGAACATGTATCACCTTCAAAAAACCTGTAAAACCAGTTTATTCATTCACACAACGATAATAACTACATTTATGTTTTATATTCCATTACATTTTATGACAAACATAAATTATTTATCATCTTACCATTTAGAATAAAAACAAACACATTTGTTTAGGTGTCATGACAAGCAGGGTATTTTATTTATCGAAACACACGCACCAACACTGGTTCCAAAAAAAAAATATTGCCATAAACTATGAATGGCTAATAATTGTCATTATACACAAAACTGAGAAAAAATAAGAGTATAACATGTATACTCGTTAATGTCCGGAACCAATGCCCCTTTCTATCTAACGTCATCCGTCTGCTCTCATAACACTCACTGAAACACATAAAACATAATATTAACCTCTAAACAAACAGATCGTAAATAAATAAAACGATCTAAAATACGACTTCTCTCTACCCTGCTTGCCTGTCGAATGACAAAACCTACAAATCTGTGCACGAGGAAATCTTGATTTCCGCACCATTGAACATGTATCACCTTCAAAAAACCTGTAAAACCAGTTTATTCATTCACACAACGATAATAAATACATTCAAAGTGTCAGATCTTGTTGATTTGACCAACCTAGCTATCCCCAGTCCAGAGTGAATACTTTTGCTGGACTGGTGAATAGTAAAGTTTGTCAGCAAATCCGATATCCTGAAAATAAAATAAAACAAATCTTTATTTAATGGAATAAAGCTAAACCATGCTAAAACATAATTGCAAATAACCTGACACTTGAAATTTGAAACTAATGTAATCAATATGCACCCATGTAAATAATTGTAAATTTTTATATGTGATAAATTATGTTGTTGTCTTTTCCTGCATTTATGTAAATGTGTATATATGCTCTTTCCCCTTTATGTTAATGCAGAAATCTTCGCTGAAACTGAAAAATTGACATTATGTTCCTTTTTGCTTGATTATTAATTATCTTGATATGCTTTGTTCTTAAATCAACCGTAACACAATAATAGCCATAATACCTTTCCCTGAATCACGAAGAACTCCTTATAAGTGAAACCACTGTAACCCATCACCAATTATGCCCTAAAAGTTTCAAAATACGTGAATTAAATGATCAAATGCCCGATTTACAAAACCGTTACACACGTGTATCGAAACAACTACACGGGAAACATGACGGTTTCGCTTAAAAATTGAGAAAAACGGTTAAAATACACTACAGTGTTAAACCGATGAAAAAGGGTTACATTATACTATACAAACAAATACTCAGGAATCCGAGTTAAAATAAATTATGATATCTTACAAGTTAACATCTTATTATTCATAAACTTGGCCCAATTAACTACTATAAATAACAAAGTGTAACCGATATTTAATTATGCATGTTTCACGTTTTTCAAAAACCCTCCTAGATGAAGTAATTTATTGTTGTTTCCTGTAAATGACGTGACTCTGGTATTATAATACATAAACTGTATTTGCTCATTCTTTTCACATGTTGTGAAAATGTGCATATTGAAATAAACGAAACGAAAAATCAATAACGACCAACTGTTCTCCCGCAATACTAGAAAATCATGAGATGGCCATACATTATTCAATTTCGAAAATCTACCAAGCGTTTGAAAGAGAAAGAAGTGTTGCACAATATAATATTGTAAAAGAGGGCTTAATGCATGTGCGTAAAGTGCCGTCCAATAGCATGTGCATTCGGCACAGTCTAATCAGGGAGGACACTTTCCGTTTTTATTGTATTTTTCGTTTAAAGGAAGACTCTTCTTGACGAAAATCCAGTTAAGGCGGAAAGTGCCATCCCTGATTAGCCTGTGCGTACTGCACAAGGCTTATCTGGGACGACACTTTACGCACATGTATTAAACCTCCTTTTGACAGAGCGAAGCTCATATGTTATTGAGAGTACAACTATGTTTTACACTTTTGTAGGATCATTAGAGTTACAGCTTCCTTAGATTACATACCTGATTTTCCAGCTGGGATTACATTGATTATGTAAACCACAACATGATTGTTACAGCTGTACAAGAAAACACCAATGGTTTTAAATACGTATGCGATCGAACACGACAGAAATCCATCGGCCTTTGTCTCTAATGCATCTGACATCTGATTAATTTGTCATTACTTTCGACTGGTCCTTACATTGTAAAATATTTTCCAACTTATTTTGCATAAAACAATTTATGGAGGTTGAACAATTAGTACGATTAATCTTGTACGCGGACAGGCATGTAATGGTATCTTTAACCCATTTTTTTCGTTTTTTTTTCTTCAATATAAGACATACAATGTATACATGTATATGATCATAAAACAAAGCGATACAATGTAGCAGCAATTAGGTCAAATATGGCAAAATTTATCCCTTGAAGGCTCCCATTCAAAATTTGTTTGAGAAAATTTGATTCGTCAAAAAACATGGCCACAGGAAGTCATTTTTTTAAGTAACTTTCATTAATCTTGTAGAACATGCGTAGATTTTATCTTCAGCATCTAAAAATATGTGAAATAGAAAGAACGACAATATCTTTTGGAGATAAATGTACCTACCTTACAAGCAAAGGACCTGTGCGACAATTCCCGGGCTTTTTAGTCTGTTTAGTTACAGTAGAAACGTTTTCCATATATAAAAATGCTCACCCTTCCAACTTTAAGCGCCCAGTGGGACGAGGGATAGAAAGAGAGTCACATGCTTGAGTACATTTCAACCAATGTACATTGCATGCTTTTTTCGCATAAAAAAACAGTGAACGATACAGGGCCATCATGGCCCTCTTGTTATTGTTTCAGGTTAGAATGAGATATTACTACACCATGATTTCAACAAATGCCACATACTTCAGCCAGTGTGAGATAATCATCCAGGGTATCATGAATTCTGGTAACTACAGACTGGAAAAGTTCACATCAGCTGCAACTGATTTATCAAATACAGTACCGCTTGTGACGTGCCCACCAATGTCCTACTCTTCAAATTCTGTGACTCTCACACCTGGGACATACACGTGCAATGTAAACTACTTCCGGACAGAGTCTGCCTGTGGTAAGATATTTCACCTGTATCACAATTTATTGTTTTCTATGAATTATGCCTAGAATCAAACAATATTTAAATACTGGGATTTTTACTTTGCTGTATTCTCAATGAACATAAATGATCTTTTAAGTTATATGTACCCTGGTACCTGTTACTCACAACTTTAATTCCTGTTAGAGAATAATAATATTAATATCCTAATGTTTTTGTTTTGTTTTTTGAAAAATAACTTTTATAGTTACGTCTTATTAATTGTACTGTATGCGGTATGGTATTGTAAAAAAGTAATATTTGATCATTATTTTGCCTTTTGATATGTTATAAAAACACAGCTCTATATGAAATATTGATTTAGCCAACAGAATGATATCAAACTTAATCATACTATTTCCAGTGCCATGCCCAGCAGGAAGCGTACGTTCAGTTTCAAGCTCCGACACACAGTGTGTACAATGCCCAGTAGGCACGTACAGAGATCTCAACACCGCCACCTGTACTATTTGTCCAAGTGGAACGACAACCCGATATGCTGGAACCACATCATCCAGTCAATGCATTGGTAAATAACAACTTGTGCAGGTCTACAGGGGGGGGGGGNGGTGGGGGCATGGGTATTTCAACATACTTTTTAGCTCATTTTAGCACAATGTGCTCAAGGTGAGCACGTGTGACTTGGTCAGAATTTCTTTTCCAATGATATCCTGATCTAAATTGAAAGTGGGTCACATCTTGTCATAAACTAATTCACAAGGTCAATATATCTCATCAGAGTTTGAAACTGGGTCATGTTGGGTCACAAAGTAGATAACTGGATTACATTAAAGTAGAGGCTTGTGAACACTCTAGAGACCAAATTTTATGAAACTTGATTAGAATATACATTTTATTCCAATTATATCTTGGCAAAGTTGGAAACCGGGTCAAGGGCGGCCAAAAACTAAGTCACTGGGTCAAATTCAAGAAAATACTTTGAACACTCTGGAAGCCTCATTTATTGTCCAATCATAATGGAACTTGGTAAACAAAAATTAAACCCATTGAAATCTCAGATAACTTCACAATTAGCTCACATGGGCTCAAAAACAGCCTCACCAAATCGAATTGAAAAAAAGCTTGTGAACATTCTCGAGGCACCATTTCTTCCTAAATCTTTATGAAACTTTCACAATAATATTTCCAACGATTAAGACAGGGTTACATTGGTAAGAAACTAGGTCACTGGGTCAAATTGAAGAGAAAGCTTTTAAACATTCTGGAGCTTTGTGAGAACATTTGTCCAAATGTTATCAAGGTTGTATTCCTTGGGATCTCTGATGAACGCCTTCATGCCTTTTGCGCTCTTGTTTGTATTGTATCTTTCAAAGATGCAAACAAATATTCAAAATTGACCAAATTGTGAAAAAGTGCTTGGTTTGAATTTGCTGATGTCAAAGTTCCATATAAAATGAAGTGGACAGACATTCCTACTTTACCACTTGAATAGATAGTTATCTCAATGCTTAAACTTGTATCATAGGTGATATTCGTATGTGTGACTCCCAACAAGTGTATTAACATGTAACTGTTTATATGGAACTGTTCTGATGCCTTTGAAGATATACAAATCAACAAGCTGAGCTTTGCTATCTATCAGTTCTTTCTTACTAGTGTATTTTGATATTCAAGTTGCTAACATATTATTACCCCACACAGCTGCCTGCGGTCCTGGCTTCGTATCAACAACTGGCTACCAGCCCTGCTACGGTTGTGCCAAGGGGTCATACAGCACTAGTACAACCACCTGTACTGCCTGTTCCAATGGGAATACCACTGCATCTGTTGAAGCAAAGTCTAGTGCAGATTGTACAGTCAGTAGTTCCTACATCGCTTTAGGTAAATATTTGAGCTTTGCCTTAAGAAAATGGGGCATAATGCCTGCTTCTGTCCTTTTTATGGTATTTTGAGATCATCTATTTTTTATTTTTTTAAATGAGCTATTGTCATCACCTGAGCGTCGGCGTCGGCCTCCGGTTAAGTTTTGTGTTTAGGTCCTCTTTTCTCATAAAGTATCAAAGCTATTGCATTCAAACTTGGGTACACTTACTTACTATCATGAGGGGACTGGGCAAGGAAAGTAAGATAACTCTGGCTGGCAATTTGACAGAATTATGTGCCCTTTTTATACTTAGAAAATTTAAAATTTGGTTAAGTTTTGTGTCAAGTTCCACTTTTTTCCTAAAGTATCAAAGCTATTGCTTTCATTCTTGCAACACTTACTTACTATCACAAGGGGACTGTGCAGGCAAAGTAATGTAACTCTGACTGGCATTTTGACAGAATTAGGGCCCCTTTTATACTTAGAACATTGAAAATTTGGGTAAGTTTTGTGTTTTGGTCCACATTTCTCCTAAAGTATCATAGCTATTGCTTTCAGACTTGGAACACTTGCTAACTATCATAAGGGGACTGTGCAGGAAAAGTTATGTTACTCTGGCTGGCATTTTGACAGAATTATGGCCCTTTGTTGACTTAGTAACTTTGAATATTTGGTTAAATTTTGTGTTTAGATCCACTTTACTTCTAAAGTATCAAGGNTTATGATCAGATTTGATTCATACTTTGACAAATGGATGAGCTGTCTGCACCCGCTAGGCGTTGCTCTTGTTTGTTTTAAGGAGTATCTTCATAGTGAAAAATCCAATCCAGACAGAAAGTGTCATTAATGCATGCACCTGTAGCAACGAAATAGACCGTTTATTGTAGTTCAATGCTGCAATATTCTCAGTAACGTAGATAGTAATTTACATTTACACAAATGTGATCATACAGTCATGTAATTACAGTATCTTTTTGAATATCTCTTGAATCCACTTACCATCTACTTTTATGCCATTTGATTGAGTTGTAGATTGTTCAAGCACTTTTTGTGTTTAACAGTATTTTTATAAATAGAAGTTATGTTTCGTTGACCTGTCTTGCAATCTTTTATCATTTGTAGAGGCATGTCCACTGGGTACTTCTAGAAATGTCACGACTGGTGACTGTGTCAAGTGTGACTATGGTTCATTTGGAGTTCAAAACGGTATTGGGGAATACGTGTGCACTTCCTGTGGGTTTAATCGTGGCACGTTCATAAGAGGGGCCGTCAAAAGTGAGCAGTGCTATGGTAAGGGAAACGGCTGTTGATTTATGTTTGAATATTGATGTTTATTATTAACCAGTTCTCATCTTGCTGATGTGTATTAAATGCTCCTACAATAACTATCAAACACTTCTCCTGGTTTTCATTCTTCAACATCTCTGTTAAACTTTGAAGTCCATGTATAATTCATTTTTGCAAAATGTCAATCAGTCAATTACCTAGATTACTGTTTCCCTTTGCAGACATGTGTCAGGCTGGGTACATGTCGATGAGCCCCAATGGATTGCCCCCATGTGACGCCTGTGCAGTGGGGACCTATTACAACAGCAACACTAGGAAGTGTGACTCTTGCCCTGTGGGCTCTACTACCCTGGCCTCTGCCAGCATAGGGGCAGTAGCCTGCATACAGACCACAACCATCCGAGGTAAAAAGAACATAAATTGTGCAGAGTTCTGGAAAACTTGGCTTTATGCATGCGCATAAATTGTCATCCCAGATTAGCTTATCAGGGGCGATACTTTCCACCTTAACTGGAAGTTTGTTTAGCAGAGACTTTAAAAAAAACAAACATCAACATAAAAGCGGGAAAGTGTAATCCCTGATTAGACTATGCAGACTGCACAGGCTAATCTGGGTTGACACTTAACACACATGCATTAAGCCCAGTTTTAATTAGCTGAACTTGCATGCTCTTGAATGGTTCATATCATGCTCTGTAATTGGTTATTGAAAAATGCTGTTAGACCATGTTCCCCCAAAGAGGCCCTTTTAAAATCAAGTAGTGCATCCTTCCATTTGTCTCTGGCAAATCTTAAATATTGAAGTGTGTGGGTGTTTGTTTATGTGTGTATAAAACATGCAATTATTATTTTGTTTGACAGATAACTGTCCACCAGGGAGATTCCGTAACCAGACCATTGGGACATGTGAGCCCTGCCCCTTGGGTACCTACAGCACTGCCGAGGAAACCCAGATAGCCTGCACAGCATGTGGGGGGGATACGTCCACCTATACGCCAGGCGCTACCTCCATTGCAATGTGCACAAGTATGTTTGAATTGATGACATTTATTTGACAAACTTTTTTTTTTTTTAAATGGGCTTAATTTATGTGTGTAAAGTGTCATCCCAGATAAGCCTGTACAATCTGCACAGGCTAATCAGTGACAACACCTTCCGCTTTTATGGAACTTTTCATATTAAACGAAGTCTCTTCTAAACGAAAATCCATTTAAGTCAGATAATGTCATCCCTGATTAGCCTGTCCAACTTTTTTATGCACATGCATTTTGCCCAGTTTTCCAAGAACACATCTCAATTGATTGTTCATTTTCAGGTAAATGTGCTCCTGGATTCTTCTCCTCCAACGGTCTATCGCCATGCACTCCATGTGGTCTAGATAAATACTCCACGGCTTTTGGAAGCACCACATGTTTAAGCTGTACAGCCGACCAGACCACTCTGTCCACCACAGCTACCTCATGTGTCAGTAAGTAGGACTTGGTGGCAAATTACTGAACTATATGGAGCTATCATGTTATATAATGGAGATGTTATTTGCCATAGGTTGTTTTTTTTCGGCTTCTTGAGGCATTGTGCATGTTTTGTGTTTTTGAATATATAAAATTAAAAAGTTTTCTTGTAGTTCAAATACTTACATTTTTTGTTGATTTTTGTCATTGGCATTTATAGATATTTAAGCTTGTCTTATTACCTTGTTTCAGCTTGACTGATTACCCCATTTTGTTTATGGTCTCATCCTACCCAAATGAATTTTTTTAATAAATACTAACACTTTCTTATGAAGCTATATTTTCATATACAGGAAAGTGTGCAGCTGGGAAATTTTCGTTCTCCAATAACGAGGGTGTGACTGGTTCCAGTTGTAGAGTTTGTCCCCAGAACTACTACCAGTCCAGCATCGGCCAGACGAGCTGTGTTAGGTGTGCTGACACATCTAACTCGCAGAATGTTGGTCTCACTGACGTCATTCAGTGTCAACCAGTCGGTAGGTTGACGTCTTCCATTCTTGAAACAGTGTATTTAATTGGCATTTGTGGCCTGTTCTGAGAAAACTGGGCAAAATGCTTGTTCGTAATTTGTCATCCCAGATTAGCCAGTGCAGTCCCCACAGGCTAATCCGGGACGACACTTTCCGCCATGACAATTTACCCACAAGCATTTTGCCCAGTTTTGTCAGAACACGCCACAATTTAATGTGCATGAAGCGCAGTGCTTCTGGGACAGTATTTTTTTTACTGTAACTCTTTTATGTTCTTTTCGATACATTTTGGTATGTATGTTACAGCTTTATGGCTAATATTTCTGCATTTGGATTTTTATTATGATTATTTAGGAACAAAGAGTATCTCAAACGGGGGCTGAGGCCATGGTTATTATGAGTTTGTAATATCATAGATTTAAAATGTTAGACATGTCTTGTGTAATGTCTAAATGTCTCAGAGGAAGTAACAAAAATGTACACTGTTGTTGAAAATCATACACCTTTTGGGTTTCAGATTGTACAGGTCGATGTCTCAATGGTGGAACTTGTAGAACCCAAGATAACAGCTTCTTCTGTCTGTGCATGCCAGGTAAATCTGTGTACATGCATCAGCTATGAAGTAAATGCAATTCTCAATTTTTATGGCATTAATCGTTATTCTATCATTCATATTTGAAGCTTTATATGTAAGAACTAAAGTGTATGATTGTTCACTATCTTTTTGCACAACATTTAAGTGCATATCTTAGCTCTGACAGAATTTTTTGTCTGTGAACATGTACAAATATTTTCAAATACATGTACAGTGTATATTAAATTAAATTTGATTTGTTGTACACATGTGTTATGACACAACTTAGCAGTGATTTGTTTTGCCCATTATCACAGCCTCTTACAGGTTGTTTCCCAATGGCAATAAGTAACATTTTTCCCCAAAAATCTGACCATAATTTCCCAAAACGGATGCCAAACTTTTCCAATAAACTCAATAATTGGTTTATTGAGTGTATTATACAGCGATATGATTCTGTAGCAATTAATAATATAAATTAAAAAATGCAATTATACATGCATTTACATTGAAATATTGTTATTCATAATCTTAATAATATTTATTTTTTCCCAATTTCATTGTTTATCACGCTATTTTTCCCAATAAAAAAGGCACAGGCTATAAAATATAAAGCAAAACAAATCACTGCTTATAGACATCCTGTGATCACCCTAGTTTTTTACAACAACAAGATACTGATCTGTTCAGGTTTCGAGGGCGATACCTGCCAGAGTATGATCGATGTGTGCGCCAGCAGTCCGTGTTACAATGGCGGAACATGCGCAAGGAGCATTGGTAGCACCCTTGGCTACACTTGCACATGCAACAGTAAGTTACAGTCCGTTGATCAGGCTTTTTGTTGTATTATATCTAAATTTCATTACATGTAGTACCGTATTTTCAGACCAGTACAACAATTGGAAATAATTTTTACCTTTCACATGTGCAAGATGACAATTTGAGCAATTCTATTGGCTACATATAGTCAACATGTTATTGCTTTATGTTAGTAATTTACTTTTAATTTATCTACATGGTTTGATAAAGTAAGTTCTTTCTTTCAATACAAATTGTGGGATAAGAAGCAATGGTATTTACTTTCATTTAATACAAAATTATCAGAAAATCATAAATCTTTAAGTTGGCCAAGGAAATATACAAACAAATCCCAAAACTTGTTTAATAAATAATGGTATTACATGTCGTCTCATGTCAGATCTCTTAATAATGAATCAAGGAAAGAGATTTAGTGAAGAATCCAGCGTGAGCATACATGTTAATTTATATATATTTTTTGTATTAATGGATTTGTTTGTTATTAATATTCAATTAGCCTTAACCTTTTTTAGCTGGTTTATTGTTAGCCCTGCAGGGCCAGTATTCACCAACCAATTCTAAGACTTTCACTTAGCCCTTTGCATGCTGGGAAATTTGTCGTCTGCTAAAATGTTGTCTGCTAAATTTCTAAAATTAGAATTTTCTTTGATTTTTTTTTTTGAGAAGAATACTATCAGAATAGCAAACAGTTTGGATCCTGATGAGACGCCACGTTCTGTGGCGTCTCATCTGGATCCAAACTGTTTGCAAAGGCCTTCAAAATCCGGTTCCAGCGCTCAAAGGGTTAAGACTAAGCATAAAGAATATTCTTTAATTGTTAAAATATCCTGTTATTCCAATTAAATTGAGTCCAAAATGGCATTCACTACCTCTAAAAACAGATTTCTTTATTTTGGACATTTTGTTACCGACATAAGCAGCATTGGTAGCCCGTATATAATATGCAAAGTCAGAAGGTTTTTTTCTCGGATCAAAGTCTTTTCATTATTCTTTAGCCTAAAAATGGCTTGGTGAATACGGGTCCTGGATATGTTGTGTGTTCTGGGTTCTATAAATTTAATTTAATAGGAAGTTGATTGATTATAAATTCAAAATTATAACCAACAAATGAAAATGAAATGGCATGCCAATGACATCTATAACATATATTTTGTGTTGTTCCCCTTAGCAAGAGCATCTGGTCTCCGCTGTGAAACGCTGTCAAAGACTTGCGACACCAGTGCTACCACGCCAACTTGTCAGAATGGTGGATATTGCATCAACCGCTGGCAGGAACCTGGCTATGAGTGCATGTGTCAGAGTGGCTTTGGGGGAGCTAGGTATTGGGCATTTTATTTGGTATTCATTCACATTTTTGAGTGTTTTTTATTAGAATTTGCTCTCATGTAATATTTAAACATTTGTGTTTTGTTTTTATACAAAATTGACATATAAGTCATCACTCAAAGTCAAAGAGTGCGTTCAGTATGTTCATTGGTATGCATTTTGTATATATATTGTTATATTCTTCTGCATTGAGTTTTATAGTTTATTTGATGGTTTTTGTATTATATATTAGATTTGAAGTTAAATGCAAAATGATAATGTTTTCTTGTTAGACTCATATTATTCATTATACCTTCTCTTTATTACATCACTTGTTTAGCCAAAGGTAAGTTATAGCTCCAACCAGCGGCTCCACTTTATTGAGTTACAAACACCAAAACATTTACAGTTTACCTGTTATACTCTGCAATCAAACTAAATTATTATTTGATTCAATGGATTTCTGTAATAGTTGTGTGTAAAATGAGCGTCGTCATGCAAAATTGTGTCTTTTGCCATATGCGACCAGCGTAGGTTACATAGACCTGCCTGCATAATCGCATAGTCTTGTCAGGATGTATGCTTTCCGCTGTCATGCAAGGTTTGATGGTCTCATTAATGGACAGGGTAGCTATTGACCCGGATGTCCAGGCTGGCGTGGAGCTACGATGGCCAGATATGGCTTAAGACCCTTTTTCGCTTAAAATAAAGTGGTATGCTTCTGAAATATCTGTGCATGATTATGGCATGATTTGTTATATGTATGCTTTTGCCTAAGTTTGTGATTTGTTCCTGTTGGCTGTATTTGCCATTATTTGTATGGCCTTATAATTGTTGGTTTGTATATGTCAGCAATCTGCAAAAATAATCATTCTTTGTTTAATAATCAGTTAAGTAGTTGGAGAGTATTTCAAGACTTATGATCCTGGAATAATTTGCAGTGGTTTGTTAACTCATTCAAACTAATATACTGGAAAGAATATCCATAGTTTACTGATATAGATGTACTGTTGAACTGCTGAGTAATCGCTTTCCATTTTACATGTTTCTTATGTTTTTGTGGTGTGTGTCTAATGCACACTTTTAATATAAAGAAACTTTATATACAAAGTTGGATGTATAATGTATCCTTTGTATCATGAAAATCAATAATGTTTATGAGAAATATATTAGCCTCTCTCTCTGGAAAGTAGGGCTTAATGCATGTGTGCACAGGCTTATCAGGGACGACACATTCCGCTTTTGGGGTATTTTTAAGTTTAAAGGAAGACACTTATCAGCGAAAATCTAGTCTAGGCAAAATTTGTTGTCCCTGATTAGCCTGTGCGGATTGACCAGGCTATTCTGGGACGACACTTTACACACATGCACATGCATTAAGCCCAGTTTTCCCAGAAGAAGGCTACATTATACTTTGTCTACATATATACAGTTCCTGGATTTTGAAGATTTCATGTTGGTTTGGTTGCCTACAATCATTACCATTAATATGCATTCTTGAGTTTTTGCGGGCATAAGTCACCTTCAGAATAAAATTAACCCTTTATGTTTATCAGAATTATTTTAAGTTTATTTATGATTTTTTGAATATTGTATACATAATTTGTGTGTGTAGGCAATTTGAAGAAGGCATATAAAATACACCTATAAATGTTTTACTTCTCAAAGAATAGATTACATTAAGAATTTAATAATTTTGGATTTTAACAATAGAATGTTTATTTGCAACTATATGATCTAAGCATTGTTTTTGACAATATTTATGCCACCAAGCCACAAATCATTCATACACATATGCATTATTTTTAACTAGTTTGTAGTAACTATTCACACAAATGTCTTTATTAATGTCACAATTATACTTTTGTGCAACTTATATATTTCTGACAACCATATTTTTCCCTATAATAAATTACTCTTAATTTTTTGGCTGTTAAATTGTATCATAATTCTACACATATGTGTTTTAAGCCAGTGACATAACACACATGTGTTTTTACAACCTGATGATGGCCATACGATATATCATACTAATGCCCGAGGTTAGTTTGGTAAATTGTAATGTATATCGGTTCTAGACAATGGTTTCACCAGATAGATTAAAGCTTAAATGATCATAGTAAGGAAAAATACTGATTTCACAGTTTTTGTTTGGTATCATTGTCTGTATGATGTCAATTAGAGATAAGTAGATCCAATTATTATAATGCGATTGATTTTGAAAAATAGTGTTTTGTTAATTAAGGTCAATTAAAAATTCAGTTATCAAAGGCATAATGCCCTGTTAAAAAATTAAAGACAAAAAGTAAAGAAAAAAAAAAGAAAAAATCACCTTATATTTAAGTTCAATAATATAAAGTTCGCACTACAGTTTATCAAATGCTAACCATAAGGCAGGTGATGTTATACACAAGAATATCCTAACGTCAATGCAATCTGTATAATGTCATATTGTTTAAAAATTTTCTTACACTGTATTTTGAAAATAGGTTTTTGTTTGAAAATTTTCTGACACAAAAAAGTTAGAATAATTACCGTATCAGTATTTGGATGTCAGAAGGAAGGGATTCTTACCCAAAGAATTTGACTTAATTTTTGGGTCTGATTTCCCATACTGGAGATCATTTTTGTATAATCCCCCATAAAGCAATCAATAGGTTCTACATAATGATAACTATATTGGAGTACAGTTTTTTATTTCTGTTCTTCCAGGTGCAATCAAACTACAAATATCTGTACCACCAGTCCATGTGATGCAGTCAGATCACTGCAATGTGTGGACTCCAGCAATGGAATGAATCTTCGCAGAAGATGCATTTGCAGGCCGGGATATGGTGGAGAAACGTGTGCCAGCGACATAAGTGAGAACCAACATATTTTGTTTGTTTTTGCTTTTATTATTCCTGTTATTTTTTTATGGTTACTGAAAGTTAAATCTAGGTTCCCTTCTGGTGAACAATTTTCTTTAAACAATTTGCCTTTGTGAAAATAATTTTCACCTTGCCCTTATCATGAGAAAAGTGAATACTGAGAACAGTGCCTTATTAAGCCTAATGTATTTATTTGTAGACATCTGGCTAACTTAATTATTATCGTCTTAAACACATGTTAATTTGTATGACACCGAAAACATGCATGATATGTTATTATTATAATATATAGTGTTAATTAAATATATGTTCTAAGCGTCTACAATTAAACTATTGTTATAACTTTCTTTCTACTGGTGCAGTGAATAAATCTGCAACCTTTTATTTTGCATTGTATTTGAACAGTATTTTAAAAAGCAGTGCAACGATCTGCCTCTACATTCTCTAAAATTTAGTTAAATTGTATGATGGCATGTTTTGGGTTCATTTCGGACATTTGGTATGGGAAAATTATAATGCAATATTCAAGCCCTAACATGTTTAAAAAATGACTCTGAAGTGCCTGAATCAGTCACCACTATATAAACAGTTTAAACTGCTTGGGAAAAAAATAAAATCATGTAATCGGTTTTCCAAAGTAATTCTTATTTAATTCAAAACAACACTATTTGTTTATAGAGAGGTTATTTTCTTGTTGATTTTTAAGGGGCATGGTTATGAAATTGTAGAGCAAGAACCTTATTCTAGTTAATATTGACTATTTATTGAATTCTAACTCAATCCGAAGCATTACGCCATTAGTTTGATCTTTATTAAGTATTGAAATGTATTTAAATACTTCTTACTATTTCTAATATTTATATTTCATTTGTAAAGCTTTTTGAATAATTTGATATTAATTGAAAATTAATTAAATTAAATTATATTAATTATAAAATTCAATCTTAAGTGTTAAATTTGCAGTTTTCTGTATTCAAATTTAGACATGAAGTGCATCAAATTGCTCTTGCGCAGTATTATATATAGATTCTCCCTGTGTCTTAAATTTACATTTAGAGGGTAACCTGCACAACAATTATTATATATTTATTTAAATTCCCATGCAACAATGCAATTATAAATTGTTATTAAGATGGGGTGCTGGATTATGGACAGTGGGACTGCACCAGTAACTATGACTAATTGCAATTAATTGAGTTGTGTTCTGAGAAAACTGGGCATAACGCATGTGCATGAAGTGTCGTCCCTGATAAGCCTGTGCAGTCTGCACAGGCTAATCCGGGACGACACTTTCCACCTAAACTGGATTTTTGCTAAGAAGAGACATCATTTAAACGAAAAATGTCATAAAAGCGGAAAGTGTTGTCCCTGATTAGCCTGTGCGGACTGCACAGGCTAATCTGGGACAACACTTTACACACATGCATTATGCCCAGTTTTCTCAGAACACGACACAATTAACAAATTTGAAAGATATATATATATATATTTGTGTTAAGATGTCTTTTACTTACTTTTGCGACAGATGAGTGTCTTTCCAACCCTTGCATTAATGGCGGGACATGTGTTGATCAAGTTAACGGTTTTCGATGTGTTTGTAAGTCATCATACGCTGGGACATTTTGTGAGACGTACGTCAACCCTTGCCAGTCCACCACATGCACTGCCCAGGGCACTTGTGTGAATATTTATCGTTACGGCAAACATTTCTGCTCCTGCAATGCCGGGTACACAGGCGGTAAGAGTTTTGTTTGTTTGTATGACTTTTTTACATACTTTAACAGTATTTCAGTAATACCAAGGCAGTCAGGTAACCCTTTGAGCGCTGGAACTGGATTTTGAAGGCCTTTGCAAACAGTTTGGATCCAGATGAGACGCCACAGAACGTGGCGTCTCATCAGGATCCAAACTGTTTGCTATTCTGATAGTATTCTTTGTAAAAAATCTAAGAAAATGCTTATTTTAGAAATTCAGCAGACGACATTTTAGCAGACGATAAATTTCCCAGCATGCAAAGGGTTAACCTACTCCCACTTTTCCTGGGTAAGCTGGTTTACCATACTCATGACATTAACTTACAATTTCCCTACTGGAATCCAAGGGGATACCTGTCCAAAAATAATTGTATGACCAATCACCACACACATGATTGGTCTGGAATCGGATCAGCAATTCTCAGATCAGCTAGTCCAGTGCTCTATCTTGTGAGATAGCTTCTGTAATGGTACTCTGTTTTCTCCTTTCTACGCACACATATCTTGATTTGACATTATCTGTTATATATTGTTAACTTGAATTGTTTCACCTTGCACTCCATGTTAATTCCATATTACTTATATCATCTTTACAATATTGCTAACAAATCTTTCAGAAACAATGTTTTTTTGTTGTTGTTGCTATTATGCTTATTTTAGACTATTCCAAATAAATAAACTCTTTAAATTACAAAATGAAAAAGTGCACAAATCCATTTATTTCCCAAGGAAAAAATTTCCCTGTCTTAATTCTTATACATTATAGAAATTGTGTCTTAAATTTCAAGGTTAAGGTAATTTCTATTACTACTTTTTATTAGCTCGGCTGTTTTTGAAGAAAACCCGAGGTATTGTCATAGCCCTCTCATCCGCCGCGTCGTCGTTGTCACTGTAGTCGTCGTCGTAGACTTCGTCGTCCGAAAACTTTAACATTGGCCATAACTTTTGCAATAATGAAGATAACAACTTGATATTTGGCATGCATGTGTATCTCATGGAGCTGCACATTTTGAGTAGTGAAAGGTCAAGGTCATCCTTCAAGGTCAAAGGTCATTTATTTTTATTTTTTGGTTTTTCATGTGTATCTGATCGACCTGCACATTTGAGTGGTGAAAAGGTCAAGGTCAATGATGACCTTCAAGGTCAAAGGTCAAAAAAACAAAATCCAAGCACCCACAGCCGAGCGTTGGCACCTGCTTTGCAGTGCTCTTGTTCATATTTGTAAGCATTTTATGATAGTTGTACAATGTATAAAAATAAAATATGTTTAATAAGTTGATTCAACATCTGAAATTCTCAACTGCAGCGTGGTTATAGCATATTAATTTGTTTGTGCAAATGTGGATTCTTTTGCAATTGAAGCCATAACCTAAAGTTTGTATTGAAACTAAAATATTTTTCTATTTTTCGATCAAGGATACATCATAGAAAATGTCTATACTAAAATTTTTCCTTCTGCCGTTATTTTTCTTTGTTATTTATAAAATGATTCTGACTAGAGATTTTTGTTTCCCGGTTTTTCTGAGGGGACATATTAAACACATGTGTGCTTATATTTTCTTTATTCCACTTGTTACACCTCATTTACTATCATGATTGCCTGTTTAATGCATTGATGTATAAATATATATTACTGGTAAATCAGTTTTTTTTTTATGTAATTAAATGGTCATGAAAAAATTGGGGAAAAAAGATTGAGGGTGGGCAACTTGGAATGTTTTAGAATCCTTAATTTTTTAGGTAAATGTTTCTTAAACTTTAATTTCAGATGCAGAATACCAAGGTTATAGAAAATATGTGGGGGAAAAACAACAGAAAAAAAACAACAGAAAATCAATGTCTTATTACAGTGCTTAAACCTTAATACAAATTATATCCGTGTTCTACACACCACTTATCAAAAGCCATTTTTTTTGTTTTTTTTTAAAGGCACCTATGTTGAATACAGTCTGGAACGTGACAAGGCACCAGGAGATATCGCCACTTACGCCTCAAAGCTGGTCCCAGTTACTGACGTTCAGGCATGTCGAGAAGTGTGCACAAATAGAGGCTCAAACAGCTGTAGTAGGTTTACGTATCGAGCTTCCGGCAATCAGTGCTACATATGGTCGCCTAGCGACATTCCTACTTTTGGAACACTGAATGGCTACAATACCTTCACAAAGCACGAGTCACAGCAAACAGGTGAGACATATTATGTTCTTATTTGTCTTGTACAACTAAATCATGAAGTTTGCCTTTTTCATAAATTGCGGCCAATGGAGAATTTTGTATTGTTATGATGCATAATACATAACCAACAACTTACCAAAATAAGGCAATTTTTCTCGTATGTAATACTTGTCAATAAATAGAAAGAGAATTTTGTTTTGGTCTTACTGGATATTTCATTGACCGTTATACTTTTGATTTATAACATAGACAATTCTGTTGTTTTCAAAAGTCTTAAGAAAATTATTGGAAAACATTTTAGATGCATTAAACATGTAAAAAAGTTTTTTTTAATAATATTGCAATAAGGTCATTAATGAGTAAAATAACAGTGTTATTATTCTTTACTTAATATCTGTACACAAGTTTTGTTTTCTGCATTGTTTAAAGTTAAAGATTAATAACTTTCATACCATTCTGTGTTGATTGATAAAGTAGAATATTGAATGGCCACCATTTCATTTGTGTATTATGTTCTGATTACAGAGGACTTCTGGACTATGAGATATAATGTAATAGCCCCATCTACATCACCCCAAGAAGAAAATGAACGCTTAAATGATCTTAAAACTGTAAGTATACATTTAACTTACCAGTTATTCAAGATGATTTTTATTTTGATTGTGATGTTTTTCATATTTAGTAAAAAAAATCTTATTTTGAAATCTCTGTCATAAAATTCACATTATTTGCAGTCAATCCTGCAGTTTCTTTTCTTAAATCTACTATACTTTTAGATCCATAAATTAATTCTTATTCATATGTATTATTTGTCTCCAGTCTGGCGGAAAGTTTGCTCTATAATCCTGTACATATTTTTGTAAAATATAATGTGAAAGGACAAATCACTTGTCAGATCCTTTATTGAAGAAATCTGTTTTGCAGCTTGGACTGCACATCTGCCATGGGTTCGCGCCCATCGATGTGCGATGCTGCCCTGCCGGCCAAGACTGCACCGGGCAGCTGGCGCTGGAAATTGCCAAGTGTGTCGATGTGGACCGGACCAACCTGGTGGACGGAGGAAACCCTGGCGTGAGGACCGCCAACGATGCCACAAACTACGATGTTCAGTTTAAATGCTCCCTTAATAGAGGTGAGTTACAGTGACCAAGACATATAAGTATATACCTGTGTGATAAATAATTTTGTGAAAAGTTTTTGTATTTTGATTATTTGTCCCCAAAACTTGATCAAGAGCTGACTTCATGTATGAAAACGTTAGATGTTTGTTATTATTCAAAACACTTGTTTTGTTTCTTTGGCAGTTAAAATCATATTGTCATTGTTTTGCCAGTGTCTTTCTTAGTATAAAATGTTATTGTATATTGTGTAACATTTTTTATTCAAACATCAATATCTCAAAACCCTCGTTAACTCTCACAATAAATAATTCAATGAGAAATGACCACCTTTAACTCAAGCATGGATAACTTTGTAAATCGAGTACATGTGTCGGTCCCTTATTCTGTGCAATATTGAAATTTACCTGCCACAACCTGACAGGGCAAATGGGTTCGCAACTCTTCATTTGTCAACATGTCATTTAGACAAATTTGTTTCGTCTCAATAACAATATTAATATCGTCTTACTTTTATTAAATTTATTATCTTTATAATCGGCATGCACTTTAAAGCATGGAAAAATATTGACAATCTGGCAGTTTTATTCCACCATTTATTTTTTATTAACAATGTGTACAGTAATTATAATTTAACATAAGTACTTATGTTACTCACTTATAATTGCACTGATGTACAACATTTGTGTCGTGTTCTGAGAAAACTGGGCATAATGCATGTGCGTAAAGTGTCGTCCCAGATTAGCCTGTGCAGTCCGCACAGGCTAATTAGGAACCACACTTTCCCCCTAAACTGGATTTTCGCTAAGCAGAGACATCATTTAAACGAAAAATTAGATAAAAGCGGAAATTGTCAACCCTGATAGTGAATATTTCAAACTTTTTTATATGGACACGTCTATAACTTGAGACCTTCAATAACTCGAGCATTTCAGTCAACCTGATGCAACCTCGTGTTAAAGAAGTTTTTTTTAATATTTTTTTTATCAATTCTGTTCCTATTGAAAAGCTGTAACTTGCTCTTTTGTTTTTCAGTATTTTTGTCTAATACATGCGCACAGAAGAGCGACTATTGTAAGTCCAATCCCTGCGTGAGAGGACAGTGCCAAAACATATTGGGTACTGGGTACAATTGTATCTGTCCGCCTGGGTATGCAGGCAAGAACTGTCAGACAGACATCAATGAGTGTGCCACAAACCCTTGTGCTAATGACGGAACATGCACAGACCAAGTCAACAGTTACCAGTGTGCCTGCAAATCAGAATGGACAGGTTTGTTGAATTCACAATTCTTTTCAATAAACTGATTGTTACAATATTCTAATGTGTATTTCTGCTTATTAAACTAGGTGATTTAGGTCTTTTAGTTTTACATTCTTTTTATGCCACCTTCTTTGAAGAAGAGGGGGTATATTGTTTTTGGCCTGTCTGTATGTCATTCTGTCTGTCAAAATATGAAACTTTAAGTCAAAACATGGAAATTTTATTTCAAAGCGGTGCAGTAGGGGGCATTGTGTTTCTGACAAACACATCTCTTGTTTTTTTGTTTATCAGACTCAGAATTACCTCAGAAGGACCTGCCAGACTTTTGTCTGATTATGCCAGAATCTTTTCAGATATTTGGGCAATCTGTAAGACATGCATACTTGATGCATGGTAACTTGTGTAAAATTTCTTGTCAAGCATTTTGTCTGATACACCCAAAATGGTAGCGATGGCTTTTGCGTTCTCATTATTGCGCTGTGATTTTCAGGACCAACATGTCAAATTCGAGTGAACTTTTGCACTGGAGTTTTATGCAATAGTAAAGGATCATGTTTTAATAAAGAACAAGGCCCCGGCTACATGTGTCGCTGCGCGTCAGGATACACGGGCACAGATTGTGAGGTATGCTGNTTGTATCAAAAAACATCGGGCAAACAATGAAATTAAGGTTCCATGATCTCTACTTAGTTTTGAATCTGGTTTAAGTGAAAAGTTCTTTCACCTTAAATTGTTACATATCTTAGATACCCAGGTTGAAACGGTTTTGCATCATGACCAGTGAGGAAATATGGATCCTGTCAATAAAAAAAATTGGACGCCATTAGGCAGGCCAATTTTCTTCATGTGGCATTAATAAAACCATTTGTACCCACTCATCCTGAAACTTTCTCAGAGCATTAAACAATTATATGAGCCTCGCTCTGCGAAAAGGGTGTTTAATGCATGTGCATAAAGTAAGCAATGAACAAGGCCTTTTAAAAAAAGGTGAGGGAGCTAGGGCCATCTTGGCCCTCTTGTTACCTATTTATCTTAGCTTAATTGCATCAAAAGCCCAAGGCTTATTGAAATGCTCTTGAGTGTGTTTCCTGGGTAGAACCAGTACTTGGTGTGTTAATGGGGTGATTGAAAGAAAGCTTCCACATACGGGATAGAACCCTTTGACCTTCCGGTGGCTAGGCAGACACCATATCCGCCATGCCATGCCGCAAGACCTTTGTAGCTTTGCTATGACTAGGACAATTATTGATAAGTTTCTGGTAACAAATACAAAACAATGTGCATAATTATTCATGAAGAAGTTGGATAATTAATTCTATTAATTATATTAAATCTTGGCCATAAAATCTGCCATAACATATTGTGATAATATTATGTTCCTAAAAAGATTTGCTATATTGATATGTTAAAAGATATATTGAGCATCTGTTGTATTTAAGGGCAACTATGATGATGAACTGAAAAAAAAAACAAAAAAAAAACTAAGTGGTTTCAAACACTCCAAAAAGGTTTGACTTTTGTCTTTTGTGTGTGTGTTTTCCTTGATGTTAAATCAATATTGTGTTTATTTCTTAACAGAATGAGATCAACTTCTGTACCAGTGAACCATGTGTACACGGTTCTACATGCAAACCTGAGTTGAATAACTACAGATGTGAGTGCTTGGCCGGATGGACGGGGAAAAATTGTGAGACCATGATTGACAACTGCGTGGCAGGCCAGACTGGAAGTCAGTGTCAGGGGACGTGTCACCCCGTGTTCACAACCTACTACTGCGCGTAAGTGACTGGATTTGATCTTGCAGCCACTGGCAATAAGTTATGATAAATGGAATAATTTTTTGAGCGAAATTCCATACAGGGATAATTAAAATACTTATAAAAAAATCTGGTAATTATAGACTGAATGAAAATTGAATGTAGAATCTTGCATACATTTAATTTATCATAATTGTGTAGACACAACATTTACTGGTACATGCAAGCAAGAAATCTAGAGTGAAGACCATGATAAAACTTTAATCTTAGGAGAAAGCGCTTAAATTAAATTAGATTTTCTTAGGGACTTAAAACAAATATGAATATTTTCAGCTGTGTTGCAAACACGTATGGAGCCAACTGTCAGAACCGGCCCATCCCCTGTACGACCTTCAATAAGTGTCAGAATGGTGGCTCTTGTAGCTACAACGCCACCAGTGCCATGATGGCATGTACATGTCCTGCAAGTAAGCATCTCACAACACTGAGAACACAGCCTATTGCTGTCAATGGGCTTTAGTTGAGATTTTTGTTATAATACTTGAGTGTCGTTCTGGGAAAACAGGGCTTAATGCATGTGCGAAAAGTGTCGTCCCAGGATTAGCCAGTCCTGTTCACCATTAAAACACCATTTTCCCAGATTGAGGCTCAATTAAATTGTTGTGGCATTGTTTAAAGCTTGTTTTGCCTGATATACTGATTTGAATGAAAATATGAAGAAACAAAATAAGGAACAGGCCTTAAAAAACAACCTTACAGAAAATATACAATACAATATATTTTTTAGACTTAAGTTTTTACTGTATCCTTACCTGAACAAGTACTAGTGAAAAATAAGTTTCTAAAAATTCTTCTTTGATAGATTCGTTAGTATGAAAGTTTCATCTTAAACATCATCATTATAGTGTTACATCGGAACAGTTTAACATATAAGCATAAACAATAAAATGCAAGAGAAGCTTATTTTGTGTTCTTCCGAATAAATATCTTATTTACGAATGATGTCAAATGCCGGAGCTATTTGGAAATGCACATTTATAGCACGGATCAATAGCCTCTATATTGTAATTTTTTGTCGCGTTCTGACAAAACTGGGCATAATGCTTGTGCGTAAAGTGTCATCCCAGATTAGCCTGTTCAGTCCGCACAGGCTAATCCCGGACGACACTTTCCGCCTAAACTGGATTTTTGCTAAGAAGAGACATCATTTAAACGAAAAATTCCATAAAAGCGGAAATTGTCGTCCCTGAATAGCCTGTGTGGACTGCACTGGCTAATCTGGGATGACAATTTACGCACAGGCATTATGTCCAGTTTTGTCAGAACACGACACATTTAAGCAAATCCTTCTTTATTTGCTAGAGTACAATGGAGACGGCTGTGAATGGCTGAGGGACCTGTGCAAGACAGACAATCCATGCAAGAACAGCGCAGACTGTAGCATTATACAGGACAATTATAAATGTTCCTGTAAACCAGGTCAGAAATATGCTCAAATTCATGCTTAATAATAAGTACACTGTAAATTTAGTATTACCCATTCTGTTATAATGCAAAATCCAATATAAAGCAGGCGGGTCTTGGCTCCAGCTTTCTCCAACCTTCTATTTCTGTCTGGAATGTTGAAAGGAAATTCGCAAATGGCAGCCCCCTTCGTGCTGCTTGATTTATTACTCCATTGTTATTGATTATAGGCTTACACATACTGGGAATTTTTGAGAATTAAAGTACCAGTATGCTATCTATCTTTTGATTCATTGCCAGTTTTGAAAATTTGTTTTTGTAGTTGATATTTATTTAATTAATTTCTGATAAAATTCAATTGAACATACAACAGACAGAGAGAGAACAGATGATTAAGATACATGCACATGCAGGTAACAGAAAGTGACACAGAAAATAATGTTTACATATTGCATTTTATATCTTAATTTAAATTCACTTATCACTTGGCTGTTACAATTTCATCTGAACAGTGCCAGATGCATGCAAATCATGTTACCTGATTTGCGCATGTTCAATAGGAAAACTACTTCCAGTGATTCAATGTTCACTTAACAATTTCGTAAATTGGCCTCTGTTTTCATTTATGTTCTCTAAAATTCATTTATTGTCAATGTTGGCCCCCCATTTTTTTTTTTAAAGCAGTTATGATTATACGTTATTATTGGATATATATGTATACATGTACTAGAAAAGCTGTATTTATTCAGTTATCGATACGGTAGGGTTTATATACATGTATTGGCGAATGACATAATGTCAACACAACATGGCATTGTATCATAGGACCTCTGAACTTATAATGCAGTCTGCTTATTGCGCGGGTTTCAGGGCTTGAACCCGTCAACCACACTATATTGGAGTTATATTGTATTCAAATAGATGAGGAGTATAAATGAGTTTATGCAGTTAAGCTAAAAAATTGTTTGCTCATGGATAAATAGTCATCAATAAAAGCAGTTTTACTAATCAAATGAAATCTATGTTATTACTTGGAAGCTTTGAATGTTTATGAATGTCACATAATCTTTGCTGTGTAAATCTTAGAAAGTACGACACAGTTATTTACAACTGTGCATGGTATTAACCCATTCGGACTCAGAAACAAAGTGAAAATGGCTATATGCAACCAGCATAAAACCAGAACAGCCTGCGAGTAACTCGCAGGTTGTTCAGGTTTTATGCTGTTTGCTGCTTATCAGTATCTAAGTGTTGGATATGAAGCCTTTAAAACTTGAATCTAGTAAAAAAAGGTTTTTAATTTATTTTTATTTTCTGAGGGACAACAAATACGTTAAATTGCATATCTGAGTGGTACAGGGTTAAGCCTTTCGCTGATTCTAACCAATATCTACATAGTTTGAATTCTTGGAATGTCAGGATACACGGGCACTAACTGTGAGACAGAGATCAACGAATGCTCAGGAAAGACATGTCCAGGTGGCGGCCAATGTTTCGATGCCATCAACGAGTACTACTGTCGGTGTCCCCTCAAGAAGACGGGCAACAACTGTGGACGAGGTCTGCTCATGAATTCTTATTGAGTCTCTGGAATGTGCTTAAAGTGTCGTCCCAGATTAGCATGTGCAGTCCGCACAGGCCAGTCCGCACTGGCTAATCAGGGACAACACTTTCGGATTTTATTTTATTTTTTGTTTAAAGGAAGGAAGTGTCTGCTTAGCAAAAGTCCAACTTAGGCGTAAAGTGTTATCCCTGATTAGCCTGTGCAGACAGCTCAGGCTAATCTGGGACGAAATTTTATGCACATGCATTAAACCCCATTTTCCAAGAGCTAACACCCAAGTGTTTATGTTTTTGACTTTGTAGCTGGGGTTATTTATTTTTTTTTAATAAAAAAAAAATTGTAAGCTAGTGGTTATAGGTAAACATTGTACCTGAATTCATGTGGCTTTATATCTTCTTATTTACCATGACAGTAGTTAAAGAGTTAGTTTTCTTAAATTCAGTTTTAATATGCTTTATGTTTTGGGACTATTTCAATTTCTAATTTACATAGCATATTATTATTTTTTATGCTTTACTTGTTTTGTTTCATTTTACATCTTTATTTGTTTTATGTTTTTCAGAATTTGACAAAAACTATGACTTCTACTTCAACCACCCAACTGGTTTGGGATTTGCATGGATTCCATACTTCATTTCTGTACCTAATGTTGATGCCATGTCAGTGACGGGATGGGTCCGATACGCAGTTGCAAACGGAAAGGGCGTCTATTTCAACATGTTCATTGGGTTAGCTCTTTAACCAACAGTGCATATAGTTTGTATGGATGAAAGTTTTGCGTGCTGTCATTAAGCCATTTACCTCAATAGTGAACTACCACATGATCCAAGTTTATTAATGTTAGTTTGAATAGTTAAGATTGAGGGGCCATTTTAAACTTAGACATTTGAATAAATTATACAGAATTAAGGGCACATTTAAGTTTCATTGAAACTATAGAAACATATATTCCCCATATTAAAATGACCCCTAGCCCCCCTTCCCTCGTGGGTTTTCGTTTGGGACGGGTGGGGTCAAGGTCACTGTAAATAAACATAAATACCTAAAGTCCAGACATCTCTTGTCAATGTTAATGCAAGATCTATGTCACTGTTTCTTAATATATACAATAGATTCTGCTAAGGAAATTAAAAACAACTAGTTGAAATATTGTTATGTAACTGCAAAAATAGATGGGCTCCATCAAAACTTGTTCACTGTTACTACATGTAAATGGTTTCTGCTCAAGTACTCCTGCAATATCAAGTAAAGCTAAAGTATTGAAACCACACAAATTAATTTCTGATATAATATGGAAATCTATCATGTGTTTTCAATATATTGGGTTTGTGAGGGAAAGGTCAAGGTCCCTGTTTAGTGTTAGTAGATATTGAATAATTGTTTGTACTCAATGACTTGAAAACAAAATGAGTAATTGTAATAAAACTTAATGCAAAGAGTCCTTATGTCCATGGATTGCACTTGTAATTAGTGTGATTCAGATCATTTGTGGCGTGTAATGAGAAAACTGGGCATAATGCATATGCGTAAAGTGTCGTCCCAGATTAGCCTGTGCAGTCCGCACAAGCTAATCCAGGACGACACTTTCCGCCTAAACTGGATTTTCGCTAAGAAGAGACATTATTTAAACGAAAAATTCCATAAAAGCGGAAATTGTCATCCCTGATTAGCCTGTGTGGACTGCACAGGCTAATCTGGGATGACAATTTACGCACAAGCATTATGCTCAGTTTTCTCAGAACGCGACACAGTTTTGCTTAATATCTCAACAAAAATGAAGCTATTGTCATGCAAGCTTACATACAGTATACAACTTTATTTCTGTTTGCAAATGGTGCACATTGGGTCAAGGTCAACAGTCACGGTCACTTAAAGTAAATATAGAAAATTGTTTCCACTCAAACTTTAAGTTTGTGTATCCCACAGGATATTTTGCAAATTAGTAAAGTTCTAAATTACTTGATACCTAAAATTACTTTCCTATTATACTAGGAACAAAAAGCCAAAAAACAACAGCAAGAAAAGTTGAGCGCACTATCCTCAGACAGCTCTTGTTTTATATTTTAGTGACAGGCTTAAGACAGCCAGGAAGTTCTTGGAATTCAACGAACTTGGTGTGAAAATCCACCCACCAACTGGACCCTCCATTCAATACCAGCTGGGCCGTACAGTGCAAGTTAATGACGGCAACTGGCATTATATCACTGTGAATTTCAACATGATCACCAAGGCGATGAGGCTGTACCTGGACACTGTCTTCCATCAGCCTGAACAGACTGTGGACATTTCCAGTCTCAAGGTCAACAACGGTTTCAGGTAAAAACTTGCGTTATTGTTTTGTTGTATTGTTGCTGTTTTTTGTTTCTGATCATCGATACAGTGTTTCTTTCAATTGACTCGTTTGTCCAACCAAGATAGTGGCAATAGTTTTTGGTGTTATCATATCCTGTTCTATTCAAGAGTTTATCTGTGTTTGTGTTTTAAAAGAATCATTTAAATTATGAGTCATTTAGAATCCTTTATATTGTCCTGACATTCCCAAAACAAAATCAATGTTTGAGTAATCATGGTGTATTAATAATTTGTATGTAATTTGTCTGAATTCTAAAATTAGTTTATGAAGAAATAAGATAATTGATTGTTTCTTTTTCAATTTTCTTCTCTAAGTTTTAAACTAGCCTCATGTAGTACCAGTGAATTGATTATTATTTGTATATTTATTGGGTTAAACAATATACATGAAGGTGATAACTCTGCTTTCTACATGAAATACAAAAATATAACTCGACTGGCATAAACTCAGTATACTACATTGAGTTTGCCTTTATGTACAAATAAATGAGCCTCACTCTGTGAAAACAGGGTTAAATGCATGTGCGTAAAGTGACATCCCAGATAAGCCTGTGCAGTCTGAACAGGCTAATCAGGGACGACACTTTCCGCCTTAACTGGATTTTTGCTACGAAGAGACTTTCTTTAAATGAAAAATATCATAAAAGCGGAAAGTGTCATCCCTGATTAGCCTGTGCAGACTGCACAGGCTAATCTGGGATGGCACTTTACGCACATGCATTTAACCCCCTCTTAACAGGGCAAGGGCTCAAATATTCTGTTTCTATCTCCCCAGAATGTGGGTAGTGTTAGGCTGTGAGTTTGACAATGAAGCCCACACCTGCACTGGTGGGGCAGACAGTTTCCGTGGATACGTGAGCCAGATCAACATCTACAAACGGGAACTGACCTTCGCAAGTCCGACTGGGGTCGGAGAAATTTCATACAACTTTGCTGTCCCTCGGCACATTTTTGAAGATGACACCCAGCTGAGCAATGTTGTTTTGGTCTGGAACGAGTATAAATTTGATAGCGGTGTCAGCAGGATAATCCCCTCAGAAGCAAAGGGAGAAAGTTGCTCACTCGCTAACAGGTCACCTCCTTGCGGATATTTCTCAGGTTAATTGAATCTTGATTTGTATTCAAAGATTATTTCAAGTTCCATTGTGTGAAGTGTTTTTTTAAATGTGATTGAAGATATATGTGTTAATTTGTTAAATTATAAATATGCATAATTATTCATTTGGTGTTGTTATAGGAAGATTATTTTTTTTGTAGTCTTTGTTTATAGAGAATACACAATTTACTTTTGAATACAGATAAGTTTATTGAGCCAGGTAAAGAGAAAAAAAAGCTAGTCTTGGCGATTCATTCAGGATTTTATGCTGAGCAAATAAACTTGTCTGTGTTTGACACTTTATTACCTGGTATTCTATTTATACCATCCTTTTTTTTTCATTTTTTGTCTTCCTTTCAAAAGTAAACAAAAGGAAATGGTTGAAAACAAACTCAAACATCAAATAAAGTCATAAGAATAAACACAATGGCCTCACTTTACTGAGCGTGTTTGCTGTATTCATCAATTTTTAAGTACACCAAAATAGTGTTATTACTTAACTGCTGGTACAATGATGAGATCAAAATGATCATCGATAGTTTAAAACACGAAATGTTTCTATGTCCATTGTATATGCATACCTATTCCTAATAAAATGTTGTTAATTGTGTCGCGTTCTGAGAAAACTGGGCAAAATGCTTGTGCGTAAATTGTCATCCCAGATTAGCCTGTGCAGTCCACACAGGCTAATCAAGGACGACAATTTCTGCTTTTATGGAATTTTTCGTTTAAATGATTCTCTTCTTAGCGAAAATCCATTCAAGGCGAAAAGTGTCGTCCCGGATTAGCCTGTGCGGACTGCACAGGCTAATCTGGGATGACACTTTACGCACAAGCATTTTGCCCAGTTTTCTCAGAACAGGCCACAATTTTTAAACCGACCTCATTCTCCCTTGCAGCAATGTCACGACCAATTGCTCGAAACTGTCCGAAAGATTTCTCTGTGTATGCTATTGATCGAATCCAGACGGTAACCTGGACCAACCCAACCTTTGACAACCTTGGAGTGAACGGCAGGGTGGAAAGGAATGACAACTTAGAAGGTTGCTAGCTGCTTATTACCTTGAAACCACAGTTCACAGTCTATTCTTATGTTTTAACCCTTTGCATGCTGGGAAATTTGTCGTCTGCTAAAATGTCGTCTGCTAAATTTCGAAAAATTAGCATTTTCTTCGATTTTTTTTAAAGAATACTATCAGAATGGCAAACAGTTTGGATCCTGATGAGATGTCACGTTTTGTGGCGTCTCATCTGGATCCAAACTGTTTGCAAAGGCCTTCAAAATCCAGTTCCATGTCAGAATTTTTGTATCTTTTTCCTTATGACCAGCTAGGTCTGAGATCTGTTTTATTATTGACATTTTGAAAATAAATACTTGTTAAACAAATATAGCAATATGTTCATATTGAAAATTAAGGTTTGAGGACAAAAGTCATAAAAAAAATAAAATATTACAATTATTGATAAAAAATTGATACATATTGAAATAGTAATGTAAAATTGGATGCTTTCAAGTTTCGTAACAGTGTGTAACAATGCAACAAAGGCAAATATTTATGCATAGTTGAACCTGCCTCTTGTACAAATATATTATATCAACACATGCATGTTGTAAGATTACTTTAAAGTTTGTCAGCTTTGAATGACATTAGAATTAAACATTTTTACGGAAGACTTTTTGTGTCACCTAATGATGAGTATGTTGAATTGTAGGCAAAGCATATACCTGGGGCAAATATGAAGTTATCTACGTCGGCAGAGATGGCTTGGGAAACGCAGCTTACTGCCACTTCAGCTTTTATGTACAGCGTAAGTAATATACTGTTAACAAAAATAAAATCTTAAGTTATCAGTATAAGTTGAAACATGTGCTTTTCCACACCTTGAATTGTGAATGATATTTTTATATGAAAAGATAAATATCATTTGCAGAAAGCAAGTTTTCGTAGCCAAAAATTATGAATCTGTTTTTCTTTCTTTTCTGGCCTATGATTTAATACGGGCTTTAAGAAAAACACTCATAGCAACAGCACCTGTGTTGTGTTAAAAGGGCCTGCTGTGTTACCCATACATATAATTTGTAAACAATATTGCGAGAAGAATAAGAGTGTAAAGCACTAAAATTACTGAAACAATAAAGTGAATCTATGCATATTTTATTTTTATGTTCAGCCTTCAAGTGTGACTCGCCCCCGAATCCATTAGGTGGCTTCCAGACTATCTTGCAACGTCACGTGGACCCCTCGACTGGTGTGGAACGACATGGTCGAAGTATCGGGTGCTATAACTCCGCAACGCCTGTTGTGAATTACATGGTTGACAGAGATCATCCGGACATATTCACTTGTGACCCCTATGGAACTTGGAATAACAACTGGCCTTTTAGGAGGTTCAGATATCCATCATGTGGAGGTACATTTAAACTGTAAATATGTGATTTGCTGAAATTATGTTCTGAAAACAGGTCTGATTTCATGAATTTTGCTCATTCTTCTAATGAATACTAAACAAATAGTTGAGGTTTTCTTGAAATGGAAAACAGTTTGAATGTTTTAAATTGAGCTTTTTCTCACCATGTTACATGTGTACACCACAGCAATTTTCTTACAAAAATGTTTTTTTTATAAATGAGTTGCGTTCTGAGAAAACTGGGCATAATGCATGTGCGTAAAGTGTCGTCCCAGATTAGCCTGTGCAGTCCGCACAGGCTAATCAGGGACGACATATTCCGCCTAAACTGGATTTTCGCTAAAAAGAGACATCATTTAAACGAAAAATTCCATAAAGGCTGCAATTGTTGTCCCTGATTAGCCTGTGCGGACTGCACAGGTTAATCTGGGATGACAATTTACGCACAAGCATTATGCCCAGTTTTCTCAGAACACGACACAAATGCATTTTGCTTTCAAGATTGCTTCTGTGGTACTGAAATTGCCATGGTATCCTATAAGTAACTCATACTTGAGCTTAGTGTTGATTTAAGTTACATTTGATCAAGCCTGACGCACGCTTACTTTTCGCAATCAATTATTTAGAAATTCTGTTGTTTTAAAAGGCAATTAAGGACATATCACTTTCTGCAATGGTCAGAAGTGGGTGGGGTAATGTAAAATAAGAATGACTTATATTAGCATTCTATGTTAAGTTTTGAACAACAGGCACAACTAAAATAACATATCCTTCACTGATACATGAAACAGTTCTAATTAAATCCTTCAAAAAGAGTAAATAATAATAAAAAAAATCACCTTATATACCACATTCTTCTTGGGAGTCAAAAGTCCTTATTTTCTTCTTTTATTCATAAATCCACTGACACTAGCTGGAACCTAACCCACTGTAAAAGATAGTCTTAGAGTATTATTGAATATAACACACTAGAAACACTGAAAAAAAGATCCTTTTTTGTAAGAAAAAATTGTAAAAAACTTGGGTCTAAAAAAAGTATGTTGTGCCAAACATTTTAAGTTTGATTGAAACATTTGAAAACAGTATAAAATACCACTTAAACAAGCACATTTATATATCATTATCTATATATCATTAACATACGTTATACAATTATAGGGATTTTATTTAAATGTTGTCAATATTTCTGTATCTTTCATAAATATTTAGATAAGTCTATAAATGTGTCATGTTCTGAGAAAACTGGGCATAATGCTTGTGCGTAAATTGTCATCCCAGATTAGCCTGTGCAGTCCGCACAGGCTAATCAGGGACGACAATTTCCGCTTTATGGAATTTTTTGTTTAAATGATGTCTCTTCTTAGCGAAATCCAGTTAAGGCGGAAAGTGTCGTCCCGGATTAGCCTGTGCGGACTGCACAGGCTAATCTGGGATGACACTTTACGCACAAGCATTATGCCCAGTTTTCTCAGAACACGACACAAATGTGCTGACTAGAGTTTTACTGATTTCAGTGGTGAAGCCTAAACCGCAGGGCAAACTTCAGTTGCGTCTGGTGTACAATCTGACAACTGGCGCGTGTGAATCGGTCAAAATCAACCTCATTCAGCTGTTGAAGGCGGAAGTTAGTAAGCTGGATGTTCAATTCGTAAGTGGCGCACTATGCAGGAATAGCAACTGCTCGGACATAGATGTGACAATCACGTGCAGCGGTTTCGCTGCTGGCCGAAGGAAGCGACAAGTTGTGTTTGCCAACGTACTGGCAATCATTCAATTGGGCAACATTCCAACTGAGTAAGTGGCAACTGTGACACTAGGTAGCTGATAATGCAAACATTTCAGTCAAAGATTTACATCAAGTATGTATTAAGTTGAAGTGTTTAAGCAAGTAAAGCATCGAGTAGGCATGAATTTGTGTGTTTTATTAAAATAAAATCTGGGAAGGGCAGTAGCGAGGGTTATGGCATTTATTTGGACTATAAAAGGTTATTTATTAAACAAATTTTGTCATCCATCAATTTTCTCTTCATATTATTTTGAAAAGCTAAGCAGTTGGTGATTGACTCAGATGAGATATTCCTGTTTATTACAATTGTAGAACTGTTCTGGATTCTGAGACGCTGTCAGTCCAAGATTTCTTCACATACTTTGCACTTGGGGCAAAAGTATTCAATTTTGCGGTGAGCACTTATTAACTATATGTGTAGTGTTCTGAGAAAACTGGGCATAATGCTTGTGCGTAAACTGTCATCCTAGATTAGCCTGTGCAGTCTGCACAGACTAATCAGGGACGACAATATCCGCTTTTATGGAATTTTTCGTTTAAATATTATAATTTCTTTTCTTAGCGAAAATCCAGTTTAGGTGGAAAGTGTCGTCCCAGATAAGCCTGTGCGGACTGCACAGGCTAATCTAGGATGACAATTTACGCACGTGCATTATGCCCAGTTTTCATAGAACACGACACATATCAGATAATTGAGCTTTATTATTAATTTTATGTAATAATTGTCACTATCTCTTACAAATGTCTTCATCTTTAAGGAAAAAAACAATCATGATAATTATAATGTTTTAATTGGTGTGCTTGATGTTCTGTTTTCTTGACCACGTATTTTGTGTTTGTTTAGTCAACGATTGCCAATGCGGACATTCTTCCCCAATTCTTTGTGATTGACAGTACTCTTATCTGTCCTGAGTATGAGGTTCTACTGGATGGCGAGTGTGGTGAGCATCATCCTGACAGTGTTTTTAACTTGGATGCCATAAGGCCAATATTTGTATATCTTTTGTTGCATGGGAGTGCCGATCCTAAAATTCGCCAGATACAAATACAAATAAAAGTCACTTTTGTATAAATTTGATCTAATTTATCACCCAACCTGGCATTTTTTTTTAAAGCGAAAAGAAAATTTATGCTGAGAAATTAAAGAAAATTTTAAAGAAGTAAAAAATAAAATTTAATTGCATTTAATTGCCACATAAACCTCTCCTTCCCTAATCGTAGCCCATGTTCTTGCAACATACCTTAGCCCTTTGAGCGCTGGAACCAGATTTTGAAGGCCTTTGCAAACAGTTTGGATCCAGATGAGACGCCACAGAACGTGGCATCTCATCAGGATCCAAACTGTTTGCTATTCTGATAGTATTCTTTGAAAAAAAATCGAAGAAAATGCTAATTTTAGAAATTTAGCAGACAACATTTTAGCAGACGACAAATTTCCCAGCATGCAAAGGGTTAGTATAGATCAAGCATTGCACACTAGTAATCACATGCGCAAATTACTCATAAGTCAATGTTATACGATGGCAGACAATGGAGAAACAATATTACAATTTTCAGTAAAAATTGCAATTAGTAATCACAATGCAGCAAACATTGTTTGATAATTAAGAATGAATGAAATATCTTGTCTAACAACCTTGAAAAATGCCTTTTTAGGTTCAAATCAATTTATTTAATTAATTAATTACACACTCTTAAATGTATCTCAGGAAAGGAAGTTCAGGCTACCATAACTTTAAATGTTGCTTTTTATATTTTCTGACATTGTCAAGTCAGTACTATAAAACCTGTTCACCGAAATTTTTGATTTGCAATTAACAAAGGCAATTGTAAAATCTAAATTAGTCACATGTTTTAAAGATTTTAATGCTAAAAAAATATGCATACTATTTAATATTGGAAACATCTGTATTTAAGTGGAGTGTGGCGCTGGAAACTATTACAACAATGTAACTGGTGTTGCCATCTGTGAGGATTGCCCACTGGGCCAGTATCAGGATGTTGCGAGACAGAAACAGTGTAAAACATGTCCTGCTGGAACTACAACAGAAATGACTGGGGAAGTCCAGGCCACCATGTGCAAGGGTAGGACTAGGGGGAATTTCTTATCAGCCAATGTTAGCATGA
Organism: Dreissena rostriformis; assembly: GCA_007657795.1. NCBI lineage: Eukaryota > Metazoa > Mollusca > Bivalvia > Myida > Dreissenidae > Dreissena > Dreissena rostriformis. The sequence goes on from VMBQ01001180.1 coordinate 36,812, forward strand.
ACAGGAATTGCAAGTGTTATTGAGCCTTGTTCTGTGAAAATTGGGCTTAATGCATGTGGGTAAAGTGTCATTCATGATTAGCCTGTAAAGTCCGCACAGACTAATCAGGGACGACAATTTCACCTTTTTCGTTTAAAGAAAGTTTCTACTAAACAAAAATCCAGTCTAGGTGGAAAGCGTCTTTCCTTATTAGCCTGTGGAGACTGCACGGGCTAATCTGGGATGACACTTAACGCACTCGCATTTAGCCCAGTTTTCCCAGAAAGAGGCTTACCGGTGTAGAATGCAGCGTACCATGTCTGTGGAGATTCCAACCTGGCTGCACACCTTTGCAGGATATGTTCTATCACAATCACTTCTGTGTGTAATCATTGTGTTATGTATATGTTGTCATTTAAATCTGAATACCAAGAACAATCATGTTTTCGAGGAATGAAACAGCATTAGAGAGAACATTTAAATAATAACTAACTTTTGTGTCTCAAAATGCATTAATTATTTCACAAAATGTACATAAGATCATGTATTTTAGTTTCAAAAATGTTATGAAATTATAAGAAGATTTAAACTGTGACTTCCAATGGCTTTGAGCTATCTGCCGGTTAACCCTTTGAGGGCTGAAACCGGATTTTGAAGGCCTTTGCAAACAGTTTGATAGTATTCTTTGGAAAAAAATCAAAGAAATGCTAATTTTAGAAATACAGCAGACGACATTTTAGCAGACAACAAATTTCCCAGCATGCAAAGGGTTAATTAACTTAGAAGCATTTTTCTCAAGTCATAAATTTCCTTACTATGTTTTAAATGTGGTTCGTAATTCTTTTTGCAGCCATCTGCCCAGTTGGTCAGTACTTTGATAATGCCCTGGGCAATTGTATGCCTTGTAAGATCGGCTACTACCAGAACGTAACGGGTCAGTTCTACTGCCAGTGGTGTGGACCGAGCTTCACAACGGAGAATGAAGGATCCACTTTAGAGAGCCAGTGTTCCAGTAGGGGACCCTTTGTTTAATCCATGGAAATATTTACTTCAAATGTCTCTCTAAGAGAAATGTTTATCATGATCAGTAATATCAGTTATAGAAAGTGCCTATGTAATTGGTATTAAGTATTCAATATTAGTACAATAAATTATTATGGAGGAAACACATAAAAAAAAAGAATTGAAATTAATCTTTGACAGTGACTGAAATGAGATTGAAATGTCTTGCCTTTTAACATTATAGTGTTACTTTGCCATACCTTTAGACAAGGGACAAAACACAGGCCAAAAACAAATGTAAATGAATATAACTGGGGTCACCACCTTAGAACGGTCATTGCAAAGCGTAGCATAGCAATAAGTCAAGAAACATGTTTTCTAAATTTCTATGTTTCAAAATTAATCGATATATATTATGTCAATATGTGTGTTCCACATTGGTGAATTTCAAAAGTCTCACATATTTCATTAAGCAACAAGATAATGATGGCTTTCTTTATAACTGACTACATCTTTGTTGGTATTGGTTCTATTTTGTCCATGCCATGTGTTACAGGTCAGTGTGATAGCGGTTACCAGCTCTCCGGTCCCAACAACTGCACGGCTTGTCCGATTGGTCAGTACAGAAACGCTTCCGAGTCACGAGCCTGCGTGAGTTGTCCTGCAGGAAGAATAACAGCCAATACTGCCTCAAGATCATTGGCAGACTGCAGTATCCGTGAGTTTGTATTGTATTTCTGCAATGCATTTAAGAAATTTGGGACCAGATCCAAATCTGAAATTGGTTACTGAAGGCTGTCTGGTTATCCTTATCATTTGTAGTAATAAATGATATGGTAAACCTAAGTTAACCTTATGCCTGTAAATTGTTTACAAAACATTTAACCTGCGTCATGCGAAAATGGGTTTTAAGCCATATGCAGCACATGCGCAGGCTGTCTGCACCAATGCTGACCGCATATGATATAAATCCCATTTTCTCATGGTGGATCAATTGTGTCATGTTCTGAGAAAACTGGGCAAAATGCTTGTGTGTAAAGTGTCATTCCAGATTAGCCTGTGCAGTTCGCCTAAACTGGATTTTCGCTAAGAAGAGACATCATTTAAACGAAAAATTCCATAAAAGCGGAAATTGTCGTCCCAGATTAGCCTGTGTGGACTGCACAGGCTAATCTGGGATGACACTTTAGGCACAAGCATTTTGCCCAGTTTTCTCAGAACACGCCACAATTATCAGTGATCAATCCCATTCTGCAACCAACCAATCAATGTCAGTTTGTCATATTCATATTATTGTTGTCTCCAAACAATAAAAACAAAACATGGATCCTTGACTGATTTTAAATTTGAATCTTAATTTGTAGTTCTAATTCCTCTTTAAACGTCTGAATGATCTTTGTAAGGATACATAAAGAATAGAATACTAATTGGCATATATAGTAACAAAACAACAGAAGCAACAATGTCAGAAAACTTTTTTAATAAGCCTATGTATGAAGCTGTTTTAAAGCTTACATTCTTTTAATATAACTATTATTACACAATTAGTGCAACACATCTGATTATCTAACCCTTTGAGCGCTGGAACCGGATTTTGAAGGCCTTTGCAAACAGTTTGGATCCAGATGAGACGCCACAGAACGTGGCGTCTCATCAGGATCCAAACTGTTTGCTATTCTGATAGTATTCTTTGAATAAAAATCAAAGAAAATGCTAATTTAAAAAATTCAGGCAGACGACATTTTAGCAGACGACAAATTTCCCAGCATGCGAAGGGCTAAATATTGAATTTTTGTACATTTTCAGCTGCTTGTCCGTCTGGTACCTACATAAGTATCACTGATAACACATGCCAGCCATGTGCTCTAAACTACTACCAGAACGTGATGTGGCAATACCAGTGTAAACCATGCGGCAATGGCAACTTCTCCATCTGGAGAACAGTCAGTACTGGGTCCAACAAGGAAGCAGACTGCCTGTGTAAGTCAGCTATTTTAGTCTCAACCAAGGGTAAATTAGCCTTGTTCAGGGAAAACTGGGCTTAATGCATATGCTCAGTCCGCACAGGCTAATCTTTGGCGACACTTTCCACCTTAACTGGATTTTTTTTGTTTAGAAAAATCTTCCTTTAAACAAAAAATTCCATAAAAATGGAAAGTGTTGTCCCTAATTAGCCTGTGAAGACTGCACAGGCTTATCTGGGACAACAATTTATGCACATGCATAAAACTTCGTTTTCCAAGAATGTGGCTAAAATTATAAAATTGGGAAAATATAACGTGGGAATACAGTTTATTGTTTGTTTTGGGTGAGACGGCACGTTAAAGGATCTCTATTAAGTGATGCAATCCATATGTAAATATTTGGCTCACCAGAGCAAGAAGTGCTTATGATAGACTAATGTGATCATCCTAAGTCTGGTCAGAAGTTGGAGAGATAATTTATATTGACAATACATGTATCTAGGCTAAGTTTGTATCTACATGTATGTCACATGCGTCCAAAAATGAGGTGAACAGGTTGAATATAGAAAAATCTTTTTCCACTTTATATTTGACTAAATCTTCATTAAACTTGGTCAGATGTTCATCTCAACAATATTTATGCAGAGTTCGAATCTTGTTCACATGAGTTAAAAAAAACTAGGTCACCACCTCAAATCTTAGGAAAACTACTCTTGAGACCACATTTATGACTTGATCTTGATGAAACTTGGTGAGAATGTTTATCTTGACAATGTCTACTTACTTACCTGGGCCTTTAAACCCTATCAGGGCATAGGCCGACAACAACTGCTCTCTGACAATGTCTTGGCCAAGTTCAAATCTGGATGGTATTTGTCAACTGATCAAATCTTAGGAAAACCTTGTTTCCACTCGGGAAGCCATATTTATGTGTCAATCTTAATGAAGCATGGTCAGAATGTTTCGAGAATATCAAGACAATATTTGATTCTGGGTCAAGTGGCTTCAACAACTAGGTTACCAGGTCTTAGACAATTGGTATTCTATAGACTTCGGTGAGCGCTTCAGGGCCATTTTTAAGCTTTCTTTGCACCTTATGATTTGATCAGATGTGGTTTTTACAACAATTTTCTTTCATCTGTTTGCAGTCTACTGCCCGTCTGGGTATGAAGTGAGCACCACTCAGACCCAGACCTGTGTGCCCTGCGCCCGGGACCATTACAAGGACAATGCGGTGAACATTCAGGGCGTGTGCACGCCATGTCCTAACAACATGAGGACCACCAGGATGGCTGCTGTTGCACAGGCAGAGTGCACCATCTGTGAGTCTTATAAACAGTAGTTGATAAAGGTCAGATTGGGCTAGTTGTTTATGCCCCTGTTTTCCTGGGTAATTTGGTGCAGTTTTTTTCAGATATCAGGCATAGTTTTTGCCCTTTTGTAAAAAAAAAAAAATACATTTTAAAATTCTGTATTAAAACTTTATAAACATAATAATCACAATGTGTACTTTGGTATTTTGGTGCATTTTTTTTCAGATATCAGGCATAGTGTTTTCCTTTTCTAACAAAAATTTACATTCTGAAATTTGTTTATTAAAACTTTATAAACATAATAACCACCATATGATCTCGTGCATTTTGGTGCAAATTTTTTGGACATCTGGCATTATTTTTACCCTTTTGTAATAAATATTTACATTTTGAAATTGTGTATTAAAACTTTTTAAACATAATAATCCCCATGTGCACTTTGGTGTTTTGGTGCATTTTTTTATCAGACATTAGGCATACTCTTTGCCCTTTTGTAACAATTATTGACATTTTAACTTATATGGCAAACAATTTGACTCCGTGCATTTAGAATTTGTTTGATTTGATTTGACAGACAAGTGTCCCATTGGGCAGTCTCCCAACCCCTCACAGAATGGCTGTGTCCTGTGTGCCCTGGGATACTACCAGGACGTGCCAGAGAGCGAGCAGTGCAAGATGTGTCCCGCCTCACAGAGCACCCGCACCACGGGCTCTACAGCACTGAGTGCTTGTGAAGGTGGGTCAGCCTGGCACGCCAGATAATGAGCCTTGTTCTTGGAGAGCAAGGTTCAATTCATGTGCGTAAAGTGTTGTCCCAGATTAGGCGGTGCAGTCCGCACAGGCTAATCTGGGACAACACTTTCTCGCTTTTATGGGATTATTCATTTAAAGAAAGTCTCTTCTTAACAAAAATTGAGTGCAGGGGGAAAGTGTTGTTCCTGATAAGCCTATGCAGACTGCATAGGCTAATCTGGGATGACATTTTACTCATATGCTTTAAGCCCAGTTTTCCAAAAACACAGCTCAAATGTTTAGTATTCCCCTTTCCAAAGAGGCAATTACTTATTATGCCCCCTTTCGAAGAAAAGGGGGTATATTGCTTTGCACATGTCGGTCGGTCGGTCTGTCTGTCGGTCTGTCTGTCGGTCTGTCCGTCCACCAGGTGGTTTTCGGATGATAACTCAAGAACGCTGGCGCCTAGGATCATGAAACTTCATAGGAACATTGATCATGACTCGCAGATGACCCCTATTGATTTTGAGGTCACTTGGTCAAAGGTCAAGGTCACAGGTGAAGGTCACAGTTACTGGAAATAGGCAGGATTTAGCATGGTTCAAACAAGGGAAACAACCTACCGTTTATGCATGTTCTTTTTGTTACAGCAGTTGCCTCCCTTGTAATTTATATAAATTTTACCAAATGTAAGGCTAACTACATTTTTGTAATGCATTGTATCAATAAACATCGGGCAAAAATGAAATTAAGGCACCACCACCACCACCACCACCACCACCACCACCACCACCACCACCACCACCACCACCACCACCACCACCACCACCACCACCACCACCACCACCACCACCACCACCACCACCACCACCACCACCACCACCACCACCACCACCACCACCACCACCACCACCACCACCACCACCACCACCACCACCACCACCACCACCACCACCACCACCACCACCACCACCACCACCACCACCACCACCACCACCACCACCACCACCACCACCACCACCACCACCACCACCACCACCACCACCACCACCACCACCACCACCACCACCACCACCACCACCACCACCACCACCACCACCACCACCACCACCACCACCACCACCACCACCACCACCACCACCACCACCACCACCACCACCACCACCACCACCACCACCACCACCACCACCACCACCACCACCACCACCACCACCACCACCACCACCACCACCACCACCACCACCACCACCACCACCACCACCACCACCACCACCACCACCACCACCACCACCACCACCACCACCACCACCACCACCACCACCACCACCACCACCACCACCACCACCACCACCACCACCACCACCACCACCACCACCACCACCACCACCACCACCACCACCACCACCACCACCACCACCACCACCACCACCACCACCACCACCACCACCACCACCACCACCACCACCACCACCACCACCACCACCACCACCGTTGTTCACAGTGACAAAAAACGTATTCACACAATGGCTGCTACTACAACTTATAGCCCATATAGGGGGCATGCATGTTTTACAAACAGCCCTTGTTATTTTTAATTTACTGATTGGCAAATAAGATGTTTTGCTTTGTTGTCATCTTTTACACTATTTAAGTGCTTTGGAAAATTGGAACATGGGTGTATCATGTCCTTGCCTAAGTGTCCTTTGTGCATGATTGAAAGCGTGTGTGCATGGGCATGTGTAGATGATGAACTGTTGGTTTAACTTGGTTTCACTGAATAAAATAATACAAAATGTGAAAGTCATTTAGCACAGAATGTAGTTATTCACTAATTGGTATCGTACGCCCATTTAGTGTTTTTCTCCATCAAACACATAAGGTCATGAACAAATTGGTTAACTTACAGATTACTGCAACAGCGGGTACGAGAAAATTGGTACACAGTGTATTGCATGTAATGTGGGATTGTACAAAAACAACAATGCAGGGCTGTTCTCCAACTGTACTGCCTGTGATACCCTCTACACTACGCCTGGTACTGCCTCAACAAGCAGTTCTGCCTGCAGTATCCGTAAGTACAGTTATTATTCATATAACTTTCATTAGTATGTCACAAAGAGTCAAGGGCATGAATGTATCACAAAATTTTGATATCCTTGTGAATTGACAGTTTGATGTCATTAAAGTTATGCAGATTCCTGTCATAAAGCCAAAAACAACACCTTTCTTGCTGATAAATTGGCTTCCTTTGTCTAGCGATTGACATGCTAAACTAATTTTGTGTTTGTTACTCATGGGCGATGGTCCAATTATATAACAGCACGTGCATAACTGTGCCTTTAAAATATTTTGTTGATTAATTGCACATATTGAATATGTGATTCACGCATGTTCAGTCTCGATTAGATATTGTTATTCATTGGCATGTCTCGAAAAAGTTGAATTAATTTATCTTTGATTTTCTGAGAAAGGCTTAATAGTTTTGATTTACTAACTTTCTGTGCATTTCAGAAAATGGCGAACGTTTCTGTTTACAAAATTCTTAAACGGATTTATCGTCAATGTTTGCAATAGCATTATGTTGAATCATTACTAGTTATAAAATTTAAAGGTACTGACATTTTTTACTACTCTTATATCTGGATTATTTAAGAAAAAAAAAGTATTGAACAAGATTGTGGTGTCATAGAATCTGAATAGGAATTCAATGGGTTTGCAATTTTACTGATGCTGATTTTCATTGTCCCATTTTCATGGAATTTATACCCAACTAATGCAGTGAGCATACACTTTATACCCCCTGACCTATTAGCGGGTAGCGGAACGACTGAGTTTTTACAGTAGTTTGTAATTGATTTTTACTATCGCACAATGTGTCCACACCTCGCAGGAACGTGCCCGGCTGGAACATATCGCAATGTAGGTGACACCGGGTGTATAGACTGTGCTGTGGGCTACTACCAGCCCCAGCAGTTCCAGCAAAGCTGTGTCCAGTGTCCTGTTGGCACCAGCACCACGCAGACAGCATCCAAACTAGCCACTGACTGTAAAGGTATTGACCAGGAACCATGCTGTACTGAATGTTATTGTTTACCTTTTTTTATGCTAGTTTCAAACAAACACAAACGGGGCATATTATGGGAACGTGCGTTGCATATGGACAGTTGGGTGGGGTGGTGATTTGGCTGCGTCCTTTAGGTTGATGTCCGCTCAATTACTAGAGTTTAAATCAGATCACCATGAAACTTTGTAATTATGCATATGGGAATAATATCCCTGCAAAGTTTGATAACAAGCATGATCACATTAAGCTCGTCCAAATAATGGCTGTTGAATTGCAAAAAATAGCGACATTTACCTTGTCCGCTCTCTAACTCTGATAGTGTACATAAGATTATCATAAAACTTGGTGGTAATGTTAGTGGTCATGTAATCTCCATCAAGTACGATAACCAGCCAAATTGCTTGAAGCTTTTCTGAATTATGGCCCTTGAATTATCCAAATGTGCCATATTAATTTTGTCTGCTCTCGGTTGTTTTCTGTCAAAAACTTAAGTTGGCATCAACCAATCTTGATGAATTTTTGGATATAGCAGGATTGAATGGAGACCTAGCTTGGGAATTTATTTGGGGCTGGTCAGGTCAAGGTCAAGGTCACTATAACTTAAAGTAGAACAAGGGTTCTCTCTCTTTAAAACTTAAGTTTGGAAAGATGTGTTACGCAGCTTACCTGCAAGACCAAGCTTGAGCTTGCTTTTGGGACAACGGAGCTTAAGGTCAAGCTTTGTTACTTAAAATATAAAAACAGTTTTCGCTCAATAAATTGAGTTGAGATGGGTGAGTGGTATTGCACTGACATTTTGTTTGTATGTTGGTGTCATGATGACTGATTTTTGGATTGCATTTCATGCCTGTTGGATAATGGTCAAGGTAAGTATATCTGCTATATTACTTAAGTTGCTATTATATCTTTCTTTAACTAAGCAACAAATGAATAAAACTAATTGTAACGATTAGTTCAATCAAACTTTTAAAAATCAAGTAGCATTGTGTACATTAAAATCTTTGTGAGATTGCCTTCCATGTCTCATGAATGAAAAGTAAGACCACCCCTGATCAGTGTTACGTTATTCTGTTTCAGCTTACTGCCCCAATGGCCAGGAGATGGTGAACAGCATGTGCCAAGACTGTCCCCGTGGTTACTATCACAGCCAATCAGACGGCCTGTTCACCATGTGTCAAATGTGCCCCGTGGAAAAAATTACTGCCGCAACAGGGGCCACTTCTATCTCCCAGTGCAGCATAGGTATGTTAGGGATATGTTGATAATGTTTCTGCTTCTTTGGAATTTATACAATTTTGCTCTTCATATAAAAGTGCTGTTGATGAGTTTTTGCTATTTTGAACAAACTTCGGTCAGGACCTCACTCAGTTCAAAGTTGTGTAGGCTATGATCATAAGCTTTATAGGCTATGCTGATAAGCTTTGTAGGCTATGCTGATAAGCTTTGTAGGCTATGCTGATAAGCTTTGTAGGCTATGCTGATAAGCTTTATAGGCTATGCTGATAAGCTTTATAGGCTATGCTGATAAGCTTTGTAGGCTATGCTGATAAGCTTTATAGGCTATGCTGATAAGCTTTGTAGGCTATGCTGATAAGCAGTTTTTAAACGAGGAAGATTTTCTAATATATGAACAAATGGCTCATGTTTTCAAAGATGAAGTAATTTCATAATTCCGAGTATCCCTTTGTTTGCTTATTATGCAATCAGATTTTTTCAGACAGGCAAATAACATGCAGTCCATATTAGTCTCAACTGTCTTTCTTGATATGTGTCGTGTTCTGAGAAAACTGGGCAAAATGCATGTGTGTAAAGTGTCGTCCCAGATTAGCCTGTGCAGTCCGCACAGGCTAATCAGGGACGACNCCGTCCGGAATCGGGAGATTTCCGGTATTCGGAGAGTCCGGTATTGGCAGAGTCTACTGTACAAAAAATTAATGTTAAAATTTCTTAACCAGAAAACATCATTACATTTTTTTGCAGGCAACTGCAGTGCTGGTTACCGGCTGAAACCAGACCAGACGTGTGAGATCTGTCCTAAAGGCTCCTACTCCGAGAGCAAGTGGCTCACGTCCTGTACTCCCTGTGGCGTACACAAGACAACGGAAAGGGAAGGAGCCACCAGTCTGTCCCTCTGCATAGGTACGCATGGGCAAAAGTAATAATTAAAGTGAAATTAAACATATATTTTAAAGTGACCTGCTTACCTGATTTTTGTTTGCTATGTTACTAGAAACAAATGACTTTTTTGGCTTTATGACATGCATCATGAAGGTGCAAAAACAAGTTGGCTTTTAAAAGTTTTCAGTACACCATATTAACCTATATTTTATCGTACCACCCGTGTCTGGAGCTTTGCTCACCGCATATTTTGTAAGACCCATTTTTGCATGACACGGCTCATATGATCATGTATGCGTTGATGAATTAATTAATTGTGGGATTAAGCAAACGCACAATATAATGACATCATCTTATCCATTTAGTGACATCATTGTGTTTTCTTTCATCTTTTTAAGTAACTACTGAAAACTGACGGATAAATAGGATTCTAGTATATTCTAATTTGCTATATAATATGTGTGTTATAAAATTGAGCCTCGCTCTGTGAAAATGGGGTTTATGTGTGTAAAGTGTCATCCCAGATTAGCCTGTGCAGTCCACACAGGCTAATCAGGGACAACACTTTCCCCCTTAACTGGATTTTTGCTTAGAAGAAACTTCCTTCAAACAGAATATACCATACAAATCTGGGACCAAACTTAATACATATGCATTAAGCACCTTTTTTTCAAAGCGCAGCTTAATTGTATTTTGTTTTCCCCCTTTCCCCAGTTGAGTGTGAGCAAGGGTTTGAGGACATGTCTGGCTCGTGCGTGCCATGCCAGCAGGGCTTCTTCAAGGACGTGAAGGCGGCGGCACAGTGCAAGGCGTGCCCATCAGGCTTCATCACTGCGGGAACGGGTGCCACCAGCCAGAGCATGTGCAACATACGTATGTTCTGAGTTTTGTTAGTTTCACCAAGGAAATGGCTGTAATTTAATGTTCTTCACTCTATTTTATTTTTTCTAACAATTGCAAAATCTACCTTATCCGTTTCTTGCATTTTATTTGTTCCAACAATTATCTTCATAAAAATGATGTGTCTCATAATATGACAGACTTATCAAACACTATTAAATAAAAGGCACAATATACCTACTGTATTTATGACTTATTTTAAAGTTGGCCATCGATCTATTTGGCTGTTTCTGTCTCTCTAGTTAAGACCTGATTGAAATACTGTATAAAATAAAAAGTACATGCATAATTAAATCATATTTACCATTCACTCCTTAAATTACACTTATGACGTACTTGTGTATTTCTCTCAAACAGAGGCCTGCAACCCAGGCTTCTTCCTGAATGAGGCAGCCTCCCCAGCCACCTGTCAGTTGTGTGGCTATGATACATACCAGGACACCAAGTGGCAGAAAGCCTGCAAGCCCTGCAGTGCCAACCTTGTTACCCTTCAGACTGGTGCCACAATGGCAACACAGTGTGTTGGTACGTGCTATAAATTAAGTTTGCAATGTTTTAGTGGACTAAATGTTTAAAATTGTAACTAATTACTGTAAATAAAGCTGCAATTGTGAATCAGATAAATGTTCTTAAATTGTAATGATGTAATGGATTTACTTCAGTTGCAATGGCTTGTGGATTCCAATGAAACAAAATGATAAACTATCTTAGCTTGGATTGGTCTAGTAGATTTACTCTCTTAGCTTGGATTGGTCTAGTAGATTAGGTATCTCAGTTTGTTATGTGTGTGTTTTGGATGTTCTCTCCATGTTGATTGGTGTTGATAAACTATCAAATGATACAACTATCAAATGTTGCAATATTGTGTTTCTTTCTTACAGCTGACTGTGCCTCGGGCCAGGAATACAGTTTTACGAACAGAGTCTGCCGGTTCTGTCCCATTGGCTTCTACCGTGACCGCAATGACCGCCTCCAGCCCAGCTGTCAGATGTGTGATGCCCGCAACATCACCGCAGGCGAGGGTGCAAAGTCTATTGCAGAATGTAATATTGGTAAGTTGGCGGTTCAATTTCTTTGCAAGCATCTACTAGCATAAGGTCACTGGGAAAAATGAAGTTCTAACCTTTGTTCTACAAAAAACACTTACTTGGGTGTAACTCTGATCTTTGTTATCATATGAGCCACTATATGTGAAAATGGGCATTATGCCATATGAGGCCAGCGTAGCTCCAGATCAGCCTTAGCATTTGCACAGTCTGGTCAGGAGCTACCCTGACCAGACTGCACTAATGGCTGCATATGGCATGAGACCCACAACATGGCTCATATGAGGGTCCATTGTTTGCTGCTGCAGGGTTTGTTTGGTATTCTAAGACACATAACATAACATTATGTAGAAGATTGTCTGATGCAAAACCAATCTTCGTAGTTGATAATTTATATCACTTTTAAATAATTTTTGTCTGGAATGAAATCTAAGGCATTACATAAAAATATATTTGGAATTTTGTAATAATTGTTTCAGAGTCCATCTGCACCTTATGCTGCATTATGTGAAGACCTTGATAACTTTGTTGTATTGTTTTATTTGTATAGCGAATTGCACTGTCCCTGGTCAGTTTCGTCATCCTGTTACCAATGTATGCACACCTTGCCCTGTTGGTGAGTACAGCAGTGAGAAATGGAGGACCTTCTGTGATCGGTGCCCTGATGGCTATTTAACCAGAGGCACTGGGAAGACATCTCAGGCTGATTGTATCCGTAAGTATTCGCATTTTTACAGAAGATGTGAATTCTTTGTGGTAATGTTTTTGATGAATTTCTATGAGCAATCTTCAGTTTGAAAGAATTTTTGTTTCAAGTAATGATGTTTCTTTTTGTTATCAACATAAAAAACGATACCATCGCCATTGAAAATGAAATAACAAGTATGAGAAGGAATTTATCATACACATCTCAATGGAATAATACAACGAGCATGTGCACAGCATGTTGAACACAATGAAAAAAATACAAAATACTTCGCAAACATGGAAAAACGTGGAAGTGAACAAAAAACTGTACACAAATTAGTTGTCAATGGCAAAGATATTACAAACAGAACTCAAATACTAGAAGAACAATGTTTATTTTTCGAAACCTTCTATAAACGAAAACATGTTGAAAATAACACCCTTTTTAAAAATACACATCATGCTTTTAATCAAGAGGAAAATCTATTGTGTGACAGATAACTTAATGAATATGAAAGTGGATAAGCACTAAAAGAAATGCAAAATAACAAAAGTCCAGGATCTGATGGCATCACAATCGAGTTTTATAAAATATTCTGGAATGATATTAAAACACATTTAATTAATTCACTTAACTATTCATTTAACAATGAGAACTTAACTACGCTTCAAAAACATGGAATCACTCATTCCAAAACCTGGAAAAAGCTTAGAATCCTTATCAAACTGGCGCACTATTAGTTTACTGAACAATGATTATAAAATTGCAACTAAAAGTATATCAAACAGAATTAAAAAAAATATAACCATCAATATTACCATCAATCATTTCAAGATCGCAATCTGGTTTCATTCAAGGACGTAACATTGCTGAAAACGTACATCTAATACAAGAATGCATCAATTATTTCAACCAACCAAACAATTCTGGCCTTATTTTCTTTGCAGACTTCGAAAAGGCTCTGGATTCACTAGACCATTCGTTTATGTTCTCTTGCTTAGAAAATATGAATTTTGGCGAAAGTCTAATTAAATGGGTTAAACTATTTTATACCAAAATAAACAGCATACTTATTAACAAAGGCTTTTTTTCAAACAGTTTTAACATCGAACTAGGTTTACGTCAAGGGTGTCCACTTATATCCTAGCTATTTATTACAGTGCTCCAGCTAGGATTTAAAAAAGGCAGGGGGCTTTTAAAAAAAGGGCACTTTAAAGCGCATGGTATTTTGTAAAAGAGTGCACTTTCGAGTGCGCGGTTGTATCCGGAATGCTCCCAGTTATATAATTTTTATATAAATAACAGTATTAATGTTACAATTTAATTTCCATTATTATTAAACCATGTGAATAAAATGTCTGCAATAAGGAATAGATTAATAACAATGTAATAAGAGATTCATAATATATATATTTTTTTTTTTCGAAGGGCAGGGTGGGGCCTTGGAGGGGCAGGGGGCAGCTTTGGAGGGGAAGGGGGCCGCCCCCTTACATTTAGGCCTAGCTGGAGCACTGTATTATATGCATCGAGTATCTATCACACTATATTCAATCAAATAAACATATAAAGGGTATATCGCTAGAACCAGACGAAGAAATTAAACAGTCCCTATTTGCTGACGATGCAACTTATTTTTTTAAATGACAGTAATGACTCATTCAATAATCTCATAGAATCGCTAACCCTTTTTGGAATTGCATCGGGTCTTAAACTAAACAAAAGTAAATGCACTGTGCTACAAGTAGGTAAATTTAAACAAAGTAATATTCATCTTAAAAAAGAAATGAAATTTAACTTGACATCAGATGAAGCAACAACGTTAGGAATGACCTTTACAATTAATGAAAATGAACAGTTCTAAAAAACATATTGCCCAAATTACAAAAATTTAAAAATTGTTTAAAATCATGGCAGCATCGTAAACTTCCACTTATCGGAAAAAACACTGTGTTGAAAACGTTTGCACTCCCTAAATTAATTTATCAACTAACAGTTCTCCCAAACCCACCAAATGATAATATTAAAAATATAAAAACAGAAATATTTAATTTCATATGGAACGGTAAACCTGATAAAATTAAGCGAACTCAATTAATTCAATCAGTTGAATATGGGGGTATCAGACTAACGGACATTGATTCATTCCTGAATCTAATCAAATGCAGTTGGGTTAAAAGATATTTAGATAATACCAACACCAGTAAATGGAAATTATACTACCAGAAAATCTGAAAACATATGGTGATTCCTTACCTTTTGAAAGTCATATCAACAATAATATTTAAGATGAAATTTCAACCAAAAGCATATCGCTATCGAATGCTCTATAGGCATGGTGTAAAGTTACTCATAATCTAGAAACCAAAATAAACAGTAAAACCATTTTATGGAACAATAAAGACATAACTACTAACAATAAAAGGTTTTTCTATAAACATTTGGTTTGAACAAAACATAAAATATGTAGATCAATTGTACGACTACAGAATAAATTACTTCTATTCTTTTGATAATTTATGCTACTTATTCGGAATACCTACAAGCAATTTCCTGATGTACTCCACATTGATCAAAAGTATACCCACACATATTAAAGCTGTTACCAATACAAATAACACACCATGTACTCAAAAAACATTTGTAGAAAACATAATTGCAAAACAAAACAAACAAAAAACAAAATATTTTACACGCTTCAAATAAAAAAAAACTGCCAAAATCTCTAAAGCTCAAACTAAATGGCAAAACCTTCTTGGAGAAAAAGAATTTAATTGGAAACAAATATTTGTCATGCCATATAAATCAACTACTGATAGCACACTGAGAAATTTTCAATATAAATACATCCAGAGAATCAAAGCTAAAAAATAAATATCTTTTTAAGTGCAACCTATCCAACACAAATCTATGTGATATTGCAGCGAACATATTGAAACAATAGAACACCTCTTCTGGGAGTGTACACATATTCAATCTCTATGGAATCAATTGACAACCTTTCTAGAGAAACAACAATTACATGTTAAACTATCTCTCTTAGACATCAGTTTAGGGGTAAATACTTTCAAAATACAGGGGTTAATAACGCTGTGAATTACATTATTATGTTAATGAAATATTTCATATTCATTATGAAATACAGAAAACAAACACCTACAATCAACTGTTTTATAAATTATTTAAAACTGAAGATTCAAATTGAAAAAGAAATAGCCCTCATAATTATTCTGTGTTTTTTTTTTTACACCTACCACAAACGACCACAGAAAAAATACATATTAAGTTGTTTTTTTCTTTAATCAAAAGGAAACCACGAGGTCAAAAAAGTATTTTTTAGCATATCTTGTATAACATGTTTGAACATTAATGCTGCTTCATGATATCACTTTGCTTTATGATCATACATGTATACATTGTATGTCTTATATTGAATAAAAAAAGACAAAACAAGCACATAACAGACTTTAGAGCAATCATAAATTTGCTTTGCCCAAGAATTATATATGTTTGTTAGTTATTTTGTTTTGAATTTCTCCTTATTTTCTAGTTGAATCTTGCTCAAATTTTCACAGCTGATTCACCCCAATGTTAAGATGATCATGAAGAAAGAAAATTTGGCTGGACAAGTTTTGGCAGAATTATCTGCTTTTAAACTATAGAAATTTTAGTCCCCTGTAGCTAATGATTTGAACTTTTCTTAAAATACTGGGAGGATCTCGCTCAAATTTTCACAGTTAAATGCTTAAATGTCTAGATGATCTCAATGAAAAGAATTTTGCCTGTGACGAGTTTTGGTAGAATGATGGCCCAAATGTCTGTTTTTTTCCGCTACAGAATATAGGGTCCTGTTAGACTTGTGGGTTTAACTCATTTTTAGCTACAGATTCAATCTTTCTTAAAATGTCAATGTATAATGACCTTTATGTATAGAAAAAGAAAGGAATTTTGACTGTCACCATTTTTGGCTGAATTATTGCGCTTTGTTTGTTTGTTCTATAGAATATATAGTTAATATGTATTTGTTCCAACATGTGTTGTGAGGGCATCTGTGTCTGTGACAGATGTCTAGTGTTCATTTACTTTTGTTGGACATTATAACATGTGTGTCGTATGGAAGTTTCTATAACTTTGATATTGTCAACCCTCAAAACAGAAGGTCACCACTCATATTTTGTTTTGAGTGATATTCTTCCCTCAACGTGACAATCAATCTATCACACGCTCAGCCATATTATACTTATAATATGTATTACCCTAACGACCGAATCGGCACTTCTTGAAAACACAAAATATGTGGAGGTCAACATAATATTTGAAGTACTGGCCAATATCCATGTATTTGATGATCAGCTGTATCTGGATACATTTTACGGCAGGTTCCTGTCCCATGGGCGAGTATGTGACCCCTGCCAACATCTGTGATCTGTGTCCCAAGGGCACATACAGAAGTGATGCCTCCACGGAGACTTGTGTCTCCTGTCCAGATAATCTCACCACCCCCACTCTGGGTTCCAAAACCAGAGAAGCTTGCTCCGTTAGTAAGTGGATTCTGATATTTTACCATATTTTACTGGGAATTTCAGATTAATTAGAAAGTGGATTCTTATATTTTACCGGGAATTTCAGATTAATTAGAAAGTGGATTTTGATCAACACAGCGTTGTTGTTTTTTAAGATGAAGATTCTGTATTTTATCAATAGATTTCTCTCTTTTTTTCAATTGACAAGTTTCTATGTACCAAATGCCAACAAAAAAAAGGCAAGGAACCAGGTGCTTCTTTACATGTTAGGCACATATAAGATAATTTTTGTAGTTCTTATGTGGCATATTTTAAATACCTGGGCCCAGTATCATGGACATTCTGAATACTCAGCTGAGTGAAAACTCAAATCTCATCGTCTGAGCTGTCGTAAACAATTAAAAGTGTCCATGATACTGAGGTTTTGTCTTGGATCTTCTGTTCGAAATGGTTAGTATCTTTGATGTTTATCAAGAGTTTGGGGGTTTTCTGCTTCCATATTCTTCATACCATTAATGCTACTTCTAATTGTTTTTATCAGTCCATCTTTTCAGTATTTTCTATCTTATTTTCCACGCAGGCCCATGCAATGCTGGTCAAAGGTACAGCCAGAACAGGTGTGAGCCCTGCGCCACTGCCACCTACCAGCCCAGTGCAGGCATGTTCACCTGCTTGAACTGTCCCGCTAACAGAAACCTCACACTTGCAGTGGGATCAAAGGCTGTTGAAGACTGCAAAAGTAAGTGTATAATAATTATGAAATGGTAAAGAGGAGTTGTAAAAAGGTATTAAAAACCTATTAAAAGAAGATACATTTTGTATTGTGTCCTAAGACATTAACATATAGAAAAATTGCACACTGAAATAAATCAAGCACTTAAAACAATATTACTGGAAATTATCCCTCTGTCCATACATGATACTGCGGAATATCACAATGAAAGCAAATGCATTCGATGTATTGTATAGAGGAATTTATTAAAACTTAAAAAATCCAATCCAGTTTCTTCCTAGAGATTTGTTAGTTTGTTTATAGGGCATAGAGAAATGGCATATTTTGCTTAACGTATAATTCTATTTTTTTATTGAAAATACAATTGAAATTCATAAACTTCTTTTATATTATGTTTTTTGGTTTGTCACAAATCATTTTGACTTTAGCAGTTAGATCAGTTGTAGATATTGTTATGATAAAATGATATGATGTAACACCAAAGATGAGTACAAAGTTAATAAACTTTACGTTTGTACTTCTGCCTGACTTATTAAATAGATTGACACAAAAAGCAACTGTAGGAAAACATTACGGTAAAATAATACAATAAATTATAAACTGTGGGACTTTTTTAAACACATCTACTCAAGTTTGCACAAGCTATCCACTGTCAGTGAAGGAAAAATCTGTCCACAAGACAGGTCAATCAGAAAGAAAATTATGCTCCAGTGTGCTGAATTTGTAAACACATTGTCCGTAAGAGCTCCTTGTTAAGTAAATTACAAACATTATTGCTGCTACAGCTGCTTGCCAGGCCGGAGAGATGTGGATGTTTACCACCGGTGTATGTGAGAAGTGTCCCCATGGCTACTACCAGCCCAGCGCTGAACAGTTCACCTGCATGCAGTGCCCTGCTGCAAGAGGTTCCACTGTCAGCCCTAGCAGACTTGATGGGCGGGGAGCTACCAGTGAAGCCGAGTGCAAGGGTGCGTTATGGACAGGGATCATATTTTTTTCGGTTTTGTCGGTCCTAGACCGATTGGGGTCATGAAAGACCGATTGAAAATCCCAAACAGTCGGTCCGATTCTGTCCCAACATTCGTAAAAAAAACGATGTAAAGTCTATAAGTTCCCAATAAAATTCGTTATATAAGCTCAGTCTGGCTAAAATTTACCATCGCTAATCCCTTTATTGCCCCCAATTTACAACCCGCTACTGCTACTTGAGTGGACCAGTGTTGTTTTTGGCACCTTATCGGCGATTTATCGGCAAATTATTGATTTTATCAGGCATTCACACCACAGTGTTTTTATGAAAGGGATCTCTAATTGCTATCGAAAGATGTATCATACAGAAATAAACGCCAATGACACTTATTATCCTGTGTATTATACCACCTAAGGTTATAAAACCTGTTAAAACACCTATTTTGTACATCACACAAATTGGATGCTGACCATTACGCATCGATGTTTCACATATATTAACTTTCGTTTTCGACTGATTTTCAACATATTGTAACATATTGCATCAATCTAAATTTAGAGTTAATTGACGATTGGTTGAATAAGAAAAGTGCTCGATGCGCTCACATCGCGTCACGCGATTTACACATGTTCAAGGGGATATCCCTGTAAGGATTGGATGTCAAATCGAGGCATACGGGGAAATCCCACAATTCAGTTTATAGAGTGTGTTAAGTTCCGGACAATGAAGAACGTTGTGTTCACGAATTTCTTAAACACATGTATCGTCAAAATTGGGCAGAAAATTAGAGTTTTTGTGAGTAATATACTGACTAAAGTGAAGGTCGAATGATTGATCGTTTTAGGTGTCCTGCTTTTGGTCAAATTTCCCGACAATTTTTTATGGAGTGTCCCGATTTCAACCTGAAAAATTCTGGCATGTATTTCGGATGTAAATTTTCAAATACTTTTTCCCCCGATTTTAAATCCAGACCGATTGATGTTGTGGGAAAATATGATCCCTGGTTATGGATGTATCTCATTATATGAGTCTTGTTCTGGAAAAAATGGGCTTAATGCATGTGTGTTAAGTGTCGTCCCAGATTAGTCTGTGCAGTCGGCACATGCTAATCAGGGATGACACTTCCCGCCTACGCTGGATTTTCATTTATTTTATTCATGAACATTGTAGAGTTGGTTTCCTTAAATAATTTTAAAAATGAAACTTTCCAGATAGTGTTTGTAGTAGACATAAATATGTATTTATCAGTGCAAACAAAAATGCATTTAAAGGGGTGAAAAACATAATATTTTGGTAACTTTTATCATATTGTTTCTGTATGTGAAAGCTTTTGATGTTTTTGGAGTAAATCAAAATGAATATTAGTGTAGTTCTTTGAATGCATTAAATTATATTCTGTGGTGTACATTTTTAACTTCTCCCTAGTCATTGCTAAACAAGTTAGGTCTATTCCCCAGCTCTAACTAAGTTTTACAGTTAAAACTGAGGATTAAATTTATAATTAAAATGCAAAGAATTTATGTTGAACTTATATCAGTGGATATGTCAGTTTAATTGTATGTCATTAAAACATCTTATTGTGTAGATAACATAAGTCAGGTGAAAACCGTTATGTTTCAAATTTGTTCCATATTTTATGTATCAGCATAATTGTTTTTTATTAATTGTATAAATATGTTTGCATGGTGGAACCTCAACTCTTTCAGATCCCTCAGCACTTTGTGCATCAAAGCAGTGCTCTAGCAATGAGACTTGTGCTGTTAATATGAACACCACAATCCCTACAGCATTATGCCAGTGCAACACAAACTACCAGAGAGTGGGCACGTACTGTCTACTGGCGAGTGATGGTAAGTGTCTGGGCAACTATTACTGATGTGTAACCCTACATTCAAATTGTTTAATGTTTAATGATTGCATGATGGAAAGGTTATCGATAAGCACGTGATTTATCCTATTACTTAAACGCAAATAGATCATGTAATCGTGTAAACTGTAGCTTTATTTATCACTATTTTAATTAGCCATTTTCTTATATCTTTTTTTAATGTTTTGTATTTTGATCACTGAAACAAATGATCTGTCTCATCTGGAAATGAGTCTTATGCCTTATGCGGCCAGTCTAGGTCCAGACCAGCCTGCAAATTCCGGTCAGGAGCTTCTCTGTCGGCAATATAATAAAGCAAAGTTTACCAGCCTCATTATTTTCTGCAAAGCTCCTGACCAGACTGTGTTAATGGGCAGGCTGGTCTGGAGCTACGCTTGTCGCACATAGCATAAGACACGTTTTTGCATGACGTGTCAGATGGTGTTGAATAAAAAATAAGTTTATCATGCTCAGACAAACCATTTTTTTTCTACACCTCATTTGAGAAACTTCATTCTCTCCAACACCCACCTAATATTCTCTTTGTATTAGTACTCTAAAACTGGCAGTTAATATTAAACTATTGAGTCTGTCTGCAGTGAAACTGGGCTTAATGCATTTGCATAAAATATCGTATCAGATGATCATATTCAGTCCACAAAGACTAATCTTGGACTTCATTTTCCGCCTAGACTGGATTTATTTTTTTGAAGGGACTTGCTTTTAACAAAAATAATCCATTAAAGCGGAAAGTGTTGTCCCTGATTTGGCTAATCTGTGACGATACTTTAGGTGCATGCATTAAACCCAGTATTCCCAGATAACAACTCAATTGTATGTCACTCTGATCTAAATGTTTTTCGCAACAGTTGTTATCAAAAATGGTTTACCGTTTCAAGAACTTCATATTTCTGTCCTGTTAATAAGTCAGTTCACTTTCTATTCTTTCTTTCCACCAGTGCGTTGCCAGGGTTACTGCAAGAACAACGGTATTTGTCAATACACTGACGCCCCACGGTGTACCTGCACAGAGGCATATGAAGGATCCATGTGTGAAGTCAGAAAAGGTTGCTCATATTTATTACCGATTCAGATTGAAGTGAAAAATATTGTCATCACTTGTGTTTAAAAAAACGTTATTACGCTCAAATTTTGTTTGCTTTGGTTTACATTTAATTGAATGTTGACATGATTTTATTAAGTGTTTTGATTATTTAGCCTTGCCCTGGGGAAAAAAACAGGTTTAAATCTTGTGTGTTAAGTGTCATGCCAGACTGCAAACTACAGAGGCTATCCTGTGACAACAATTGACGCTTATGCATTAAGCCAGGTTTTTCCAGAGTGACGCTAAATTATAATGTATAATGTGAAAAAAGGTTTTTTACGTAACATGAGAAAATACTTAAAATCAATTAGTATGCACATCGTTCAGCTTTGAAATGGAAGAGCAGGGAAATGTTTTATAATGGAATCATTTTCATGATGTTTTTTTTATTTCTGCCTTTGTGACTATAATTTTAGAGGAAACTATAATTTCTGTTTCACTGTGGAAAAATGCTTTCATAAAGAGATAAGCTACACAAATATAAAAAAAGTACATGCTACAAGCCTGTCATATATTTTTAGTACAACTGACAGTCATATTGATGCATGTAGTGCCTGCATTTTACCCCAGTGTCCTACTGTTTCAGCTGCTGAGAAGCTTACTGACAGTGCCGCGGACATCGCCATCCCTGTCGGTATCGCTGCTGGTGGGCTGCTGCTTCTACTCATCCTGTTGGCCGTGTTCTGTTTGTGCTGGCACTTGTAAGCAACATTTACAACGTTTGGTGTTCTCATTGTAGTATTGATAGCATTTGGTTCTCATAGCAAGATTGATATCATTTGGTTCTCATTGTAATATTGATAGCATTTGGTTCTCATAGCAACATTGATAGCATTTGGTTCTCATAGCAACATTAATAGCATTTGGTTCGCATAGCAACATTGATAGCATTTGGTTCTCATAGCAACATTGATAGCATTTGGTTCGCATAGCAACATTGAAAGCATTGGGTTCTTGTAGCAACATTGATAGCATTTGGTGCTCATAGACACATTGATAGTATTTGGTTCATGCAGCAACATTGATAGCATTTTGTTTGCATAGCAATATGTATAGCATTTGGTTTGCATAGCAACATTGATAGCATTTGGTTCTCATAGCAACATTGATATCATTTGGTTCTCATATCTACATTTATAGCATTTGGTTAAAATAGCAACATGGATAGCATTTGGTTTGCATAGAAATTTTGATAGCATTTGGTTCTCATAGCAACATTGATAGCATTTGTTTTGCATAGCAACATTGAAACTCTGGTTCTCATAGAAACATTGATAGCATTTGGTTCTCATAGCAACATTGACAGCATTTGTTTTGCAAAGCAACATTGATACTCTGGTTGTCAAAGAAACAGTGATAGCATTTGGTTCCCATAGCAACATTTATAGCATTTGTTTTGCATAGCAACATTGATACTCTGGTTGTCATAGAAACATTGATAGCATTTGGTTCTCATAGAAACATTGATAGCATTATTTTGCATAGCAACATTGATACTCTGGTTCTCATAGATACATTAATAGCATTTGGTTCTCATAGAAACATTGATACTCTGGTTCTCATAGAAACATTAATAGCATTTGGGGTTCTCATAGAAACATTGATACTCTGGTTCACATAGAAACATTAATAGCATTTGGTTCTCAAAGAAACATTAAAAGGATTTGGTTCTCAAAGAAACATTAATAGCATTTGGGGTTCTCAAAGAAACATTGAAAGCATTATGTTCACATTGTAACATTGAAAGCATTTGTTTGTCATAGCAACATTGATAGCATTATGTTCTCATTGTAACATTGAAAGTATTTTGTTCTCACATTAACACTGACAATATTTTGTTCTAATTTCAATTATATAAGCATTTGGTTGTGTCTTTGTAACATTGACAACGCTCTCAGTATTTACCATCATGAAGACAGACTTTGCCATAGTATTTTCAGTGACAGCCTATAAATTGATGCCATTTTTCATATACGTATAGAAAAATTATTTATTACGTTCAGGTTTTATATTCAGTTGTTTGGTTGTTATAATTAAGGCTACAGTAAACCTTTATAGAGCTATTTTCCCTATATTTTCTAGGCGAAGGCAAAGAAACCAACCTAGAAAGCCTTACTCAGAATTGAATGGTGAGAGACTTGACAAGACCAGCCTGCATTCCTATCCAGCCTATGGACAGACCCCACACACTCTCATGTTGGCATCATATCCAGAGGCCATCTACGACAACAGAGCCTACAACCAAGGTGAGTTGTAGTGGTTGTCTTCACAACTAGTTTTCGACTTTAATTTATAGTGAAATATGAAATACAGTCTATATTTGAATTTATATTGACGAGTAGATTATTTTAAGCAAATTCTTTGGCAAAAAGTTTTGATTGTAATAATTCATTTAATACACGGTTTCAGCTGTGTGTTGCTATCCCTAATAACATGTTGATGTTGTTGTGTTTGTTTACAGAAATAGACCACCACAGCAATTTAGGTAGTTTTTGGTCCAAATATTATTTGTGTTGTATGTTAACAAACCTGCTTCTATTCTTATTTGTGTCGTGTTTGGAGAAAACTGGGCAAATGCTTGTGCATAAAGTGTCATCCCAGATTAGCCTGTGCAGTCCGCAGAGGCTAATCCGGGACGACACTTTCCGCCTAAACTGGATTTTCCCTAAGAAGAGACATCATTTAAACGAAAAATTCCAAAAAAGCGGAAATTGTCGTCCCTGATTAGCCTGTGCGGACTGCACAGGCTAATCTGGGATGACAATTTACGCACAAGCATTTTACTCAGTTTTCTCAGAACACGACACATTTATCCACTCAATGGCTAACTATCAGTCCAATCATTTAACCTGACCACTCTGCGAACACCATGAAATTGATGGTATTCCTACTGGTTGTATAGCTGCATGATAAAACAAGCTAGTGCATGATTTTAGTTTCATTTGAGCTGCATCATACAAAATTGGGTCTTATGACATATGCTGCCAGTGTTGCTTTAGACCAGCATATGCAGTCTGATCTGGGGCTTCCCTGTCCACAAGCTGTAAAGGCACGCAATGTTTCTTGGTTGCATTAAAGGACATCATGACCGCTCATCCAAATATGTGTCGCATTCTGAGAAACTGGACATAATGCTTGTGCGTAAATTGTCATCCCAGATAAGCCTGTGCAGTCCGCACAGGCTTATCATGGACGACAATTTCTGCTTTTATGAAATTTTTATGATGTCTCTTCTTAGCGAAAATCCAGTTTAAGCAGAAAGTGTCGTCCCGGATTAGCCTGTGTGGACTGCACAGGCTAATCTGGGATGACACTTTACGCACATGCATATATGAATGCAGAGGCATATCTGGAGCTACACTGTTCTGATATGTCCTAAAGCCCATTTGCCCTTGATGCAGCCCATTTGTTACAGTTTTATACATCAATATCTATAAAACATTTAAACCCACTCTGATAAATATTCATGATTGTACAGGTTGAATTGAAACACTCCAAACTCAGCCTTCACACTTTTTATTTTGAACATTCCTAAATAAGGGCATCACGTTTACACATTTTTCTAAACGTTTAAACGGAATGAAATAAACGAAACGTTACCGTTTAAACGGTATACCTATGTCCGTTTTTAAAGCATCAGTACCATCGCATTCCCAAACTGAAAGTAGTAATTTGTTTCTGGAAGTTATATTCAGTGCATACCCCATTCGCGCAATGAGGTCTTATTTAAACCATGAACTATTATAAACCGGACCAACCGTATCACCACATGTGTATTCGTCATTACATAAAAACAAAAAGAACGTCAAAAATAATGTAAAAACGACAAAAAATACTGTATCCGAAAACGACATTCCGAAACAAATGTACGTGTTTTGCACATGAAATACAATGTGTGTTTGACTGCAGAAAATGAAAAACCAGTTAACAAGCAAAAACGTAATCAATATATTATTTGGTTAAAATATTGCTTTTCAACATGTTACCGCATTGCTTTACTTTGCTAATCAATCACTTAGAATATTTCAAGATGGCGGCATATGCACTGTTTCGTTGCCAAATTGTAAGATTTTCGGAAAGTAGCAAAGATTTTCCGTTAGTTTCCGTTAATGTCCGTGACATCCACTAACCAATCAGAAATAAATAACTGCCGAATTCGGTAGTGCCCGGATTTACCGCAAGTACCTGGGTTTCGCAGTTCGTCATCAATATACTTCGTACGGCTAGTCAGCTTCGTTATTTGCACCCCAATATTTATTAAATTGATATTGACTGTCGTTTAAACGTTTACTGTTTTTGTAAACGTTTTTTATCAAAACACAAAACGCAACCGTTTAAACGTGATACCCTTATTCCTAAATCAAGTTGATTTAAAAAATGGTGCGGAAACTATATTATACTCAAAAGAAAATTATGAATGAAAAGAGTTATGGTAACTTCTGAAAATTAAATAAAGTAAATGAGGCTTTGTTTGCCTTTTATAATGGGTAATAAACAAGACTTTGCAAATTGTCAGAATGTGTCTGACAGAAAATTCTGACAATTTGTTATTAGGTTACAATAATGTCAGATATTTGGTCAATCTGTCAAATATGCATGCTTAATTGCTACCTACATGTAAGAACTTTTCATTCTTTTTTGTCTCACTTTGTGTCTAACAAAAAACCAAAGTTTTTTAGACATTGTAATTTTTATCTGACCTGTTTTGCATACTCTGATAAATAACAAGTTTTTTATGTAAACTAGCCCATTTCTTTTACTAACAATTTTTGCTTGTCAATTTTAGTTACCGGTAATAATTATCATAGTGCAAATACATGTTTGTTTACTATACACAAATAAGTAGTCAATTGTCTTACTGAAAAAGCGACATGTTTGTTTCATTTCCTAACGTTTTAAAAATAGTCTGCAAATACAGATTCTTGTATAAGAATTTTGAATATAGTGTATATTAGTGCCAGAGAATGTTTTATTATAAACCTATTTACCTGTATATTATCAAATCAGGTTTAGTCATGTGTACCATGTGACCGTGCAATAAATACCATATTGGACATGCATGTGTCCAATAAATTCCATTTTGGGCGGTCAAATATCAAACGACAAATTCCAAGTCAACTCCCAAAGAATTCTTAGAATGTGTATTTCTCAAGAAACATTATGTTTACAGCTTAAAGCGCAAAGGGTAATTAAATGACATGAACGCTTGCGCTCTTTTGCTGACTTTAAGTTTTAATGTATAATGAAGGTGAATAATGTGAATAACTCACAGATTGGAATAGGTATATAATAGAAATATTATTTAACAGTGTTGTGTTCAATATATTATCTGTGTTATATTTGAATGCGTGCACATTAGGCATACACCATATTGTATGTGAGCTGTGAACTAGTCCAAACATATGAGTCGCGTTCTGAGAAAACTGGGCATAATGCATGTGCGTAAAGTGTTGTCCCAGATGAGCCTGTGCAGTCCGCACCGGCTAATCAGGGACGACACTTTCCGCTTTTATGTCATTTTTATTTTAAATGAAGTCTCTTCTTAGCAAAAATCCAATTTAAGCGGAAAGTGTCGTCCCTGATTGCCTGTGCGGACTGCACAGGCTAATCTGGGACGACACTTTACGCACATGCAATATGCCCAGTTTTCTCACATATTACTGTATTGTACATAACACAGTTAGATAAACAAATATTATTTATGAAAAAAAAAGATAATTATGATAATTATTCCATTTACATTAAGATTTTTAATAGATAAATGTAACAAACAGAGAATAGGGTGTCGGCTAGCATGTGGCTGGGAAGGTGTTAGGATGTTGACTCAAATATGGGGCTTTGCTGCCTTTCCTGGTGCAATGCTTATGCATTGTTGAATTTATTTTTGTTTTTTATTCTTTGGACTTATTCAAGATATAGAATTGTATTAAGTTTATATCATTCCCTATAGTATCATATGATAAGTTTTGTTGAGTTTCTGGCGTTAACCCTTTGCATGCTGGGAAATTTGTCGTCTGCTTAAATGTCGCCTGCTGAATTTCTAAAATAAGCATTTTCTTCAAAAAAAATTCTAAGACCACTATCAGAATAGCAAACAGTTTGGATCCTGATGATACGCCAGGTTCTGTGGCGTCTCATCTGGATCTAAACTGTTTGCAAAGGCCTTCAAAATCCGGTTCCAGCACTCAAAGGGTTAATATCTATGCTTCACAGTTTTGCTTGTCTGTAACTCTTTCTTGTATTATTGTTATAGAACAAATATTTAATTTTAATAAAGAGTTTATTCTATTACATGTAAGTAAAATGCTTTTGGCTATTTACTTTTTTTATAAGGTATTATATTTTTTTGCATATGCTTGAAATATATTTATAAGCAAGTATAAAATATAAAGCAGGCCTTACCAACTTAACTGTACATGCAATTCAGTAATTAAATAGGATGTAGTACTACTTCTTCTCTGCAATATACATGTATGAAGAAAACTGGACTCAATAAATGTGTGTAAAGTGTCGTCTCAGAGTATCCTGTGCAGACTGCAAAAGCTAGGGATCACACTTTTCAACTAGACTGGATTTTTGTTTAAAAGAGACTTCCTTTAAAGGAACAATTCCATCAAAGCAGAAAGTGTCCTCCCTGTCTAGCTCTTTCAGTGCTGGAACCGAATTTTGAAGGCCTTTGCAAACAGTTTGGATCCAGATGAGACGCCACAGAACGTGGCGTCTCATCAGGATCCAAACTGTTTGCTATTCTGATAGTATTTTCTGAAAAAAAAATGAAGAAAATGCTAATTTTAGACATTCAGCAGACATTTTAGCAAAAGACAAATTTCCCAGCATGCAAAGGGCTAGTTTGTGCAGACTGCACAGGCTAATCTGGGACGACACTTTACGCACATGCATTAAGCCCAGTTTTCCAAGATGGAGACTCATATTTAAATTATTGTAATGTTCATTTTCAGGATCTTCCGCTGTGTATCAGGCATAGAAGACGAGCAGTTGCAGCAGCATGGGCGTGTTTGATGTGTGAGAACTGAAAAAATCCCTTGACAATAGTCAAATACAATCTGAAGTTACCTTGCTGTTATAAAGATCTCTTTGCTATTACATTAAAAATCAGACTTCATGAAACAAGCAACTGCCAAACACAAGGATGATGAAAGATATATGGAAATTGTAACAATGCCTGTTAATGTCTGCCATAATCAATTTGATATGTACTCATGTATTCAATACTCATAATTCGTATCATATTCTCATTAATCAACAATGTACAGTCATGCCAATACATTGACATTAGCAAATTAAAAACAAAAGATGTGTAATTATTTTTATATGATACAAGTTCCAATTTAATTGAAAAAACTGTTTTAATGCTCTGAAATAATATTGGTAGAAAATAGTTGATTTGACTTAATCAGCCGGTGTTGAACCAAGTTTTATTGTACAATCATATTGATAATGTTCATAATGTGCTATATTTGTACCCATAAAATA
This sequence comes from Dreissena rostriformis, assembly GCA_007657795.1. Taxonomy (NCBI): domain Eukaryota; kingdom Metazoa; phylum Mollusca; class Bivalvia; order Myida; family Dreissenidae; genus Dreissena; species Dreissena rostriformis. The sequence continues at coordinate 66,307 of VMBQ01001180.1, forward strand.
TGTGTATTACTGTGTAATCATTTTATACTAACGGACCTTATCTATTAAATTTTGTTTTCAAATTTAATTTATCTATAATGATTGTAATACAATATTCATATACTAATGATAACATTTAGAACAAAAAAAAGGTTATTATCTTGTAAATCATTTATGTAACTATTAAAATTAAACTCACTGGCTGCCTGGTGGTAACTTACAGAAGTATGGTTACAGAAGGAATTTCATGTTTTCGGAGCTTGGGTGTAATTTTTATGCAATATATATATATATATATACATACATACATTTGTATAAACCTCTTTTGTGAAATCCAAACTTGTTTTTACGTGATGACTATCGGATCAGGGTGGTATTTTAACCCTTTGAGTGCTGGAACCGGATTTTGAAGGTCTTTGCAAACAGTTTGGATCCAGATGAGACGCCACAAAACGTGGCGTCTCATCAGGATCCAAACTGTTTGCTATTCTGATAGAATTCTTTGAAACAAAAATCGAAGAAAATGCTTATTTTAGAAATTTAGCAGACAACATTTTAGCAGACGACAAATTACCCAGCATGCAAAGGGTTAATACTATATGAAGACCTCTTTATCACTTATGTTAGGGTAAAAAATAGATTGGTAATTATCAACTGTATGCCAACCCATGGCACTTTAAAATTAACAAATGGTTTATAACTGTAGTAAAACTTTTTAAACTAAAGGATCTATAGCTCAAAAATCTACCATATCTCAAACGATGCATTATCATAATCACAGAAATATCCTTAAATTACCATTTTTAACTCGAGCATTCATAACTTGATAACTTGAGCGCCTCAGGATATAAAATATTGAAAATTACCCCCCATGACTCAAGGATGTTATAAACACCTCTGCACCTTTGTGATAGCTGCAAAGTGATTACCGGTAAAGGGCTGTGTTTCAAACACATGTCAATTAAATGAATTCAATTCAATCGCAATACACTTTTTTATTAACTTTTATTATCTTAAATTTTGTGAAACACATTAGAACAAAGAATAATACTGACAACTTAGAAGTTGTATTGCATTTATCCTTTTTTTATAAACATGTTTTAATAAATATTAAACAGATTTATGTTGATGGTTTTTAATTATTTTGATAGTTATTTAAGTAAATGGTTTCAAATATGGACACCTTGATAACATGAGACCATCCAAAACTCAAGCATTTCTGTCGTCAAAGTGCGACCTTGAGTTAAAGAAGTGTTAATGTATGTGTAGCTTCTAAAATGTCTTATGTTTTTGTGTATGTTGAATATTGATTAAATTTTAAGAATAACTAACTAATAAAAGAATTTTGTACAGGATTGAAATATAATTAATAAAGAAATAATTATATCTATAACTGGTTGTTTCTTGAACTCCTTCTGAACCCTTGAGATGACATTTTGTAATAAGTTGGAAATAAAGGGATGCAATACAATTCTCGTGCGTTAGTCAACATTTGGACAAATGCACATGGTTTTAAGGGGATTTTAATAAACCAATTAAGGAAGGAACTAAAATAACTTAATCTAAAACATGTTTGACTGGAAGTTGCTCAATAACATGCTTATAACCTTAAGCTGCATAGTATTATTCAAACCATTTGACCAGTTTCATGCAACGTAAAAGTTACATGTGTATGCTAAATAGGTTATATATTATGTCCAATAAATCTACTGGTATGCATGTTCAATTTTTTGTCAGCTTGAATATTATAACAGGTTTTTCAAAGTGACATGTCATTCTGAGGCAAATATAAAGATGATTTAAAGTTGACAATTTAAGTTAAGCCAAATCCGACTTGACCTTGAGGCTTTACATTGATCTTTGATCTTTGCTTCATGTCTATGACATGCTGTCTCATTAAGGAAAATGGAAAACTGATTTTCCCACGAAAAATTCTATTTAAGTGAGGTTATTTCAAAATCTGTGGCAATTTAAATATATTTAGTTTAGCCAAGCATAGCAGCCAATTTATAATAAAATGGCAATCATTCCCTGAAAAGTCGTCAGACAGGAATAAACTGACAACAAACTCAAACTGGTCAGGATGCTGCAAAACCAATATCTCATACCTCACCTATTTAAAAAAACTACTTAATATGAGATGTGTCATCTGAAAATAGGTCTTAGGCCAGTCTTGTAAGGAGCTACCCTGTCTGCTATAACATCAAGCAAGGTTTCTTGGTACTCATTAATGGGAAGATTAGCTCCCGACCAGACGTAAGAATGTGCAGTATGGTCTGGAGCTACGCTGGCTGCATATGGAATAAGACCTATTTTCAGATGGTGCGCGTCATATGCCATCAGAGACCCAAATAACAAGATATTGATGTGTTCACACTACAGGTATGCAGAATAACAGCTTTGTTGAATAGTTGTGCTCTAATGTGGTAACAATGTACTGAGTGAAATACAAAGGACTGTCAGACAGTCATGGAATATGATAGACGAAATATGCGGAGAAACGTGATTCACTAAGTGTAGGGTGTTCAGTGGATTAAGAGCTCTGAATGAGAGAGGAAGCAATAAATGTATGCTTAACTCTTGTGCGAGTTTTTAAATGTCACTTTACACGAGAAACAATGTACAACGTCTTAAGCAAGGTTGACTTATTTTGCACATAACAAATGGTAATGGAGTTTTAGTTTAACTTGGGATACTGTTTTGTAAAAAATGAGCTGTCAGTAAAAGAAATTATCACTTTCTGAATATTTAAATATTATCTGAATTGTGCGCGTTCTACCAGTAAATGTTTTACCAAGCAATGCAAGCATACTTATTACATCATTTCCATTACTTAAAATCCCCTATAACGCTCTTATTGTTTGTGGTACAATATACTCAACACATGTTCATGTACCAATTTAGTGTTTGTGTGTCATATGAATAGATATTGTTGCGGGAAATTAGAATGGAATATATTGTGCCACAAAAATATATCAAAGAGCCTTTTATATCTTGTTAAATCTATGTTACCAGACAACATCTAGCTTTGAAATTTTGGCTATTGCTATAAGGAACACTGATTGTTTATGTGTTTACTTTATTTTACGAAATATTCTGACTTTGATTTTGAGCGTTATAGGAGCTTTAAACACGAATATACATTCTTAATAACGTAAAATTAGAGTGGCACAAGTTCCAATGTAGTCTCATACACATGGCACACACGAATCTGATATGTTTTACAAATGCAAACATATAACCAACTAATTTATATAATTGGTTATTTATTATTCCATACGTTGTTTACAGAGTTGATATTATGCAGGTTACATGTATTGAACACAGACAATGGAAAAAAAAGTCCTTAAAACTGATGTTATATTACGCAAAATATTCAAAAATAAATACAAGAGAATAAGATCAATAATATAATGCCAAACATATACAGATAAAGAAAGACAAACACATGTATATTGATTTCCACCATCTAAGTATAAAAGTCCAGCTTTTATATTAATTATCATTTCAATGTCTCATGTTTAAGGATTTTTTTTAAAACAGCGAAGCATAAAATAGCTTTACTTTAATATTTAAAGGACAAAACTGGCGAACTCAAAACACACAACAGAAAAATTCCATAGTAATACTCAACGTGAAGGTCAAATCACTTGTATTTTTAATAAATGACACATCACAGAGGAGGTTAGAATAAATATAAAATCACTTGTAGTTTGAATAAATGGTAAATAAGCCGTAGTATGAATACATGTTTAATCCCTTGTAATTTGAATAAATGTCAATTCACTTGAAGTTTGAATGAATGTCAAATCACTTGTAGTTGGAAATAATGTCAAATCCCTGTAGTTGTAATAAATATAAAATCAATTGTATTTTTAATGAATATTATATCATTTGCACTTTGAACGAATATTAAATCAAGTGTAGTTTGAAAAGAAAATAAATCATTTGTAGTTTGAATGAATGTCAAATCACCTGTAGTTTGAAATCATGTCAAATCACTTGTAGTTGGAAATAATGTCAAATCACTTGTAGTTGGAAATAATGTCAAATTGCTTGTAGATGGAATTAATGTCAAATTGCTTTTAGTTGGAATTAATGTCAAATCACTTGTAGTTGGAAATAATGTCAAACCACTTGAAGTTTGAATTAATGTCAAATCGCTTGTAGTTGGAATTAATGTCAAATCAATTGTAGTTTAAAAATAATGTCAAATCACTTGAAGTTTGAATTAATGTCAAATCACCTGTAGTTGGAAATAATGTCAAATCACTTATAGTTGGAAATAATGTCAAATTACTTGTAGATGAAATTAATGTCAAATCGCTTGTTGTTGGAATTAATGTCAAATCACTTGTAGTTGGGAATTATGTCAAATCAATTGAAGTTTGAATTAATGTCAAATCGCTTGTAGTTGGAATTAATGTCAAATCACTTGTAGTTGGGTATTAAGGTCAAATCACTTGAACATGGAATTAATGTCAAAGTGCTTGTAGTTGGAAATAATGTCAAATTGTGTGTTTTTTAAGTGAATGTCAAATCACTTGTAGTTGGAAATAATATCAAATCACTTGTGTATGGAATTAATGCCAAATCACTTGAAAATGGAATTGATGTCAAATTGCTTGTAGTTGGAAATAATGTCAGATTGCATGTAGTTTAAGTGAATGTCAAATCACATGTAGTTTAAATGTTAAATCGCCTTTAGTTTGATAAGATGTCTTGACCTTTAGTACAGGAATCAGTACAAAATTATATGTATCTATGAGTCTAATGAAGCCTAAAATAAATATAATACAAGCAATGTCATAGATACATGCAGTTCTGGAAATGTTAATGCATCATTTATATCAATGCGGCCAGCACAGCATCAAGTGAAGGCATGGTGGTGAAGCTCTTGATCTGGAAGACATACTGGGGCCCGCTGGCAAGCTGGTTAGCCTCTGTCACGTCAGAACCTGCAAGCAACAAAGAAGGCTAGGAGTGTGCACATATCAATGCAATTTCATATTTCAGCTTCGCTCTGGGAAAACGAGGCTAAATGCATGTGGGTAAAGTGTCACAGGCTAATCAGGGATGACACTTTCCGCCTAAACTGGATTTCCTCAAAGAAGAGACTTCCTTTTAACAAAAAATGCTGTAAAGTGTCAGGCTAATCTGGGACGACCCTTTACACACATACATTTAACCCCATTTTTTTCAGATCTAGGCTCATTTGAACATGTGTAATGCTAAGACTACCTTCGTGTAATGCTAAGGCTACCTTCGTGTAATGCTAAGACTACCTTCGTAAAAAATTTCAATTGTCTGCTGTGACCTTGAAGTGATGGACATGGTTTTGCATGCAACATGTTGTCTTTATATACTGATATTTTGTGCCAATTTATAACAAAATCTCATATTGACAAATTTATGAATCTCAAACATTTTGTTTGACTATATACATATAAGGAATATGCAAAAACTCCAAGCGTCCACTGTGACCTTGAACTTGAAGAAAGCAACATGTTTTTGACACATTTTCTCTAGATATGATGATCATTTGAGCCAATTTGTATTGAAATCCCACTGTGCACAAACAAGTTTTTGGTTGGACAGGAAGATGTACCTTCACTATATATATATATTAGGACTATGCAAAAACTGTCCACTGTGACATTGACCTTGAAGTGAGGGACATGGTTCATGCAACATGTCATCTTCCAATGATGATTATTTGTGCCAATTTATTTTGAAATCCCATCATGTAAAACAAAGTAATAAGCCTGACATGAAATGTACCACACACCTAAACACACAAACCCATGGACTGGGTAAATACCATTCGGCAAATATATGGCAGAGGCATAACAAAGCTCCACTTTACCTATGACAATTATCCGCACACCCTTGGCTTTCAGTTTGTCACTTTGTATTCTTGCCAGACCCGAGTTCGACGAAATCTCATCAGTGATAAGCAGTAGACGCTTCTCAACATGCCGGCGGCAATACGAGGTGAACGCCTTACAGGCTTGGTGCAACGCCAACCCCGTGTTCGCCTCTCTGTACGGACTGATCTGGAACCCGTAGTTGAGAGAGCGCAGGACCCGGTCCGGGTACTGTCCAGACTGAAGGGTCATCAGTGTGGACACTCCACGGGCATATGCCATGACTCCAACATGGGTGTACCTGTTGTTGATGCTCAGTCTGCAAAAGAGGAAATTAAGAACAGTTTTAAATTACCATAAACGTTTTTATCCTACATCTAAATGATTTTATAGAAGAAAACTCTGGGTGAAGATAAACTTGTGCTTTTCATGCCTACAAGCCTTTATCCTACTCCTGCATGTACATAGCAAACTACGTTTTCAGCCTTTCATTTCCGGTTAAAGGTCAAATTTTCAGTTCAGTCTTGAAGATGATTTAACTCATTAAAATGTTTCAACATCCTCTTTGACATGTTTTTAAATTTAAATATATATATGAAGTGAATTTTTACATTTCATATCAATGTGAACAACAGTGTTGGAATAGATGGCTCGAATGAAACAGGTGAGACTGCATTTTAGATTTTTTAAATGTGGAACTGTGAATAATGCAAGTTTTTTGTTGAGTAAATGACAGATTGAGAACATTGTCAGTGAGTTAATCTGTTACTGGTGAAATTGACGTAGAATCAAAAGGGTACTTTTTATTATGAATAAGATGTTATTTTGTTAGTTTATCAAAGAATGTTTATCCACACAAAAATTCCTGCTTACACTAACTGTTTTAAAATCGAAAAGGTGAATGGCGATAAACAAAATGTAAGGTATCTTTAATGTTGTTTGCAGATGTTCAACTCACCTTGGAGGCAAACACAACTTGACGATAATAAACACGGTGATTTTAATCCATACAAAAACTGTGGGGAGTAGAGCCAGTAGAGGTTTGACTGTTATGCCAGTTAGTAAAATGTGTGACAAAAGAATAGTTTAAGAAGAATTGTTTACAGACTTAAATTTACAATATCTGTTATATCAGCGGGGATAAATGCTGCATCATACATAACATGACAAGGGGTTACACATTTTAAAAGTTGACAATGGAAGCCATTTTTTATTTGAGTCTTTTGCTTCGGTGAAACAAGAATTTAAAATTGAACAAAACCTTCTGTGCTTTACTTGAGTATGTAACATTTGAAATGCTGATTAAATTTGAATCGAGGCATATAGCGATATTTAGTCTTGTTACTCTGATTTGCATGGAATTCTTAAGGACTATTTCGGGTGACGTAACTGGGAAAGATCACCAACAATTTTATTACGCAAGGTAAGATTCAGTTAATGTAATCTGTTTTGGATATTGTTTTTAACAATAAAAGATGGTATCATCAAAAATTAAATTTAGAAAAAATATTGTAGGATTAATAGAATATGAGGTTAGGGTCTTTTTTTTCTTATATTATTTCCGACTCTTCTCCGAAAGGCTTAAATGGCTCGGCAAGCATCTCCTTGTAAACCTTTCTTCAACTCGACGGATAAATTTAAGTATAACAAGATGTGTTTGTGAAACACTATGTCCCCTTTTGAGCGATTTTGACCCATATATTTGACCTTTGACCTTGAAGGATGACCTTGAACTTTCACCACTCAAAATGTGCAGCTCCATGAGATACACATGCATGCCAAATATCAAGTTGCTATTTTCAATATTGCAAAAGTTATGGCCAATGTTAAAGTTTGTGCAAACAAACCAACAAACCAACAAACAGACAGGGCAAAAACAATATTTCCCAGTATAGACTGGGGGACATAAAAAGGCACTAACCTAATATTCTCTATATTAGTCTCACTAAGCACAATACTATCCAGTACAGTTTATTGATTAGGCAAGTGTACCAACATAAAATGGTCCCAAGTGAGAGACACATTCAAGACTGTGACATATATCATATGACGCCAGTTGAATAAAATTTCCTGGAAAACTTAAGTTCATAAATGTGAACCTAATTATCATGGAAGAAGTGACAAGGCCCCTGACCTACCTTGACATTATTTCAGAAAGAAACGTCCTCACAGACGCCAGACCAGCTGGGGTTGTGGAAGCCGACAGTTCAGCCACGACCATGAGGTCCATAGTGTGACCAAATGCATTCACAGCGCCAGAACCTATGACATGACAATTGCATCATTCCAAATGTTTATTCAAGGATTTTACAAACACAATCTCTTGGTACAACAGGTATCATGCCTTCTTTAGATCAGAACAATATCAGTACAACATTTCAAGGAGTAAACTAACAATAAAAACTCTGGCATGACGATTGCATCATTCCAAATATTAATTCAAGGATTTTACAAACAAATTCTCTTAGTAAAACAGGTATGCCTTCTTAAGATCAGAACAATATCAGTACAACATTTCAAGGAGTAAACTAACAAAAAGAAAGTTTTTTCTCTGGGAAAATTGGGCTTAATGCACGTATGCCAAGTGTTGTCCTAGATTAGCCTGTGCAGTGTGTACTGGATTATCAGAGGCAACATTTTTCGCATAGATTGTATTTTGTTTAGAAGAAACCTCCTTTAGAAGGGACTGCACAGGTTAATCTGGGACAATACTTTACGCACATGCATTAAGCCCAGTTTTCCCGGAACGCGACTCAAATGATCATGAAAACCAAATACAGTACCAGTGCAGGCTGCTACAGATGTTGCAGTGGGTGTTAGGGTGGTCAGACCATTTGGACACTTGATGCATGCCATGTCATGGTCAGTTCTGTAGAAGCCAATACCGCAAGGCACACAGTCGTTTGTCGCATCCACATATAGGTAGCCAGCGTCACACCAATCTATTTGAAAGAAAAGCATGTTCAATTGATATTATACATTGCAGGTAATGATTTTTTATAAAATGAATAAAAGTAGTGCATGTCTAGGTTAGTTCTTTAATAGCTGACTCCACCTTGTATGCATCCGTGTGTGGGGTCGTGATAGAGATAACCAGGGTAAAAATGGAGACACCCACTGTTAGCAGCAAAAAAATACATGTTTGTTATAATCAGTGTAGCACATATTCTTCCCCTTTAGGTAAAGGTTATGCAGCATTCAGTTAAATTATTCTCTACTCAGTAAAAGTTTTGAAAAAAAGATATGGTCGAATACAACCTTGAGAGTTTGGGTCATCAAGAACCTTGGATTCATTGTGAATATGTAAAGATTCGATTTAACTGTGATGATGTTGATGAAAATGATAATGATGACAACAATGATGATGATGAGGAGGAGGATGAGCAAGAATATCTCTTTAAAAAACATGCATTCTATGACAATTCTTCTTGAATATATTAAAATCGTGTGACACATGATTGTATTTCTGACAGAGATGTTATTTTGGAAAGACAACAGACGAGGAAACTTGTCTCAGTTACTCCAATTACAGGGTTCACCAAACACAATTGTAAATAGACTAAGAGCCATAATTGAAATTGTTAAACTAATTAGGTAAGAAAGGCGTTGAATCAATGGAACGAAGGAGCAATCACACAATGTCTAATGCATTTATACACTACACAAAAACAGCCCTCCGTGATTAGATGAAGAACTCAAACAAAGGATGCACGTCAAAAGTCTGATTCAAACACCCACTTAGCCTACAGTTTGATTCACATCACCCACCTAGCCTGATGTCTGATTCCCATCACCCACCTAGCCTACAGTCTGATTCACATCACCCATCTATCCTACAGTCTGATTACCCTCACCCGCCTAGCCATCAGTCTGATTTAAATCATCCACCTTTACTACAGTATGATCAATATCACCAACCTAGCCATCAGTCTGATTCAAATCATCCACCTTTACTACAGTATGATCAACATCACCTACCTAGCCTACAGTCTGATTCCTCATCCTTTCCTGTCCCCATGGTGTGCCTCGGTTCAACACAGGCGATACACATGAGTTGGTTTTCCTTGTCGTTGTATGTGTTCTCAGGGCAAGGGAGACATGCCCCACTGGACGCAGCGATGTAATTGCCTATACCACAGGCATCTGAAAAGTTATGAAGAGACAGATACAATAATAACATAGCATTCAGTTTGGTTGTTAAGATGAAAATCATAGTCCGACGGATAAACATAGACAGATGATTGTTTTATTTGTAACAGAAACAGTTCTCCCATGACAACACATAGCAGACAAAGGAGGCTTTTTTTATAAAATACCCCCAATAGCACGACACGCTGCTACAGATGTTGCAGTGGGTGTTAGAGTGGTCAGACCATTTGGACACTTGATGCATGCCATGTCATGGTCAGTTCTGTAGAAGCCAATACCGCAAGGCACACAGTCGTTTGTCGCATCCACATATAGGTAGCCAGCGTCACACCAATCTATTTGAAAGAAAAGCATGTTCAATTGATATTATACATTGCAGGTAATGATTTTTTATAAAATGAATAAAAGTAGTGCATGTCTAGGTTAGTTCTTTAATAGCCGACTCCACGTTGTATGCATCCGTGTGTGGGGTCGTGAAATAGGTAACCAGGGTGAAAATGAAGACACCCACTATAAGCAGCAAAAATACATGTTTGTTATAATCAGAATAACACATATTCTTTCCCCTTTAGGTATAGGTTATGCGGCATACAGTTAAATTATTCTATACTCAGTAAAAGTTTTGAAAAAAAGATATGGTCTAATACATCCTTGAGAGTTTGGGTTATCAAGAACCTTGGATTCATTGTGAATATGTATAGATTGGATTTTACTGCGGTGATGTTGATGAAGATGATAATGATGACAACAATGATGATGATGAGGAGGAGGAGGAGCAAGAATATCATTTAAAAAAACATGCATTCTATGACAATTCTTCTTGATTATATTAAAATCGTGTGACACATGATTGTATTTCTGACAGAGATGTTATTTTGGAAAGGCAACAGACGAGGAAACTTGTCTCAGTAACTCCAATAACAGGGTTCACCAAACACAATTGTAAATAGACTAAGAGCCATACTTGAAATTGTTAAAATAATTAGGTAAGAAAAGCGATGAAATCAATGGAAAGATGGAGAAATCAAACAATGTCTTTTACATTTATACACTTAAAAAAAAAACAACACCCCTCCTTGATTGAATGAAACACTCAAACAAAGGATGCACGTCAAAAGTCTGATTCAAATACCCATTTAGCCTACAGTTTGATACACAAACCAACCTAGTCTACAGTTTGATTAACATCAACCACTTAGCTTACAGTCAGATTCACATCACCCACCTAGCATACAGTCTGATTCCCATCACCCACCTAGCCTACAGTTAGATTCACATCCTCCACTTATACTACTCTATGATTCACATCACCAACCTAGCCATCAGTCAGATTCACATCCCCCACTTATACTACAGTATGATCCACATCACCAACCTAGCCTACAGTCTGATTCACATCCTCCACTTATACTACAGTATGATCCACATCACCTACCTAGCCTACAGTCTGATTCACATCACCCGCCCAGCCTTATGTCTGATTTACATCACCCACCCAGCCTTATGTCTGATTCACATCACCCACCTAGCCTACAGTCTGATTCCTCATCCTTTCCTGTTCCCATGGTGTGCCTTGGTGAAACACAGGCGATGCACTTGAATTGGTTCACCTTGTCATTGTATGTGTCTTCAGGGCAAGGGAGACATGCCCCACTGGACGCATTGATGTAATTGCCTATACCACAGGCATCTGGAAAGTTATGGTGAGACAGATAAAATAATAACATAGCATTCAGTTTGGTTGTTAAGATGAAAATCATAGTCCGACTGTAAAACATTGACAGATGATTGTGTTATTTGTTACAAAAACAGATCTTCCATGACAACACATAGCAGACAAAGGAGACTTTTTATACAATACCCCCAATAGCACGACAAGCTGATCCAGATGTAGCAGTGTTTGTGAGGGTGGTCTGACCATTTGGACACTTGATGCATGCCATGTCATGGTCAGTTCTGTAGGACCCAAAACCGCATGGAACACAGGAGTTTGTATCATCCATATATAGCCAGCCAGCGTCACACCAATCTATTTGAAAGAAAAACATGTACAATTTATATATCACATTGCATGCATGCAATGATTTAAAAATAAAAAGAAGAAATTAAAATAAAGAAAAAAGGTATGTGCTCTAGAAGATTATCTTATGACTGATTGAACTTATCCGGGGAGGCTAATGGCATATCCTGATTCTCATCACCCAACGAGCTCACAGCCTGATGCACTTTTCCCACTTAGCCCACAGCCTGATTCAAATTACTCACATATGCTTAAGTCTGATAACAAAACCCGCTTTACATGCAATAGCAGTTTAATATTAAATATATATCACAAGCTTATTTCTTCAAGTCCACATCATCCGCCTAATCGAATACTTAATTAACAATACCCAATACGCATTCTACTTCATATCAGCTACAAATGCTTAGTTTAACTCTCATGATCTACTTTGGCTACATTATGATTTTACCAACCTAATAAATAATCAGATTCACATCATCCATCACACCTTCAGCTAGACTCACATAACCCACACAACCTTTAGTCTGGTTCACAACACCCACATAATTTTTGGTCAATCAAATCACAAAGAGCTCTTTGATTTGTGTGCGTCTTTATTCCACCAAACTAAGCATCACCTACTGTTTGATCTACATCACCCACATAGCCTACTGTCTTATGTACATCACACGCATAGCCAAATGTCGGATTCAGTTTAACCACCTAGGATACAGTCTGATTCACATAACTAATCTTGCCTACTGTCTGACTCTAATCACCAAATAAGCCTACTGTCTGTTTACACCATCCACCAGTTCTAAAGTCTGATTCACATCAACCACATAGCCTACAGTTTGATTTACATCACCCACCTAGTTAAGTGTTTAATTCACATCATCCACTTAGCCTACTGTAAGATTCAAATCATCCACTTAACCTACTGTCTGATTCACATCACCAACATAGCCTACAGTCTTAATCAAGTCACAACCTTAGTCTAATATCTGATTCACATCACCCAGCTAGCCTACAGTCTGATTCCCATCACCCACTTAGCCTTATGTCCAATTCACATCAACATACTAGCCTACAGTCTGATTCACATCACCCATCTAGCCTAGTCTGATTCACATCACCCACTTAGCCTACAGTCAGATTCACATTACCCACCTAGCCTACTGTCTGATTTACATCACCCACATAGCTTACTGTCTGATTCACATCACTCACCTAGCCTACTGTCTGATTCACATCACCCACCTTGCCTACAGTCAGATTCACTTCACCCACCTAGTCTACTGTCTGATTCCCATCATCCACCTAGCCTACAGTCTGATTCACATCACCCACCCAGCCTTATGTCTGATTCACATAACCCACCTAGCCTACAGTCCGATTCACATCATCCACCTAGCCTACCGTCTGATTTACATCACCCACCAAGCCTACAGTCAGATTCACTTCATCCACCTAGCCTACTGTCTCATTCACATCAACCACCTAGACTACAGTCTGATTCACATCATCCACCTAGCATACAGTCTGATTCACATCACCCACCTAGCATACAGTCTGATTCACATCACCCACCTAGCCTACTGTCTTACCCACATCACCCACCAAGCCTACAGTCAGATTCACATCATACACCTAGCCTACTGTCTGATTCACATCATCCATTTGCTTTCAGTCTGATTCACATCAACAACCTAGCTTACAGTCTGATTCACATCATCCACCTAACCTACAGTTTGATTCACATCACCCACCCAGCTTTATGTCTGATTTACATCATCCACCTAGCCTACTGTCTGATTCACATCACCCACCCAGCCTACAATCTGATTCACATCATCCACCTAGCTTACAGTCTGATTCACATCATCCACCTAACCTACAGTTTGATTCACATCACCCACCTAGCCTACTGTCTGATTTACATCACCCAGCCAGCCTTATATCTGATTCACATCCCCACCTAGCCTTCAGTCTGATTCACATCAAACACATAGGCTAAATTCTGATTCACATCACCCACCTAGTCTACTGTCTGATTCACATCAACCACCTAGCCTACTGTCTGATTCACATAAACCACCTAGCCTACAGTCTGATTCACATTATCCACCTAGTCTTCTGTCTGATTCACATCACTCACCTAACCTACTGTCTGATTCACATCACCCACCCAGCCTACTGTCTGATTCACATCACACACCTAGCCTACTGTCTGATTCACATCAACCACCTAGCCTACAGTCAGATTCACATCATCCACTAAGACTACATTCTGATTTATATCACCCACCTAGCCTACAGTCTGATTCACATCATCCACCTAGTCTACAGTCTGATTCACCTCACCCACCCAGCCTACTGTCTGATTCCCATCACCCACCTAGCTTACTGTCACATTCACATCATCCACCTAGCTTACTGTCAGATTCACATCATCCACTAAGCCTACAGTCTGATTCACATCACCCGCCCAGCCTTATGTCTGATTTAAATCACCCACCCAGCCTTATGTCTGATTCACATCACCCACCTAGCCTACAGTCTGATTCCTCATCCTTTCCTGTTCCCATGGTGTGCCTTGGTGAAACACAGGCGATGCACTTGAATTGGTTCACCTTGTCATTGTATGTGTCTTCAGGGCAAGGGAGACATGCCCCACTGGACGCATTGATGTAATTGCCTATACCACAGGCATCTGGAAAGTTATGGTGAGACAGATAAAATAATAACATAGCATTTACTTTGGTTGTTAAGATGAAAATCATAGTCTGACGGTAAAACATTGACAGATGATTGTGGTATTTGTAACAAAAACAGATCTTCCATGACAACACATAGCAGACAAAGGAGACTTTTTTTATAAAATACCCCCAATAGCACGACAAGCTGATCCAGATGTAGCAGTGTTTGTGAGGGTGGTCTGACCATTTGGACACTTGATGCATGCCATGTCATGGTCAGTTCTGTAGGACCCAAAACCGCATGGAACACAGGAGTTTGTATCATCCATATATAGCCAGCCAGCGTCACACCAATCTATTTGACAGAAAAACATGTACAATTTATATATCACATTGCATTGCATGCATGCAATGATTTAAAAATAAAAAGAAGAAATTAAAATAAAGAAAAAAGGTATGTGCTCTAGAAGATTATCTTATGACTAATTGAACTTATCCGGGGAGGCTAATGGAATATCCTGATTCTCATCACCCAACGAGCTCACAGCCTGATGCACTTTTCCCACTTAGCCCACAGCCTGATTCAAATTACTCACATATGCTTAAGTCTGATAACAAAACCTGCTTTACATGCAATAGCAGTTTAATATTAAATAAATATCACAAGCTTATTTCTTCAAGTCCACATCATCCGCCTAATCGAATACTTAATTTATAATACCCAATAGGCATTCTACTTCATATCAGCTACCAATGCTTAGTTTAACTCTCATGATCTACTCTTGCTACATTATGATTTTACCAACCTAATAAATAATCAGATTCACATCATCCATCACACCTTTAGCTAGATTCATATAACCCACACAACCTTTAGTCTGGTTCACAACACCCACATAATGTTTAGTCAATCAAAACACAAAAAACTCTTCGATTTGTGTGCGTCTTTATTCCACCGAACTAAGCATCACCTACTGTTTGATCTACATCACCAACATAGCCTATTGTCTTATGTACATCAAACGCATAGCCAAATGTCGGATTCAGTTTAACCACCTAGGATACAGTCTGATTCACATAACTAATCTTGCCTTCTGTCTGACTCTAATCACCAAATAAGCCTACTGTCTGTTTACACCATCCACCTGTTCTAAAGTCCGATTCACATCAACCACATAGCCTACAGTTTGATTTACATCACCCACCTAGTTTAGTGTTTGATTCACATCATCCACTTAACCTACTGTCAGATTCACATCATCCACTTAGCCTTCTGTCAGAGTCACATCATCCACTTAGCCTACTGTCTGATTCACATCACCGACATAGCCTACAGTCTTAATCAAGTCACAAACTTAGTCTAATGTCTGATTCACATCACCCGGCTAGCCTACAGTCTGATTCACAACCTCCACTTATACTAGAGTATGATCCACATCACCTACCTAGCCTACAGTCTGATTCCTCATCATTTCCTGTTCCCATGGTATGCTTTGGTTGAACACAGCTGATACACGTGAGTTGGTTCTCCTTGTCGTTGTATGTGTCCAAGGGGCAAGGGAGGCAAGTCTGACTTGACACAATGATGTAGTTGCCTTTACCACAGGCAGCTGTGAAGTTAAAGTAAGACAGATTAATAATACCACAACAAAGACGGATAAATAATACCACAACACTCAGTTTAATAGCTAAGCTGCAACGCAGAGTCTGATGGCTAAACATTGAAGAAAAATGGTAATTTTTTAAACAAAAACATTTCTCCTTAAAAAAAATACCTCGACATGCTGCTCCAGATGTGGCAGTGTTGGTGTACGTGGTCTGACCATTTGGACACTTGATGCATACCATGTCAAGGTTAGTTCTGTAGAAGCCAAAACCGCATGGTACACATTTGTTGGTGGGATCATCATATAAGTAGCCAGGGTCACACCAATCTATTTGGGAGTAAAGCATGTTTTAGCTTTTTTCTAAAACATTTGGGCAAAGGTTTAGACTTCTTATTGTATATTTTAACACAAACAGAGAACAAAGTTTAGTATTGTAGATGACGACTTAGGTCCAATTGGATGAATGCATCGGGCGAGGCTAGTTGCACATTCACAACACTGATTTTGTTTATTTATAAAATAAATAATAAGAATATGTATTTATTTATAAATCACACAAAGTCTAAAGTTTTTTATCTAGTGTTTCATGTCTTACTGGCCAAACGTCTCAATCAAATAACAACAAAGAATAATTTGAAGAATATCACCCAAATAGTTTACAATCTCATTGATTGTAATGTTTATGGTCTATACACTTCATCCACCAATATCAGCATCACACTCTTCTTCACGTACTATGTTGACAGTCGCATTTCCATCAAACACCTAGTCCACAGTATAATCCATAACTATAAACTTATAAACTGCACAAGTTATTCCCATACCAAAAGTGAACTGTTTTCTACAAATAACTCACCTAGTCTTTGCTTCACAATCACATATTCTTCGATACAGCCTCATTCATATTCTCTACAGTCTTATTTCCATCAACCATTTTGGTTAAATGTAATACACATCAAACCACTGACTAAAATTTCATCGCCCACTAAGTATTCTTGTTGACAACACCATACTTGCATACTGCAAGTCTAATTCAAATCAGCCTTCAAACCTTCTAGTTTGGAAAGCTGACTTTGCCTCCTATTTTATATCACTCACTGTTGGATTCCCATAACTCACACAGCATGCAGTCCAAATAACATTACACTCTAAAGTCTTCTTGCTCACATTACTCAACTAGTCCAACATAAAATTTGTGTTAACTTCTCTTAGGCTTCCAGTTCAAATTAAGTAGATAGCCTCATTCTACTTCAAATTACCTATCCAGCCTTCATTCTGATTAACATCATCCATCTAACCAAAAGTCTAATTCAACTCTGACACTAGGACTTCTAGTTAATGTCACGCCCAATTCTATTTCACATCACCAACCTAGATAACATTTGAATCACACAATCCACCTAGCCAACACTTTATTTCACATCACCTACCTTACCTACAGTCTGATTATTATCACCTACCTAACTTACAGTTTGATTCATATCACCCAACTAGCCTTCAGACTGTTTTAAATAACATTAATGGCCTTCAGACTGTTTTAAATAACATTAATGGCCTTCAGACTGTTTTAAATAACATTAATGGCCTACAGACTGTTTCAAATCACATAAATGGCCTTCAGACTGTTTTAAATAACATTAATGGCCTGCAGACTGTTTCAAATCACATTAATGGCCTACAGACTGTTTCAAATCACATTAATGGCCTACAGACTGTTTCAAATCACATTAATAGCCTACAGACTGTTTCAAATCACATAAATAGCCTACAGACTGTTTCAAATCACATTAATAGCATACAGACTGTTTAAAATCACATTAATAGCCTACAGACTGTTTCAAATCACATTAATAGCCTACAGACTGTTTCAAATCACATAAATAGCCTAACAACAGATTCACATCACATACATAGCCTAATGTCACATTCACATCATCCAAATAGCCTTCTGTCTGATTCACATCACCAACATATCCTACTGTCTCATTCACATCATCCATCTAGCCTACTGTCTGCTTCACATTACTACCTAGCCTTCAGTCTCATTCACATTACTACCTAGCCTACTGTCTCATTCACACCACCCACACAGCCTACTGTCTGATTCACATCAACAACCTAGCCTACATTTTGACTTGCATCACCCATCAAGTCTACTGTCTGGTTCACATCAACCACTTAGCCTACAGTCTGATTCACATCACCCACTTAGCCTACTGTCTGATTCACATCAACCACCTAGCCTACATTTTGATTTACAACACCTACCAAGTATATAGTTTGATTTACATCACACGCCTAGCCCACGGTCTGATTCACATAACCCACCTAGTGTTCTTTCAGATTCACATCATCCACTTAACCTTCACTCTGATTCACAAAACCCACTTAGTGTACTTATTAACATCACCCACCTAGCCTTCTGTCTGATTTACATAACATTCCTAGTATAGTGTCTGATTCACATCATCCGCTTAGCCTACAGTCTTATTCACATAACCCATCTAGCCTAATTTCTGATTCACATCACCCACCTAGCCTACAGTTTGATTCACATTACCTACCTATCCTACAGTCTGATTCCTCATCATTTCCTGTTCCCATGGTATGCTTTGGTTGAACACAGCTGATACACGTGAGTTGGTTCTCCTTGTCGTTGTATGTGTCCAAGGGGCAAGGGAGGCAAGTCTGACTAGCCACGTGGATGTAGTTGCCTTTACCACAGGCAGCAGCTGGAAAGTTATGGTAAGACAGATAAATAATACCACAACAAAGACAGATAAATAGTACCACAACAAAGGCAGATAAATAATACCACAACAAAGACAGATTAAAAACCACAACAATCAGTTTGAATGCTAAGCTGAAAATCAGAGTCAGACGGCTAAACATTGAAAATAAATTGTTATTTTGGTAACAAAAACATTTCTTCTATGGCAACACGTAGGAGACAAATTAGACTTTTAAAACAATACCTCGACATGCTGCTCCAGATGTGGCAGTGTTTGTGTACGTGGTCTGACCATTTGGACACTTGATGCATACCATGTCAAGGTTAGTTCTGTAGAAGCCAATACCGCATGGTACACATTTGTTTGTGGGATCATCATATAGGTAGCCAGGGTCACACCAATCTTTTCAGCAGAAAAGTATGTTTAATTGTTGTTCACTCAAACATTTGGGCAAAGATCTAGACTTCTTATATATGTATATTTTAACACAAACAGAGAACAAAGTTTAGTATCGTGGATGACGATTAAGTTCCAATTGGATGAATGCATCTGGCGAGGCTAGTTGCACATTCGCAACACTGATTTTGCTTATTTATAAAATAAATGTTTTAATTTATAAATCAAAGGCTTAAGTTTTTTTATTTGAAGAATATCATCCACATAGTTTACAATCTCTTTGATTGTTATTTTTAAGGTCTACACACTTCCACCACCAATATCAGCATCACCACTCTTCTTCACGTACTATGTTGACAGTCGCATTTCCATCAAACACCTAGTCCACAGTATAACCCATCACTTATTTACACAAATTATTCCCATAAAAAGGTAAACAGTTTTCTACAATTTACCTATTCTTTGCTTCAGAATCACTATGTCGTTGATACAGCCTTATACATATTGTCTACAGTCTTATGTCCATCAACCTTTTTGGTTAAATGTAAGACACATCAAAACCATTGACTAAAATTACATCTCCCACTTAGTATTCTAGTTCACAACTCCCTACTTGCATACTGCGAGTCTATTTCAAATCAGCCTTCAAACCTTCTAGATTGGATAGCTGACTTAGCCTCCTATTTAAAATCACTCACCTTTGGATTCACATCACTCACACAGCATGCAGGCCAAATGACATAACACTCTTAAGTCGTGTTGCTGACATTACTCACCTAGTCTAACATTAAATCTTTGTTAACTTCTTTTAGCCTTCCAGTTCAAATTAAGTAGATAGCCTCATTCTACTTCAAATTACCTATCTAGCCTCCATTCTGATTAACATCATCCATCTAACCAAAAGTCTTATTCAACTCTTACACTAGGACTTCTAGTTAATGCCACACTCAATTCTATTTCACATCACCAACCTAAAATACATTAAAACAACACGATCCACCTAGCCTACAATATATTTCACATCAACTACCTTACCTACAATATATTTCACATCAACTACCTTACCTTCAGTCTGATTATTATCACCTACCTTACTTACAGTTTGATTCATATCACCTAACTAGCCTACAGACATTTTCAAATCAAATAAATATCCTACAGTCTGATGCACATCAACCACCTAGCCTTCTGTCTGATTCACGTCAACCACCTAGCCTAATGTCAGATTCACATCACATACCTAGCCTACTGTCACATTCACATCATCCACCTAGCCTTCTGTCTGATTCACGTCAACCACCAAGCCTTCCCTCTGATTCATATCACCACCGAGCCTACTGTCTGAGTCACATCAACCACCTAGCCTACAGTCTGATTCACATCACCAACCTAGCCTACAGTCTGATTTACATCTTCCACCTAGCCATAAGTCTGATTCACATCAACCACCTAGCCAACAGTCTGATTCACATCAACTACCTAGCCTACTGTCATATTCATATTACCCACCTAGCCTACAGTCTGATTAACATCACCTACATAGCCTACTGTCTGGTTCACATCAACCACCTAGCCTACAGTCTGATTCACATCAACCACCTAGCCTACTGTATGATTCACATCAACAAACTAGCCTACAGTCTGATTCATATTAACCACCTAGCCTACTGTCAGATTCACATCAACCACCTAGCCTACTGTCTGATTCACATCTACCGCCTAGCCTACAGTCTGATTCACATCAACCACCTAGCCTACAGTCAGATTCATATAACCCACCTAGCCTCATGTCGGATTCACATCAACCACCTAGCCTTCTGTCGGATTTACATCAACCACCTAACCTACAGTCTGATTCACATCAACCACCTAGCCTACTGTCTGATTCACATCATCCACATAGCCTACTGTCGGATTCACATCAACCACCTAGTCTAATGTTGGATTCGCATCAACCACTTAGCCTACAGTCTGATTCACATCATCCACCTAGCTTACTGTCTGATTCACATCTTCCGCCTAGCCTACAGTCAGATTCACATCAACCACCTAGCCTACAGTCTGATTAACATTAACCACATAGAATACATTATGATTCACATCAACCACCTAGCCTTCTGTCAGATTCACATCAACCACCTAGCCTTCAGTCTGATTCACATTTACCACCAAGCCTACTGTCGGATTCACATCAACCACCTAGTCTACTGTCGGATTCACATCAACCGCCTATCCTAAAGTCAGATTCACATCAACCACCTAGCCTACAGTCTGATTCACATTTACCACATAGCATACATTCTGATTCACATCAACCACCTAGCCTACTGTCAGATTCACATCAACCACCTAGCCTACAGTCTGATTCACATCTACCACCAAGCCAACTGTCTGATTCACATCAACCACCTAGCCTACTGTCAGATTTACATCAACCACCTAGCCTACTGTAAGATTCACATCACCCAACTAGCCTACATTTTGATTCACATCATCCACCTAGCCTACTGACTGATTCACATCACCCACCTAGCCCATGGTCTGATTCACATAACCCACCTAGTTTGCTGTCTGATTCACATCATCCACTTAGCCTACTGTCTGATTTATAACATCCACCTAGCCTAATGTATGATTCACATCACCCACCTATCCTACAGTCTGAATCCTCATCATTGCCTATTCCCATGGTATGCTTTGGTTGAACACAGCTGATACACGTGAGTTGGTTCTCCTTGTCGTTGTATGTATCCACGGGGCAAGGAAGGCAAGTCTGACTAGCCACATGGATGTAGTTGCCTTTACCACAGGCAGCAGCTGGAAAGTTATGGTAAGACAGATAAATAATACCACAACAAAGACAGGTAAATAATACCACAACAATCAGTTTGGATGCTAAGCTGAAAATTAGAGTCTGATGGCTAAACATTGAAATAAAATAGTAAATTGTTCATTTCTTCAATGACAACACCTAGGCGAAAAATTAGACTTTTTATACAATACCACGACATGCTGCTCCAGATGTGGCAGTGTTTGTGTACGTTATCTGACCATTTGGACACTTGATGCATTGCTTGTCATTGGCAGTTTTGTAGAAGCCGATACCGCATGGTACACAATTATTGGTGGGATCATCATATTGGTAGCCAGGGTCACACCAATCTATTTGAGAAAAAAGCATGTTCAAGTTTGTTACTAAAAGTTTGGGCAAAGATCTAGACTATTTATTGTTTATTTAAACAGAGAACAAAGTTTAGTATTGTGGATGACGATCATCTTCCAAGTGGAAACAAGTGATGTGTTTGTGAAACACTATGTTCCCTTTTGAGCGATTTTGACACATATATTTGACCTTTGACCTTGAAAGATGACCTTGACCTTTCACCACTCAAAATGTGCAGCTCCATAAGATACACATGCATGCCAAATATCAAGTTACTATCTTCAATATTGCAAAAGTTATGGCCAATGTTAAAGTTTGTGCAAACAAACCAACAAACAAACAAACAGACAGGGCAAAAACAATATGTCCCCCAGTATAGACTAGGGGACATAAAAAGGTATCAGACTAGGCTAGTTGCACATTCACAACACTGTTTTTTTTTTATTTACAAAATAAACAATAAGAATATGTTTTCATTCATAAATCACACATAGTATTAAGTCTTTGATCTGGTGTTTAATGTCTAACTGGTCAAAAGTCTCAATCAAGTTACAACATTGAATAATTTTAAGTAAATCACCCACATAGTCTACAATCTCATTCATTGTTATTTTGGTATGGTCTATACACTTCCACTACCAATATCAGCATCACCACTCTTCTTCACAACGTTGACAGTCGCATTTCCATCAAACACCTAGTCCACAGTATAATCCATCACAACAAACCTATGTACAAAAGTTATTCCCATAAAAAGGTGAACTGTTTTCTACAAATTACTCACCCAGTTTTTGCTACACAATCACATATTCTTAGATACAGCCTTATTCATATTCTCGACAGTGTTATGCCCATCAGCCCTTTATTTTAAATATAATTAACAACAAAATGCAATTGCATCATCCACTAAATATTCTAGTTCACATCTCCCCACTTGCATAATGCGAGTCTAGTACTCATCTACTATTAAACCAACCAGTAAAATAGCTGACTATGCCTTCTAGTTCATATCACTTACCATGCCTAGAGTCAAAATCATCACCTACCCTGCATTAAGTCCAAATGACATTTCACTCTTAAGTCTGTTTGTTTACTTTACTCACCTACACTAACATTTAATATATTAACTACTGTAAGCCTTCCAGTTCAAATTAAGTGGATAGGCCCATTATATTTCACTTAACCTATCTAGCATACATGCATGATTAACATCATCCATCTAACCAAAAGTCTAATTCCAGTCTAACACTAGGACTTCAAGTTAATGTCACCCACTCAGTTGTATTTGACATCAACAACCTAGCTTATATTTTGAATCACACCATCCACCTAGCCTAAAATATATTTCACATCACCGACCTAACCTATAGTTTTAGTCTTACCACCGACTTAACTTACAGTTTGATAAACATTGAGCATCTTGCAAACAGTCTGATTACCATCACTCACCTAGTCTACAGTTTGATTCATCTCAAACACTTAGCCTAATGTCTTATTTACATCAACCAGCGTACCAACAGTCTGATTTAAATCACCCACATATTCTACAGTCTGATTTGCATAACACACAAAGAGTCTGATTCACATTACCCTAAAATTGTACTGCCTGATTTACATCAACCACCCAGACAGACATAATGTCTAATTTAAATCACCTACAAATGTATCTAGCCTACAGTCTGCTTAACTTCACCCACCTAGTCTACAGACTGATGCATTACACACACATAGTCTTCAGTTTGATTCACATCACCCACTTAGCTAACAGACGGATTCATATCATCCACCCATCATTATGTCTAATTCATATCACCCACCTAGCCTAATGTCTAATTTAAACCACCCACCTAGCCTACAGTCTGATTCACATCACCCACCCAGCTGACAATCCAATATACATCACCCACCCAGCTTACAATACAATATACATCACCCACCCAGCTTACAATCCAATATACATCACCCACCTAGCTTACAATCAAATATACATCACCCACCTAGCCCACAGTCTGATTCACATCACCAACCAAGTCTACAGTCTGATTAACATCAACCACTTTGCCTACAGTCTGATTCACATCAACCACCTAGCCTACTGTCTGATTCACATCAACCACTTTGCCTACAGTCTGATTCACATCAACCACCTAGCCTACAGTCTGATGCACATGACCCAACTAGCCTACAGTCTGATTCAAATCACCCACCTACCCTACTGTCTGATTCACATCAACTACCTACCCTATTGTCTGATTCACATCACCCACTTTGCCTACAGTCTGATTCATATCTTCCACCTAGCCTACAGTCTGATTCACATCAACCACGTAGCCTACAATCTGATTTAAATATTCCACATAGCCTACAGTCTGATTCACAACACCAACCTAGCCTACAGTCTGATTCACATCTTCCACCTAGCCTACAGTCTGATTCACATCTTCCACCTAGCCTACAGTCTGATTCCCATCAACCACATAGCCTACAGTCTGATTCCCATCAACCACATAGCCTACAGTCTGATTCACATCTTCCACCTAGCCTACAGTCAGATTCACATCAACCACGTAGTCTACAGTCTGATTCACATCTTCCACCTAGCCTACAGTCTGATTCACATCTTCCACCTAGCCTACAGTCTAATTCACATCTTCCACCTAGCCTACAGTCTGATTCACATCAACCACATAGCCTACAGTCTGATTCACATCTTTCACCTAGCCTACAGTCTGATTCACATCAACCATGTAGTCTACAGTCTGATTCACATCAACCACATAGCCTACAGTCTGATTTACATCTTCCACATAGCCTACAGTCTGATTCACATCAACCACGTAGCCTTCAGTCTGATTCACATCTTCCACCTAGCCTACAGTCTGATTCACAGCAACCACGTAGCCTACAATCTGATTCATATCAACCAGGTAGCCTACAGTCTGATTCACATCTTCCACCTAGCCTACAGTCTGATTCACATCAACCATGTAGCCTACAATCTGATCTTCCACCTAGCCTACAGTCTGATTCACATATTCCACCTAGCCTACAGTCTGATTCACATATTCCACCTAGCATACAGTCTGATTCACATCAACCACGTAGCCTACAATCTGATTCACATCTTCCACCTAGCCTACAGTCTGATTCCCATCTTCCACCTAGCCTACCGGCTGATTCCCATCATCAACTTAGCCTACAGTCTGATTCACACCACCCACATTGTATACAGTCTGATTCACATCTTCCACCTAGTCTACAGTCTGATTCATATTTTCCACTTAACCTTCAGGCTGATTCACATCTTCCACCTAGCCTACAGTCTGATTTACATATTCCACCTAGCCTACTGTCTGATTCACATCGACCACATAGTCTACAGTCTGATTCACATCAACAACGTAGCCTACAGTCTGATTCACATCTTCCACCTAGTCACAGTCTGATTCACATATTCCACTTAACCTACAGTCTTATTCACATCTTCCACCTAGCCTACTGTCTGATTCATATCTTCCACCTAGCCTACAGGCTGATTCACATCTTCCACTAAGCTTACAGTCTGGTTCACATCACCCACCTAGTCTACAGTCTGATTTACATATTCCACCTAGCCTTCAGTCTGATTCACATCTTCCACCTAGCCTAAAGTCTGATTCACATCTTCCACCTAGCCTACAGTCTGATTTACATATTCCACTTAACCTACAGGCTGATCCACATCTTCCACTTAGCTTACAGTCTGATTCACATCACCCACCTAGCCTGCAGTCAGTGAGCTCATCACTGCCGGGTCCCCTGGTTTGCTTCCCAGCAGGGCAGGAAGTGCAGGCAAGCTGGTTGAACTGGTCATTGTACGTGTTCACTGGGCACTCGGTGCAGTTCCCTGATGCCAGGGAGGTTATGTAGTTCCCACGACGACACAGCCCTGCAATATTGGAAAATAAAATAAATGGTGTCTCAAACATCCATCAGCACAACAGACCAGTTGCAAGAAAGGAAATTTCAATTTGTCTAATTAGTCTTTCCAAATATTTCCGTTTGTCTAATGAGTCTTTCTAATAATTTAAAGTAAATTTCTTTCCAACACGAAAAAATTAACTTAGTTGATTCGGTAAACACGAGCTTCTATTGAATAAAATTAAAACGTAAAACTCTATTTGGCCTTAGATTTGCAAGATGCCATTGCTCAATTATAATTGGAATATGCTCATCTTCAAATGATACCATCATACCAAAATAATTATGAAGTCTAATTAATTTGCCACATCAAATTTAACAGAAGCAGACCTTTTAATGTAAAAGGGGTGATATTGTACAACACCAATTTAGTATTAACGGGAATTTAACCACACTGTTTTCAAACATTTGTATGAGTAAGTATTCTTTTTGAATTAACCCTTTGCATGCTGGGATATTTGTCGTCTGCTAAAATGTCGTCTGCTGAATTTCTAAAATTAGCATTTTCTTCGATTTTTTTTCAAAGAATACTATCAGAATAGCAAACAGTTTGGATCCTGATGAGACGCCACGTTCTGTGGCGTCTCATCTGGATCCAAACTGTTTGCAAAGGCCTTCAAAATCCGGTTCCAGCGCTCAAAGGATTAACTCACTTGTACACAAACTCCTCTGTATAACGAGGCGGTAGGGTAGGACATCAAACAGGTTCGTCTGGAAGCTCTGTTTCGTATTGGATGCTAGTGCTTCTATTCCATTGGGTGTAGGCTTCCGTGCATCCACTACTGCCACAATGATTCCTGCGTTCTTGGCTGTATCCGCCCAGGTTTTCATAGAATCTACAGACATAATGTTGAGTAAAAAATACAGATAAAGCAATTCAGTATACAAAACATAACAACCAGAATGTGAACTAAATATCTCTTTCAAAATTTATTTATGTTATATCACCACCAATCTTAGGATCAAACACATTTATAAACCATTTGCATGCATATTACAAATGCTGAAAAAAAAATTGGTTCATAGGTTGCCATTCCAAAAAAGGAAATATCAAAAACTACAAATATGTCAAAGACACTGTTGACCACATAGCACATGTTTGGACACAGATACATCCATTATAGTATTCTACAAACTAAAAGACAAACGCTATAAATATACCCCCACAAACGAAGTTTAGGGGGGTATATAGGAGTGAGCTTGTCGGTCGGTCTGTCGGTCTGTCTGTCGGTCGGTCCGTATTGGTTTTCCGCTCTCTAACTCAAGTTGTTTTCGTCCGATCTTCACCAAACTTGGTCAGAAGTTGTATCTAGATGATGTCTAGGTCAAGTTTAAATATGGGTCATGCCGGGTCAAAAACTAGGGCACGGGGTCACTTAGTGCGTATTCTGTGTCAATGCGTCATGTGGGGGTATTCCTCACCTTAGTGACAAAGCTCTAGTTCTGCTAAAACTGGTCACAATTAAAATTGCTTTCTTATCCAACATCTACACATTAAGGTCATTCTTCTGTGAAAGTTTAAGTGAGATTCACTCTGTGGTTAAAAAGAAGTTAAAAACATTAAATTTTGTCAAAATATTGTTTTATGATGAAAAAACAGGCAAAGGCCTCTGATTCTGCCACAACTCATGGCAGCCAAAATTCCTTTCGATACGATCAGCTTACACGTAATGGTCATTTGACTGCAAAAGTGTTTTTTTTTTTATTTGGGACTAAATATTCTACAGTTGAAAAAGAGATAAAGGGTCATAATTCTACAACAAGAGGGCCAAGATGGCCCTAGATCGCTCACCTGTGAAATGAGCTTGTCCAGTGGCATGATTTGAACAATCTTTGTCACATATCAAATATCAAAGCTGCGTGCTTTGTGGTTAAAGATAAACAAGGTTTTTCAAGCTTTGACCTGGTCCATGTTTTTCAAGGGACCGGAACCACTTTTGAACTCAACCAACATATCATTAAGACAAACATTTTGACAAAGTTACATGAAGATTGGGCATGAAATGTGACTTCTACAGTGTTTACAAGGTTTTTCTTTTTTTTGACCTAGTGACCTAGTTTTTGACCCAGCATGACCCAGTTTCGAACTCGAT
>VMBQ01001180.1:99226-117912 GCA_007657795.1 Dreissena rostriformis
AAGGTTTTTGCAAACAGTTTGGATCCAGATGAGACGCCACAGAACGTGGCGTCTCATCAGGAGCCAAACTGTTTGCTATTCTGATAGGATTATTTTAAACAAGAAATATCTTTAAAAAAGATATACGGCGTTGATAGTTCAATGAATTAGATCAAGGATAGCGAATGTCTTTTTCTGTGCAGTTCTTAGCTGCATCACATGCAGTACGGGATGTTACGCGGAGCTTTCGCGGCTTATTTTACATTATTACATATTACTGGTCATATACCTATAGATACAAAACAGAAAGCCAAAAGAAGAATGGAAGTGAAATTAAAACATACGAGTCAACCGGCCACACGCGAAGTATCCGTATTTATAGGCGCGTTCTTCGAACAAACCTGTTTTAATGGTTTGTCGGGCATTGCTATTTGATTCGATTATTAACAGTATCGAGAATCATCGCGCTCATGCTTAATACATTATATGTAAAATTAATCAAAAATAATATTTATCATTGTATTGTTGAAAACACATTAAGAATCTATTATTGACATACCATAATTATATTGCTGAATATCTTTATTTAACATATTTCTGGTCTAAAGAAAATTCCAGGTCACCTAGTTCACGGATAGCGTCTTTATTATATAACTTTTACTGGCCGCGAACTCCGGTGATGACCTGTATATAAACTCTGACATTCACACACTGGCCGCGAATTGGCCCGATACCTCGCGGGTTGAAATGCAATGCATTAAAGTGAGGCCTCGCTTCCACTGCTCTTTATACTTTTACATGTTAACATGTTGACAGGAATATGGAAGTAAGTACTAAATATGAGAACATAGCCTTTAAGTATAAACGCTTTTGCCCTGGCAATCCTCTGAAAATAAAAGGTGCACGCACAAACTGTATTGATGTCGAGAATTGAGTGTAAAACTGTTCTATCTATTAAGCCTTTTCATTAGAGATAAAATTGTTTCATGCAGTAAAACAGTGTTACAAAGACGCGGATATGTTTCCAATGTTCTGGTGGTATACTCAAAATTAGCCAATGGAATAAATGAAGTGTATTCATTCGTACCTAGCCGCGGGAAATTTTATTTGAATTTTATTGGACACTTTCAAAGGTCAGGTAAGGTGAAAAGCTGGCTTAATACAGCTTACGCCGAAAAAGCTCCCCCAGACATTAGCTTACCCCTCAAATTTGACAGAGCCAAAAGACACTATCCTGCATTTAACTACCCCAGAAATAAGCTCTCCAATGCAAGGCTTTACATTTAAAATTGTCAGTGAGTCAGAGTTTAAATATGGCAAATTCTATTGAATTCCAGCTGTCCGATCAGGCAAGTCGCAAAAGCATTAATAAAACTGACAACTTAATTCCATTATGCATAATGCACATAAAAAAAAATCTAGCCAATATTGACGATATATGTGTTTAAGAATTTTACAAGTGTTGACTATTTTCCTGAAGCAAATACAGGTACTGTAAGTGAATTGTGGGACATGTTTCTATATAAAGATCTCAGGCAGGGGTATATTATTCCCCTGGTTCCATACCCATTCCTGGCGCAAATGAGCTTGGTTGGTTGTCACCATACCACACAGGTGAGGCTTCCTCTCAGGACTCCACCTCCCCCACCCCACAGCACAAGAGCACATTGCAATTGAAAATCATTGAAGAAAAAAACTTAATAGCTTGAAATTACAGCTATACATCTTAATTCGTCCGAACTTTCATAAGACTAGTTAGTTAATAAGGAAGGACACTCTGGGTCCTCACATTATGCAGTAACAGGCGTGTAATAGAACTGTTCTTCGTTAATTATCATAACTAATTGACATGTAAACTTACATTTAGAATTATTGCAACAACAATTTTATAAAAAAACAATTGTAAAAACAATTTTATAAAAAACATAAAAATAACTTTCTTTTGAACAAAAAAGCCGAATAAATTTGTCTCTTTTTAAAATGACTTTGTTGTTGATAGTATTTCTGACACACAAAATTGTTTTGAAAATGGCAGCTTTTCTAAACCAAAAGTGGTAATAAACACAGGTTATTGGCAAGGCTGGGCTTGATTGGGCCTTAAATCACAATCACAGTTGGCTTTTTTTTTTAAGCCACTTAACAATAATAATGCATCTATCAACAACAATTACTGACGGATGTCATAACAAAAACAAAATCAACCCATATAACTAATAATAAATGTTTGATCCTTCTCACCCAAGTCCTTGGCTGCCTTTGCCTGTGCAGCAGTTGCAACTGTGTTGTCTGACAACCCATCTGTCATCACTATGGCAACAAAGGGGGAGTTCTGACGACCTGAAGAACATAGAACAGTTTGATTGGAGTTTGGACAAATTATAAAATTGTGAATGCTGTTTGAAAAATGTGTCGTGTTCTGAGAAAACTGGGCAAAATGCTTGTGCGTAAATTGTCATCCCAGATTAGCCTGTGCAGTCCGCACAGGCTAATTAGGGACGACAATTTCCGCTTTTATGGAATTTTTGGTTTAAATGATGTCTCTTCTTAGCGAAAATCTAGTTTAGGCGGAAAGTGTCGTCCCGGATTAGCCTGTGCGGACTGCACAGGCTAATCTGGGATGACACTTTACGCACAAGCATTTTGCCCAGTTTTCTCAGAACATGACACAAATGATCCTCATGGATAAAACAAATGATTTTTGCTGTATTTAAAAAATAATTAAAATGACATTTTATCATCAGTCCTTTCATTGGGGCCACATTTTTGATGATGTGTTTCTATTTTCTATATAATTTTTAGAACAAAAAACAAGTGCAAATTATAAAAGCAGCTAAATTGTCTGTTTATCTCAATTGATTTATCTTATTTTACTTGTGACCTTGACCTAAGGACTTGGTTTATAGTGTGTGCCAATCATAAAGCTTGTAACAACCTCAAAGTTATTTAAAAAAATCCTTTATTTGTTCCAAGACTTTGTTTTGACCTTTGACCTTGATTTGTATGTTGACCTGAGACCTCATGGTGACCTTGTGTTGCATATAACACATTGTCACATCTTGCTTGTCCCTTTTGCAAAGTCCTTATTTGAAAATGCTGGAAAAAGTTATGCTCTTGACAAAAGTTCAGTACTTATTCCCTAAATTTGACCTTTGACCTTGAATTGTGACCTAGAAACTGGACCTATGAACCTGCTTTTTTGTTTGTGACATTATGACATCATGAAGATCAAAATTTAAAGGTATTTAAATATACCTTAATTTGACATTTGACCTTGAATTTTCACCTTCACCTTAGATCAAGGGAACTGGGTCCCGTGCGCCACACACTGTCTTATCATGCTGACCATTACTGCCAAGTTACATGAAAGTCCATCCATGCTGAACAAAGACATGCCAAGAATAATACGTATATAAGAATACGAACAAATAGAATTCATTTGATGATCCTTTATTTGTGACCTTGATCTTTTGGCTAAAGAACTGATTCTTGCGCACAAAACTCCATTTCATTATGATGATCACTTATATCATATTATATGAAAATCTATCCATGATTTTTAAAATACCAGGCTTTGATGATAGACCTTGGATTTGTGATCTTGACCTTGACCCTGGGTTGTTTGTGCATGACACCCTGTCTTATCATGCTTATAACTTATCCCAAGTAATTTGAAAATTTATCCATGGAGGACAACATTCGACTCTTGGCAAACTTTTAAGTACACATTTGCAAAATTTGATCTTTGATCTTGAGTTGAGACCTTGATGTTGGACCTAGGGACCTGGTTTGGTGTGCAACACTGTCCATCATGCTGATCATTTGGGCACATTTTATGAAAATGTATCCATGTTAGAAACAGTAATGCACCAGACAAAGTGAAAAGTAAAAATTTCATAGATTTTATGTTTAAGTTTAACCTTCAATTGAGACCTCGACCTTGGACTAAGAGACCTGGTTATTGCACGCAAAACTCCGTCTCATAATTAATGGAAATTTTTTGAAAATCCAACCATGCTGGACAAATTTATGCTTCGGACAAATATTTATTGCCAACATCCCAAGGCCCACCCGTCCATCCATCACCCAGCCACCTGCTTTAATGTGCTAGTAAAACGGCCATTTTTTGGTAAACGAGCATATAATAAATGCAAAACACTGTTTATTAACCCAGTTGTCTCATGACCTTTAAGGCAGGATACTGACCTTGAGTCTGGAACATCTGTATCATCATTGTGAGAGCGGCGGCTGTGTTGGTGCCTGGGTTGGTTCGTTGTGTCTGCGCAAATATTCCACTGGACACGAGATCGGACAACGACACGCAGTCCTTGAGGTTGAACACACCACTGTGTACCACATCGGAGAAGGCTATGACCCCTATACGAATCTTGTCTGGACCCACATCCAATCTGCAAACATAATTTTAAACTATGATATTGATTTAAGTTTGTTTCATCATTAGAAGCATTTATTGACATATCAAAAGTTTATAAGAATAGCAATAGGCAAATATTATAATTATAAATTTATCAATCTTAGTCTCAACTGCAAAAAAATATTGACCTATGAGAATTTTCATACAAGTTTTATTCATTTGCTTGACAGTGAACAACATTAAATTCCCACATAAGATATTAATTACCTGTTGACAAAGTCATTGAGGAAAATTTTAAGTGCCATGAAGGTGCCTGAATTGATACTGGTGGATGCGTCAAGGACAATGACCATGTCCATGTTGGTCTGGCAATCTCCTGAAATGGGATCAGCTCATGTACGTACTGGGATACGTAATGGAGAACACAAAATAAACTGATGGCCAAATCCTCACATTATGCTCTTATCACTTGCATTGGGATTAGTAAAGGTGAAAAGGATATATTTTAAGAAAAGGTAAGTGAAGATTATTGCTGAGTTGACAACTTTAAAAGCTACCATATAGACATATAGAATTATAAATAGCCTAATTACAGTGACAGATGCTGTACTTTTTTTAATATCTTCACACACTAAATTCCTAGCTTTCGAATAAGATAACTGCCAATTAAATCAAACTCTTTTAATTGGTTTGATTTTCTCAAAATGTATTAAAACTTTAACACATAAGAGAAATATGATAAAATTTTAAAATCACATTACTATATCTATTCTATATGTACATCAAAGTTGCAACTGTCAAAACTGCCCGGAGCAAGCATACCTAAAATGTTCCCTGTAGGGTTCGGTGTAGTTATCGGC
The DNA here is from genome assembly GCA_007657795.1 of Dreissena rostriformis. Lineage (NCBI taxonomy): Eukaryota > Metazoa > Mollusca > Bivalvia > Myida > Dreissenidae > Dreissena > Dreissena rostriformis. The sequence goes on from VMBQ01001180.1 coordinate 104,438, forward strand.
TTGTAGTTGGTGGCCGCTGAAGAGGACACCATACAAATATGAAATTTCAAAGTGTAAAAATACTTGCAAAACAAGGACTAACAATAAATGTCAAATCCATTTCTCTTTTTTTAATTTAGTAAACATTTAATTGTGAATCAAATGAATTGGTAATTTGACATATACTTTCCTGATCATATTTGTTTAAGAACTCATGGTTAAAATATTGCCATGATTAGTTTCATTTTTCAAAACACATGAACAAGTCATTATTGGTTAATACACCTGAGAAAGGCAAGTTACTGATCATAAAACCATTTAAACAAATGACTAGCTTTATGCTACGTCAGGAGACGTTGCAGGCTGTTTGTTATGCACCCCACATAAAATATGATTTTATGAAATTGTTATAAAAAGTTTAAATATAATTATTAATAAAATAATACTGTTTGGTAATTTAAGATTGTTAGAACTAATTTTATTTTGTTTGGTTATTTTTGCATTGTAACATGATAATTGTTATTCCCAGACTAATAAGGTTGCATTGTTACATTATTGTTATTCCCAGACAAATTAGGGTATTTCACAATTGCCCATTGTACCTGAAGTATTCACTTGAGGCCAGTTGAAAACTGACCACATTGTTAACAATTGTTATTCCCAGACTAATAAGGGTTGACCATATATTTGAATTGTCATTTTCATTACCACAATATGTTTTCCACAATACTACATACAAATTGTCTTCTGCCAAATTTCCCGTTGGCAAATATTTATGTTTATTTTTATGTTCTTAAAAAGGTACAAATTGTCACCTCATGTCATATTGTCATTTTGACACCTGGGAGGAAATTTAAGGACACGTAAAGTCACATAGCAGCAAAAGAAATGTAGCTGCAAAACAATAAAGTGTGACATTATACTGTTGTGCTCTTTCCTCTACAGGTAAGACATTTAATTGTATTTTTGTTTGTTTGAGATAAAATAACATGTTATCTATTCTTTAAGGGTTAAATGATTACTTTTCTATTTGGCAATTTTAGATTTATGCAAAGTAATTTCTGCGTATTACCTTAAATATGTATATGTAAGTTAACAACATTAATTATGGGAAATATTACATTTTCACTGTTCATTAATGTTACTTTTTTATGAATACTGTTATTACAAGTTCATTCTTAGATTAATTATTTGTATGGAAAAAAAACTATACAGTAATTTAACCATTTGCATATCAAAAATATTACTTAACTGATATAAAATATATTAATGTAATTTTTATATGTTAGCAAACAATGCAGTGTCTGTTATTATTGTAGCTGTTATGATAAACATTAAGTATAAGATATTGTTTTGACAAAGTTACTTTTCACAGCAAAGTGAGTTCTCTCCATAAAAGCTGATTTCCCCAATTATAGAATATTTATGAGAAAATGTTTAATAATTGGAACTTAAATGTGTTTTTATGTTTTATGATTCTGTTGTACTTCTATGTGAAAAAAAAGAGAAATGTAGCTGCAAAAGTGTGACATTAAACTGTTGTCCTCTTTCCTCCACAGCGTAACACTCGCACTGCACGCCTTCTTATATACAGAATGCATCGCAAATGTACAGCGGCATAACAGAACTCAACGCAAAATTTTAAGTGGCATAACATGTTCATGAGTTACTCTGTTGGCTAAAAAGGAATTCAAGGTTCCCTGGTCTCATTAACGGACAGAATAGCTCCTTACTTGACTGTGCAAATGTCAGCAGGCTGGACTGGAGCCCTGCATATGGCATGAGACCCATTTTTGCATGAAGCGGCTCAAAATATATACTTCTTACAAAACCTATTTCATAACATATTTACAAAAAAAATACATGTTTTGTTTCTCAGACGTTCATAAATAGAGTAAAAAAGAGCATATTCTGGGTATCAAACCGATGAAAAGTGCCCTTATCTTAACAGTTATCAAATATTGCTCAGAAGCCTTTGTACCTTGACAAATGGAGTCTTGAACTCGTTTTGCTGAATCACTCTGTGCAACGGAAAACGAGGGGGATTCATATAAGTCTCGTAGTGGGTCAGAAGCTAGAGCGGTCAGCTCATCGCGTAATACAGTGCTCCCGAGTCCAACAGAAATCATGTGTGCTCCTAAAAAAACATACTACACTTATAAGAAAAAAATGACACAGAAAAAAATGCACATTTGAGAAAAAGTTTTGCAATTATGACATTTACAGGATTTGAAACAATGCCATGACCAATACTTACCACTAAGCTGTGACTTGGCACTGTAGTACTTTGTATCGAAAGAGCTGTCAGATGGTCCATTCAACAGAGACACGATGATCGGAGGAAACGCCTTCGTGTTGCGACCCTCTTGCATGAACAGCGCAGTGGCTGCCTGCACAGCCTGGCCGGTATACGCTCTAGAGCTGGCATTATCAGCATTATCAGCGATGTTCAGAATGCGACCCTGAACTGCCAAATTGTTCACAGACTGGGACAGCTTGAAAATACGGCTGCCAGATTGGTCAGCCATTTCTATAAGGCTTATCCTGGTCTTATCCGGATGTATTTCAAATCTGGAAAAAAAAACAAGTCGTACAATTTATTTTTTAATATAAAATTCAGGTAATAATATTTTCTTACTTACAAGGAAATGTACATTTCAGATGACTATGTTTAATTATTTAGCAGGGTATTACAATTCTCATGACCTTACTCCTTGGTTCATAAAATTTACAATACCTGACTTGCCCATGGAGGGTGGAAACAATAAACAATTAACCCTTTGCATGCTGGGATATTTGTCGTCTGCTAAAAAGTTGTCTGCTGAATTTCTAAAATCATCATTTTCTTCACTTTTTTTCAAAGACCACTATCAGAAAAGCAAACAGTTTGGATCCTGATGAGACGCCACGTTCTGTGGCGTCTCATCTGGATCCAAACTGTTTGCAAAGGCCTTCAAAATTCGTTTCCAGCGTTGAAAGAGTTAACATGACCATCCTCACCCACTCACCAGAATTGTACAACCCACATGACTAATTATAGGACATGTTCATATAACATCACATGATCGTAAACAATTCACAATATTAGTGACCATTTTTCTATTGAGCAGGAAATGGATATGACATGAACTTGGTTATACCTTGACTAAACTAGAAATTTGTCATAGACACTGATGCCCCCATGACAACTGTTTGGACACAGAAAAGTCAACGATATAAGCTACAGTGGACAAAAAGACAAAAGGCCATAATTCAAGGATCTACTAATTAAGGCTATTCAATATTATAGCTTGAACAAAACACACCCTGAAGTTTAAGAGGAGTTGAAAACATAAGGTTTTAGGTTTTTATATTCATATTGGTTAACATGCAGACAAAGGACCATAATTCCGTCAAAACGTGTTGCCTCCATAGTTAACAATCATCTACAAATTAAGGTGATTCAACTGAAAGTTTGATCCATCAAGTATTTAAAGAGGAGTTGAGAACCTAAGCTTTGGGAACTATGTGCATATGTGTACCGGACGAACGGATGGATAGACGGACCAACCGACTGACGTGCACAATTCTTTATGCCTCCAATTCCGTGTAGGCATAAATTATATACAATTAACAGGAAGCCACTCACCCATTGACCAGAGACGAGAGGAAGGCCTGCACCCTAAAGAAATCAGGCTGCGATATTCCGTGAGAGTTGTCCACAATTAGGACCAGATCCATGGGCTTCTGACACTTATGCACTGGAGACAAAAACAGCAGATTTGTGTGATACAGTATATTTAAAATATTGGAACCTCGATCTGTAAAGAGGGAGTTTAATGAATTTGCATAAAGTGTCGTCCCAGACTACAGACTGCACAGGCTAATCAGTGACGAAACTTTCCGCTTTTATTTTATTTTTCGTTTAAAGGAAGACTCTTCTTTACTAAAATCCAGTTTGGGCGGAAAGTATTGTCCCTTATTAGCCTGCGCGGACTGCACAGGCTAATATGGGACAAAACTTTACACACATGCATTAAACCCCCTTTTCACAGAGCAAGGCTCATTGTTTTTTGCTTAATATGATTTATATTATATGAATACCTTATACAATAGCCAGAATATATGCATAGCTTAAGAATCCTTACTTTAGATCATATCTTTGTGTAATACCACAAGAATAATAATCCACATGCTGCATTGACACAGAATATTTTGCATGCTGTCTTCACAAAACAAGAGAAGCTAACTTATGGAGATTTTTAAGAATTATTATGCCATTATCATTTATGGCCATTTTGATCTTTCAAGTCTTGAATTCTTTTGCATGACACGCCGTCCAATGACTGTGAACAAAATTAATGTACAGGTTCATTTTAAAATCTCACAATGAATGAAACAGTTATGGCCCGGACAAGCTCATTTATGGTCATTTTTTACTTTTGAACTCCAAGTGTGACCTTGACCTCAGAGATATTGCGTAATTCTTTCACATGACACACGGTCCAATGATTGTGAACAAATGTACAGTATAATTTTAAAATCTCACAATGAATGACATAGTTATGGCCCGGACAAGATCATTTATGGCCATTTTTGACCTTTGAACTTAAAGTGTGACCTTGACCTTGGAGATATCAACGTAATTCTTTTGCATGACACACTGTCCAATGATGGTGAACAAATTTGCCAAATAATTTTAAAATCTCACAATGAACGACATAGTTATGGCCCGGACAAGCTCATTTATCACCATTTTTTACCTTTGAACTCAAAGTGTGACCTTGACCTTGGAGATATCGATGTAATTCTTTCGCATGACACACTGTCCAATAATGGTGAACAAATGTGCCACATGATTTTAAAATCTCACAGTGAAAGACATAGTTATGGCCCAGACAAGCTCATTTATGGCCATTTTTGATCTTTGAACTCAAAGTGTGACCATGACCTTGGAGATATTGACGTGCTTCTTTCACATGACACACCACCCAATGATGGTGAACAAATGCACCAAGTCATTTTAAAATCTAACGATAAATGACATAGTAATGGTTCGGACAAACTTTCGGTTTAAAACGCACTAAGTGACCCAGTGACCTAGTTTTTGACCCGGAATGACCCATATTCAAACTTTGCCTAGACATCATCTAGATCCAACTTCTGACCAAGTTTGGTGAAGATCTGAATTTTTTTTCGGAACAGACAGACTGACCGACCGACAGACCAACCGACAAAGTTACTCCTATTTATTTTATGCTTTCTGGTGGTTTATAGAGAAATATCAGTGAATTAAAGCTGATAATTTCACTGTTTCAAACAATGAAAATTATCAGTGAAAATTATCGATAATTTTCATTATTACCCGATGCCTTATGTAAATGATAATAACTTATTTTTTGCTATTTCCTCGTCGAAAAAGTAATGTTGTAATGTTTTAAACTGTTACCGGTGAATATTTCGCACTGTTGACCAGGCAATAGTTTGAACTGTTGCCGGCTGTAATAATGACGTCATTTCATCAAACAAATGACGTCATTTCACAGTAAAACAGTGAACAATTTGGATATCGTTCACTGTTATTTTTCACTGTTTGAAACAGTGAAATATCAGTTTTATTTCACTGATATTTCTCTATAAACCACCGGAAAGCATAAAATAAAATTTGCTCTTTTTTCTATGTTTGAAATTTAAACCAGGTAATAAAACAGTTATTTCATGGATGCTTGGTGAACAATCAAAACTGTTGTCCCTCGGTATCAGGGCTGACATTTGGACTGTTGCCCTCGGCCTATCAGCCTCAGGTAACAGTTCTTTGACTGTTCACCGCGCATCCATGAAATAACTGTATACTGTTTACTGTGAAATGACGTCATTATTTTGACAAAATGACGTCATAATCCCAACGACATTCTTTAGTTAAAGTCTTTAACAATGTATATAAACTGTAAAAAAAGCATGAAATAAAAAGAAAATTTGTTGGATTCGGTGGAATATCGATTTTAAGTCACTCGTGATCATAGAAAAAATATATTTTCACTCCTGGCTCGATAATCCACCGAATCCAACAAATTTCCTCTATATAGCCCCCATTACCAATGGTAATGGGGGTATAAAAAGAAAACAAGATCATATAGAGACAACTAAAGCTGTTTTATTTAAATAAATGTTACCCAAAATTCATTCTGTCAACCTGCACATGCATATGAGACTTTACGGTGATGTTAACCCTTTTAGCGCTGGAACCAAATTTTGAAGGCCTTTGCAAACAGTTTGGATCCAGATGAGACGCCACAGAACGTGGCGTCTCATCAGGATCCAAACTGTTTGCTATTCTGATAGTATTCTTTGAAAAAAATCTAAGGAAATTCTAATTTTAGAAATTCAGCAGACAACATTTTAGCAGACGACAAATGTCCCAGCATGCAAAGGGTTAAGAAGCCTTACGTATGCAGTCTGAAGGAGATGTAGAGCCTGGCCTGGAGGTACTGGCTCCCTGGTCACACACCATACATCTGTAGGAGGCTTGTGCATCACGATACGTCCCCAGCGCACACATGTCACACTCACCGGTTGGCTTGATTTCAAAACCACTCACACATGGCTCTGTATGAGATAAAAATATACTACATAAATAACACATGTATATCTTGGAATAATGTATTGACAAATATGGTAACAAAGTTAAAATAATTATCATAGACCTCAAATGCACAAAAAATCAAAGCACTGAATGAGCAGGAGTTTTTTGCTATTGTATAACATTGGACACCTCAATTTTCAAAATAGAATTTTTGTTTTTTAAATCGCACTTGTAAATAAAAGACTATGTGTTCAATATGTTAGTTGTGTCTAAACACAAATGTTTACAAGCATAGAATCCTATGGATGTCATAGAGGTAACTTAGTCCAAATATGTGTGGTGTTCTAAGAAAACTGGGCATAATGCATGTGCGTACAGTGTCATCCCAGATCAGCCTGTTCAGTCCGCACAGGCTTATCCGGGACGACAATTTCCGCTTTTATGGAATTTTTTGTTTAAAGGATGTCTCTTCTTAGCGAAAATCCAGTTTAGGCAGAAAGTGTCGTCCCTGATTAGCCTGTGCGGACTGCACAGGCTAATCTGGGACAACACTTTACGCACATGCATTATGCCCAGTTTTCTCAGAACACGACACATATCATCAACAACTTCATTTTGTTATGATTTGCAGAACATATATCAAATATGATGACAATTTTATTATAAGATTGAATTCATACAAAATTTTAACTATTGCCTTGCAAAAAGAGTATATTGGATTAACATTACATAAAATAAATAACACTAAAATGCAAATACGTGATAGAAATGCACTTTAAAACATGTATACAAACATGGAAACAAAAACCAAACTATGCTTTCATTTTTCAAGTTCAAAGCGAATCAATAACATAACTGTGACCAAATTTTAAAAGATGTTAATAAAATTCAATGCAAGTTACATGATTGCAAGTCTGCTTAGATGTAATTGTGTTAATGGTTGTAATTCCATCTGTAGTTAGTTAAGAAGAATTTAACATGTTAACTTCTAACAAAAATTTAACCATCCACTGTCACCTAGAAGGAATTTATTTGATAATATGCTTAATTTGGACCAAAGGCTTTCACTGACTCATTAAGACATAAAAAAAATCATTTGGATATATTTATGAACTCATCCAATTCTTCACATATTAATTTACCTTTGCATAAGCTTCGGTGTATTTTCCACGCAGTCAGCTTTTCGGTGAAATCGCTATCATAAAAAGCAAACTTGGCAGAGGAAGCATAATTTGCCCACTGTTTGGAAGCATCTACAACTGGGTTTCCATGAATCAAGGTCACCTTGATCCCAGAGTCCTTTGCCCTCTGTACAGCTGTTGCAAACCCTGTGACGGCGGCGGCGTTGCCGATGTCGACGTGTGCTCGGTCCGTGATGATGAGTATGTTGTGAACTGTGTCCTTGAGCACACTCTTGCCCATCTCGTCAAAGGCTGCTTCCATCGCCGCGGTGATATCTGTGACGGCATTCACCTCCACAACACTGGCCATTACACCGGCAAATCTGGTACATATAAGTATATTTATGAGCCTTGTTTTGGGACAGCCGGGCTTAATACATGTGCATAAAGTGTTGTCAATTATGAACCTGATAACTCTTTTATGGAAATTATTGTTTAACCCTTTGCATGCTGGGAAATTTGTCATCTGCTAAAATGTCATCTGCTGAATTTCGCAATTAGCAATTTCTTCAAAACAAATTCAAAGAATACTATCAGAATAGCAAACAGTTTGGATCCTGATGAGACGCCACGTTCTGTGGCGTCTCATCTGGATCCAAACTGTTTGCAAAGGCCTTCAAAATTCTGTTCCAGCACTGAAAGGGTTAAAGGAAGTCTCAACTAAACAAAAAACAAGTCTAGGCGGAAATTGTCATCCCTAAATAGCTTGGCACAAGCAAATCTGAAACATTCACTTAACAGAAATGCATTAAGCCTGGTTTTCGCAGAGGGTGGCTCATATGTTATCAGAAATATTTTTTCAGTGCTACTCAGTATAGTTCCATCAAAATATTAATAGAGGGCTATGAGAATAAGCGACGACAATCTTTATTAGGTGAACAACTACAAATGACAAAACCACTGCCAACTACAAAATGTGGTCAGCCCAGTGAACAAGTTTTAGAGATGAACAATCCTATTAAGTTTTGTCAAAATCCGACCAAAAATCTGCCATGGAATTCATGAAAACGATATTCATAAAAGTACTCGACTGACTAGTAATAAATCCTATGAAAATCGGGGGTTACATAGAACAAGAACTGACAAAGACACTTTTCTTTTGTTCATACATTCATCGATCGATCATTCAGCCATAAAAACCAAAAAGTCTCATTATTGATGGGGAGACATAATTACAATTGCATGTAAAAAAAACAGTTATTTACAATGAATTATATTATGGACTATATTTCAATTTTCTGTATATATAAATCTTAATAGTGAAACAATCACCTATCTGACAGGCCATTAGTGAAGGTGTTGGCTTTAGCATACACCACAGTGCCTTGTATAAACCAGATATATGTCACATGCAGATTGTAGGAACACTTGAAATTGGCTGAAATAAAAACACAAATATGTTAAAAACATACATGCATGAGCAAATAATTATAAGCCTATTAAACAATTATTTTGGGTTAACTTTACTATGTTCATAATTATGCATACATAACATTATTACAAAAATTGAATTAGATTTTTTTTTTTAATTTTACATTAAAAAAATAATATTAAAATTCATGACATGTTCTATTTTAGATTGATATGATAAATATTGCAAGGGCATAATAAAATGTGTATGATGATGCATATATTTAAGTACATGAATCTGTGCTTACATAATAAATATGATAATATATTTAATTAAAAATGCATAAAATGTTTTTTGTCCTAGGCTTATTTATGTATCAGTCCTTAATCAACTGTTTTAAAGTAGACAACACTTGTTTTATATTTAACCTTTTTTTGTTACAAACTTTGTGACAAAGTAAAAGGGGGACTAACTTAACAAGAACACAACTAAATACTTTAAAGCACTTTAACCCTTTTATGCCTAGTGGACTATCCCATCCTTCTTAATTGGATCATTTAATTTCCAAAATTAGGGATGTCTCATATATTTATTTCTGTATTTAGAATATTTCTTACAGAAATTCCTTTAAGCAAACAGCGCAGACGCTGATGAGACGCCGCGTCATGCGGCGTCTCACCTGGATCTAGCTGTTTGCAAAGGCCTTTTTTCTAGACGCTAGGCTTAAATGGGCTAAATATTAATCTCACAAACCAGGGCAGATTTTTCCCCTGATATCCGGCACAGTGACGTCTGCTATGTCATTCTTGATGATTAGAGAGTTAGATCCTGTATCGGCAATGGCTCGCACCTCATCCACGAATACATTACCCACACCAATACACACGGCGTACACCCCTTGGTTTTGAATCTACAAATTAAGGGGCGTATATTAAACATATCATCAATACACTTGGCACACCCGCCTTGGTCTTCACACTCTGAAAATAAGGGATTATATTTTAAACATGTCACAGGCTTCTAGCCAATTAGATACTCACAGCCTGGCACATGTCCATCCGTTGTTAAAAAGGCTTGTTATTATTCAACAAGCTGCATCTGCACTGGTTTGAACTTTAACCTCTAACTGTGACATAGACCTTTGCACTAGGTGCACAGAACATGCAGATGACACGCTTTCTCTACATTGTGGTAAATAATTTTAAAATTGTAAATGAATGACAAAGTTACAGCCCAGACCAGCTTGGACAGTCTAAGGCAAACATGCATATTTACACTTGACCTTCATGACTGCTATATGGAGCTTTCCACAAGAACTCTCAAAAAAAAATGGCAATTTAAGTAATGTCCAAATTCCTTGGTCCTAAATTTAAAATGGAAGAGAAATTGAAATGGGGGAGGGGGTGTTCCAAGGACATAGCTCAGAGCACCCGAGCAATCTACATACATATCTTTAATTATCTTAAATCTGACATTAACCTGAACTTGAAAAAAAGAAAAAGTCTTGATTATCACTTAAAACATATAAATTTTCTAAAGAGAATTAAAGAACAGTAACCATTTATCAGTGAAATGCTATCTGTAATTTTCAACCCTATCTTAATGCCCTTTCCTGTCAGTCAATCCATAATCAAGGTAACAGACCGAATATTTTTGTTATCAGTGTTGCAGATGTCAAAACTGTCTTCCCTTGACAGTACTGAAAGACAAACAAATAATATGGAATTTCAATAAAAGACTATTTTTTCTTGCACTTAATCTGTTTTTTTTTAGTAATTAGTCATTTTATTTTTAATTCTTATTAATGCTGACATAAAGCACACTATCCTTCATGTAAATCGAAGTTTAAATTTAAGTACAAAAGCTCAAATCATTATAGTTTGTCATGACTACAGCAATTATTGTTTCTATATTTAGTAACCACCCAGTCCATATCCAATCACATATGTAATAACAATCGAGGTCTTGAGATAACGTATTTATATAATATTATGAAGTTTGTTTAAAAAAATACCTTTACTAACTTAACAACTAGAGACGATGTTTTACTTTTTACCTTTAAACCTGATTCATGAGCGGTACATTCCAGCTAACTGTAGCGATACTTTGTGCAAAATATTTCACTTCATCCTCAGAACACTTAAAAAAAAGGCCAAAAACCGGACAAACACAAACACACTTTGCCAATAAACTGGGCAAATTGAGAATTTGCCAATAAACTTGGTAAATTGAGAGTCTACCTCCTTTGACTTCTGTTTAGTGGCTTCATGGTCACTAGAAGCACCATCTGTAACAATAATCATGGCTTTCACAGCGTTTGCCCGACTGCTGAGTTGCAGCATTGTTAGACCCACTTCAAGCGCAGCTGCAGTGTTGGTCCCAGCCCCAGGGATGGGCATCTGGAGGAAGATGTTACCAGAAACGACTGCTTGGTTATTGGATAGTTCCTGAACTGTGGCTGTATTCACTACGTTACCAAATGATATAACCCCAACCTTGACCTTGTCCTCAGCAATAGGAAGGCTGTAAAAGAAATATTAATAAAAAATCAAATAAACATTACTGGTATCTATTTGAATATATACCTATTATATTGTTAATATTACTATGATACTATTTTATAAAACACATTGTTTTACAAACAGTAACATTTGTTAGTTGTGTATGTCATGAGAAACGGGGAACTTTCTGGTTCCTGCAGTTTGATATTCAGAGCTAAATTACCATATAAGTTTAATTAAACACGGTAACACTTGGGGTGTGGCTACATTTTAATCCCAAGGCCATTATTTGAACAGGACCAATCTCAAATGTAATATAACAAAGACAAAAACACCAGGTCCTTACGGTTTCAGAGAATATTTTAAAAGTATTTTGTACTTTAATTTTTGAATACCAGTAATTTGCGTCTCTAAATTTTCAGACACCTTTTTTTTTATTCTTATTTTTTGGACAAGAAAAAAAATAAAAAAATGTAAGTGCACGAAAACTGAGAGCTATAACGGTAGATAAGTAGCCAACTGTTATAGTAGACACTACATGATATTGTAAATGTATATGTAGATGTTGACAGACGAAAGGCAATCATGCTTCATGATGTGCTTACAGTGAGCTTAGACAAGCACCATATCATAATTTAACCACATCCACTACAGTTCTTGTATAAAGTTATGTATTGTCATTGATGTAGGGGTCAACACCCAAGGTCGTACAAGCATGCCATTAGTCCTTCAGCCAAGTACCCAAAATTGAGGTCGGGTGTACCAGTAAGGGGGGCAAAACTACACCTACCGTATTTATCCTAATAAACGCGCCCGGGCGCGATGCAAATCACAAAGGGGGCGCGTTTATTTCACCCCCTTTAGGTATAATATGAGCCAACACCTAAAATGCGTTTACCTGTATTTGCGAAAAGTTCCAAGTTCATTGAGCAAACGTAAACATATCACAATCAGTTTTACCAGAATACTACAGTACAGACACCGCGTACTTAAACAAAAACGCCTGTCCGCGGTGTTCACTTTTCCCGATGGGTGACATTTCGCGGTGTTCATCGAACACCCGAAATCACCGCGATTGCAGGCTTTCGTTAACGGGAACACCCGTGATCACCGCGATGCTGCGCGGCCTCCTTAAAAACCTGCCTGCGAGGGTCATTCACGCGTTTTAAATGCAAATGTACAAAAGAAAATCATATACTACATGTACATGTAGATATTATGTGCACATGTATGCGTACTTAAATTCGGACAGTACGTATTAAAAGTCGGAAACGTAAATAAAGCATTAAGATTATCAATACTATTTGCTCTTATGGTGTTAATCAATGCAATTGCCCTTTTTAACAACAAAGAATTATGTGAAATTAATTTCGACCTGATTTTCAAGTCAATCCATAAACAAACAATACCTGTGAAGCAACCCCCATTTAAATTCCAGCAAACACACATTATTTCCTCACACACAATACAAACTACTGCAGTAAAATCTCTGATAGTTTTCACACATAGCATCCTCTATGGAGCTAATGCATTAATGCTGTATCTAACAGTACATGCATGCTCCCGATAATGTAGTGTTGATTTAATGCCAATTGAAATTGTCACTTGCTGACTGTGTTATAAATTTACAGTTGTAACTCCTAGAAATAAAACCGAAACATCAAAGATCTTTGATGTCTGCCGACACCATTGACAGGTGTTAATGTAAATAACCGCTTGCAGAGGGATAGGTTTAATTGATGTCATTCAGTAACGCTGTTGTGATTGTCAAAGACTTGTGTATTTAACTGGTTTTTGTTGTTTTTTATCTGGAATTTGATTGCAAGGTAATTATTATGTTAAGTTTAGAAGTATTTTTAATTTATTAAATGTGAAAAGACGTTGCCAAGGGTGTCATGCGC
>VMBQ01001180.1:120678-146695 GCA_007657795.1 Dreissena rostriformis
TGAGTTTCAGCAAAGAAACAGAATGCTCATGTAAAAAAGGAAGACTTTTTGTCTCGTGACAGAAACAAGGCCGGCATGATTGCTCTGATCAGCACAACTCTGACTAAAATGGGATGCTATGTTGTTCTGTCTTCAGGGGATGCAGACGTTCAAATTGTTAAAGCAACAGTATAACGATCCCGTCGTAGCACTACAACGTTGGTGGGCGAGGATACAGATTTGCTCATCTTGATCCTGCATTACTCCGAAAGGGACAATAAGACCATCTAATTCCGCTTTTATGTAAATAAATAGTCCAAGGAACGCAAAGTGTATAATATTAACCTTTTGAAAGAACTCATGCTTATTGAGGCTGTAATTAATCTTCAATGATTTTCAGCAACGGTAAAAATGAAGTCTACAGAAGTTAGTAAAACCTGATCATATCATGAAGTCATGTGCTGGTTCATTCTCTCTTCCAAATGTCGTAAATTGGATTTTATGATTATTCAACTCCTAAGTGATAACCTCAATTCGATTAAAGTGTACCTTGTCTCCTAAACTATGGCATTTTACAAAACAACCATAACATTTGAGTAACAAGTTATCGACTTGTGGTCCTTCGATGACCATTTTGAACGCCGTGTTGGATTTCTGTGTAACATAATAAGCTTACATTTTGTCTGATGATAAAAATGTGATATTAATGTGTTGTTTTCTCTCTGAAACCTGGGTATATACACAAAATTCATCAAATTTGTGTGGATAGTTACATAGTTATATTTTATGATCATAAATCTGTTTTGGCGGCCATCTTGGCGGCCGTTTTGGACGCTGTGTTGGATTTGTGTGTAATTTAATAAACTTAAACAATGTCTGATGATCTAAATGTGTTCTTTCCCCCCTGAAACCTTTGTATAGACACCAAAATCGTCAAATTTGAGTGGATAGTAACATAGTTATGATCATAAATATGTTTTGGCGGCCATCTTTGCAGCCCTCTTGGCGGCCATTTTGGACGCCATTTTGGATTTCTGTGTAACATAATTAACTTACACTTTGTCTGATGATATTGATGTGTTCTTTGCCCCCTGAAACCTGGGTATAGACACCAAATTCATCAAATTTAAGTTGATAGTTACATAGTTATGATCATAAATAGGTTTTGGCGGCCATCTTGGCGGCCATTTTCGACGCCATGTCGATTTGTGTGTACTATATTAAACTTAAACAATTTCTGATTATCAGTATGTGTTCTTTGCCCCTTGAAACCTAGGTATAGACACTAATTTCATCAAATTTGATTGGAAAGTTACATAGTTATGATCATTAATAGGTCTTGGCGGCCATCTTGAAAAAGAAACAAATTCCGGAGGTCCGATTGTGGTAAACTTTTGATATGTTTTTAAGGACCTTCTACCCTACCAGGATCAGTTAAAATACATTTTCTAGCAATTTTTGGGGGTCAAAGTGTATATTGACCCTACTATTTTGGAGGTTCGCCAGTTTTTAGGAACTTTTCTTGCAATCTCATTGATATTCATAGATATATAGATATACAAATGTACTAATTTGCATATTTAACTGCAGATCATACTAGGTAATAATCATAATCTTCATTTTAACACCAAACTTTTTTTTCTAGAACCAATTTAGAAGAAATATTTTAGAATTATACTAGCTAAACTAGCTATTTGGTCAAAGCCTGACGGTTGCCATAGAAACAGCTCAATAATAACTTATAGCTGCCCAACTGAGATTGTTATCATACATTTTGTTTCTTTATATTGAGTATACAATCAAGTAAGATAGGTGTTGTTTTGCCCCCCTGAGTGGTACACCCCAACCCATCTGGCTAATAGACTACATGTACAGTTAAACCACAGACTGAGATTGAAAATAAGCATTTATTTAAATTTAAGATGACATAAAATAAGCATGTAATACTTTAGGAGAAGTAACATAACCTGAACAAGACTAACCAGCCAAAAACAATCAAACTCTTGGGATGTTTTATTTACATGGCAGCTGGCCCGAGCTTTACTCGTATGTCTGTGTGATTATTTGCATGGGGAACATTTGCTTATTGCAATTGAAAATTACTGCATTGTGTTTTAAACAGTTTTTTGTTATTTTATGTGAATGAACAATTTGATTTTTTTACACAAATACATTAACTTACGTCATGATGAAATTACTCAGAGTAACTTTTCCCAATAGACCAATTTGGGAACTGCCTGAGAGATCAATTATCAACACAAGATCCATCGGGAGGTTGCATGGGTCTGAAAACAGAAAATTACATTTGAGCCTTGCTCTGTGAAAAGGGGGTTTAATGCATGTGCATAAAGTGTCGGCCAAGATAAGCCTGTGCAGTCTGCACTGGCTTATCAGGGACGACACTTTCGGATTTTATTGTATTTTTTGTTTGAAGGAAGACTATTCTTGACCAAAATCCAGTTTAGGCGGAAAGGGTCCTCCCTGATTAGCCTGTGCAAACTGTACAGGCTAATCTGGGATGACACTTAATGCACATGCATTAAAGCCCCTTTTTACAGAGTGAGTTTCATTTTATTGAACAAACAAACTTTGACTTTGATATAATTACTTGTTATCAATAACACTACATTACAATAAATACCTTTCCTCCAACCAATCCTTTCCCATCAAAAACTATATTGTTACCTTACGGCAAAGCCATAACTGAGTGCTTTATATGTAAACATAATTACGTTCTCTTATGATTTGGGAAATTTTTAAATAAAGATTCTATAATTTTATTTATACCATTATATTCTTTATAATTAAACATCTATTAAATTATATTCTTTATAATTAAACATATATTACATTATATTCTTTATAATTAAACATCTATTAATAATTTCCAAAATTCAAGTTTTCTATTTATTTAACTATGGCCAATATGATAAAAGATTTATTATGTATCTTCTATGACTTATTTTATAATAACTCAAAAAGTCGTTACGTTACACCATGAAATATATGTCCATCATAAATGTTTGGGTGTCATACCAAAAACATCTATAACAATATGCTATCACAAAAACCATCTATCGTTTTAATTGGCATGACATAAATATTAGCTTTAAAATAACATTGAATGAACATGAGAGTGTTGAAATAATTATTAAATTAGAGACAATTAATATATGAGCCGCTTCTGGGAAAACAGGCTTAATGTATGCGGGTAAACTGTCATTCCAGATTAGCCTGTGTAGTCCACACAAGCTAATCAGAGTGGAGACTTTTTGCCTACACTGGATTTTCATTTAGGAGTCTTCCTTTAAATGAAAATGTGTGGACTGCACAGGATTATCTGAAATGACCCTTAACTCTCATGGATTAACCCTTTTAGCGCTGGAACCGAATTTTGAAGGCCTTTGCAAACAGTTTGGATCCAGATGAGACGCCACAGAACGTGGCGTCTCATCAGGATCCAAACTGTTTGCTATTCTGATAGTATTCTTTGAAAAAAATCGAAGAAATTGCTAATTTTAGAAATTCAGCAGATGACATTTTAGCAGACAACAAATTTCCCAGCATTCAAAGGGTTAAGCCCCATTTCCCCAGAGCAAGGCTCATTTCAGTGTCAAGAACAAATATGGAGAGGATGAATGATATGTTTTTTTACATGGCTTGTTGTGGTAGTGCATGTGTTGGCACAGAGATACAGCCTAAGGTTAGTATTCCATCTATCCGCATCCGTATCCACATCCCTATCAGCATCCATATCCGCATAATCATAATACGGACGCTATATTCCATTTATCCGCATACGTCGAACGTATCTTTCTTTTTTGGCCTCTATTTCAATGTACTTGAGAATTAAACAAACAAGGACAATATGTCACCTTTTTTTCCCACAAATCCAGGCCCCGTGTTCACAAAACATTTTTTGCAATCGAAAATCGATTTTGCTTGTCATTGAAAATGGATTTCCATTGTAGTTGATAGGCAAAAATGAAAATTGATTTCAGTTAAAAACGATTTTCGATTGCAAAATCGTTTTGTGAACACGGGGCCTGATTTGAAAACAATCAAACTTCCCGTATTCTGAACAAACTAACATTTTTATTTGCAAAATCAAAATCACATTATTCGTTTCACAAACAGATTATTTAAAATATTTGAAGTGAAAATAGAGTCCTGATATGCAGTACTGCGTTGGTTGTATAATTCAGGATAATTTTTCACGAATAAAACTAGTTTTTCAGTCAATTGTTGAGAAGACAGAATTCCCTCATTGTGCTAAATGCAGTCCGTATCTTGTCCGCATCCGCATAATAACGCTCACATGAGTGTTCTTTTGCGGACGCCTATTGCGCGTGCGGATATGCGGATGCGCATGCGGATGAATGGAAAAAGCGCAATGCGATTCAACTTGTTCTATTTTTTTGCGGATGCGGATATGCGGATGCGGATATGCGGATGCGGATACGGACAGATGGAATACTAGCCTAAGGAACCCTGAAGCCTTGTGGTAACATGTTTATACATTTAATACAACCATTAATTCATCAATATGCACTGTATATACCCAGTACATAATTTATAATAATTCATAGATGTTCGTTCCATTAATGCTTGTGTTTTTCTTTCCTATTTGAAAAGAATGCCAAAAGTATTGTTAAAGCATGATGTCATCAGTTATTTGTGTGAGTATTTTGTAAACCTTTATTCCTGATGAAGATAATTTCACTTCAAATATATTGTTAATTGAGGTTTTTGTCTTTTTATGCAACATTTGAAAAACCAGGGTATATTGCTGTTAATTAGTTCTTCGGATGGATGGTCTGAAGACCATTTTGTCTCCATACAATATCATAACCCTTTGCATGCTGGGAAATTTGTCTTCTGCTAAAATGTTGTCTGCTAAATTTCTAAAATTAGCATTTTCTTTTATTTTTTTCAAAGAATACTATCAGAATAGCAAACAGTTTGGATCCTGATGAGATGCCATGTTTTGTGGCGTCTCATCTGGATCCAAACTGTTTGCAAAGGCCTACAAAATCCGGTTCCAGCGCTCAAAGGGTTAAGAACCCTTAAACCTACCATCAGCCAAATGGTAGTATGGGTACTTGGAAGGAGAGGAAGACACGTATGAGCCTCACTCAGGGAAAACTGGGCTTAATGCATGTGCGTAAAGTGTTGTCTCAGATTAGCCTGTGTAGTCTGGACAAGCTTATCAGTGAGGACACTTTCCATTTTCATGGTATTCATGGTTAAAAGGAAGTCTCTTCTAAGTGAAAATCCAGTTTTAGTAGAACATGTAATCTCTGATGAGCATGTGCAGACTAATCTGAGGCAACACTTTTTACGCACATGCATTAACCCATTGAGCGCTGGAACCGGATTTTGAAGGCATTTGCAAACAGTTTGGATCCAGATGAGACGCCACAGAACGTGGCGTCTCATCAGGATCCAAACTGTTTGCTATTCTGATAGTATTCTTTGAAAAAAAGTGAAGAAAATGATGATTTTAGAAATTCAGCAGACAACATTTTAGCAGACGACAAATTTCCCAGCATGCAAAGGGTTAAACCCTGTTTTCGCAAAGCGAGGCTCATATCAAATTTGAGGTCCATTGATCAAAGGTCAAAGTAACACGGTCTTGTAACATTAAATTTATAAGTCGCAACAGTCTTTTCAAGTATTGACAATAGCCATAAAATTCCTTTAATAAGACTTTCAATTGTGATAAAATCAAATACGCACTTTCGGCACTGAATTCAATAATTATTGGTTTACATGTATAAGTAAGCTTTTCTCTTTGGAACCTGTATCCATAAAAAATCAATGTAAACCTGTTAATAGTTATAGTAAAATATTACATAAGAATGTATACTGACCATCAGGCACAACTATGACTGACATCCAGGAGGTAGCAGCTACAAAATAGGTCATTGCATTCAATGAGTATAGCTTAACATTAACAGATATATGAATATTATTGTTTATTTATTTACTTATATGCTGGCATATAAAAGTCGACCTTACTATCACACGTTTCTAAATCTGTTAAACTAGCTTGAAATTGGTTCTTTTTATCATTGAAGAAAAACAAATGACTTTGATTATAAATGATAAAGATATGGAAGTGTTATACCACAGTTATATCCATTATGACAAAAAGGCTTAACATTATCAATTTTATTTAAAACAAGAGATGTGATTGTCAGAAACACAATGCCCCCTACTGCGCCGCTTTGAAAAAAAAATAAAAAAAAAATCGAAACCTAAACGCAAAACCTAAATGCAAAACCTGAACGCAAAGTGTGACGGAATTTCAGACAGACAGACAGACAGACAGACAGACGGACAGTGTGATCACTATATGCCCACCTTCGGGGGCTTAAAAAAACATATCAGCAAAACTATCAGAACGCTTTAATCATAAGTAGAAATCACGTATTATAATTCAATCCATACCCAGGCATATGTCTTCAGTCACATCTGTAGTTACTAACATGTCAAACGTCTTGCTCTGGACTTTGCTCTCCTCGGAAGCAATCTTCCGCATCTCTTGGAGAGGGCTAACCCCTCCCACAACCATCACAAACACGTAGTAGTTCTTCTCCTTTGCTAGGATCGACCGGTAGTAGGTCTCGAAGGGATTCATCGACACACTATCAGTTACGATGAATATCACTTTGGCTTTTAGTTGATCGGTGGATTCCTCGTCCAAGATTTCTGTGGCCACTTTTATGGCACTAGCCATGTTTGTTGTCTGAGCACCACCCTGGTGAAATTAAAAAGCTGTGTGAGTTCATTGCTGCTATGAAAGGCATGATGCTTGAAGAAGTTACAATTTAACAGAAAATGCATCAGAATTTCCGGATTCTCCCTGACTTGGCTTTAAAATGCTGCTTTTAGTCATATTGGGAGAGTGAAGTATATACTTTCTGTGAAAAATATTAACATGCTTTCCAAATGAAATAAATTGAAATAAAAATATCAACCAATATTTAATGGCTTAGCATGGAACTATTATACATGTATTACTTTGAAATGTTAAGCAGATGCCATTTGCTATAGATCAACCCTGGTATCTCAACAAACGCATTTTATAAACTAGGGATGCAACAGGTTACGAAAAACATTAACCGGTTAACCTTTTACTGTCACTGGACAACCATAAAAAAGTAAAAAAAAGTATACTAAAAATATATAGCTTGTTCATGTACTTTCTATAGAAAAGAAAGTAATTTAATATCGCTGTTGTTGATTATATATAACTGTATATATCAGTTTCTTAATAAAAATGTATTATAACATTTATTTTAATATTTTTTAAATGTATGTTAGATTTTGTTTTATTTTTCCAGCGTAAAAGCATATGAGTAAAAAGTTATAAGAACTACACAATGTTCATCTTCATGTCTCATTATTTTATTTTTGGGTGGGCCGTTTAAGTTACATTCGCCTCCTATCGCTCACAACAATGAAGTGTTTTAGTATTATGATCTCAAATATTGTGAGTTACTTATGTTTTTTAACGTAGACTACCATACTGCGCAACTTGGAAGCAATTACTGAAATATTAAATTTATTTATTGTTTTGTTTTTTTAAATAACTGTTTGATTGTTGTTTTGTAATTAAATTAGTTTAATAATTTGCTTTCTTCATTAAAACTTGCCTCAGACTGTTGAGGTGGCATTGTTGATGAAATTTCTAATAATAATATTAAATTCCGATGAAACAAATACGATGTTAACTGGTCAAGATTTTAGCAACAAATGCTAATCTTGATAAAATTGTTACTTATCAACACTTTATTTTCGGGAGCAATCATTGTTGGATATTGGTTGACAAAACATCATAATAAAAAGCCATCCAATGTCTCAACTTATTGTTTTATCATACCGATACATTGATATCTGCCCGATATAACACTGCATGATTTTTATTTTTTTATCATGTTCAACAGGAAGTTCTTATATCAGTCCATGTGTCATATTACTAAGACTTAATACATAAGTATTATTTTTTTGTAAAAATGAATCAGATTCAACAAAACAAACAATTTGATACCAAGGTGTATAACATTCAATCCACATAAAGCAACACAAACAGCAAAAAATGTATTTTCCCAATATTAAAAATGATTGTGTCAATGCTAATGATGTCATGTTCAACAGGAAGTTGTTAAATCATGATGTTTGGATGTAAGTCATTTTACTCGGAACAAACTATAAAGTCATAATAAAATTAAATCAGATTCAACAAAACAAACAATATGATACCAAGATAAAATATATATTAGACACAAAAAGCAAAAAACCAGGGAAAAACATATTTTAGAATTTTTTAGCGCAAGTGCTCATGATGTCATTAGTAACAGGTCGAAGGTCAAAGATCATATTCATATTCATTCCCGCTAAAAATGCAGCGTCGTAGGGATTTTTATTTCATTATTTCTTTTTTAGAAGGCGACTTAGAGAGGTATGATAAACAGAAAAATAGGTTACTGCCTGATCTTTTTGTAATATATCAGGTTTGGCACGAATAAAATAACGTCTCAGCAAGCCTCGCCCTTATATTATTCTACGCCTTGTCTGATATATTACAAAAAGATCAAACAATTACCTGTTATTTTCTATATCCGTGTTAGATAAATGTGTTAATTACGTCAAAGCTAATAGCCTCCACTTCCAGCAGTTGGCAAGTTAAATTTTCGCAGTAAAATAAAACAAAAGTGTTAATTATCAAAACATACCCCCTGTTTTTAATCACAAAGGTACTGATGTTTTGCTTTATTACTGTGTTTGTTGACACATAATTTATAACCGTCGTTGATCTGGCATGTTGTTATATCTAGACTCTAGCGTAAGTTGGCAGTCTGTCGCGCGCACAAAGTAAAATTGTACGATTTTTTTTCAATGAAAAAAATCATAATTTAAAAATTAACCTTTTCCAAAAAAATTAACTGGTTAACTGATTGTTTAGGAAGGTTAACTTGTTAACATTTTGCATCCCTTATATAAACCATATAGCCCTGACTACAATGGAGTTTCTGTCAAAATATTGAAATTCATCATATATATTTTAGCTCTGTTACTTTCTTTCTACTTTGCCTTCCTATTCTGAGTTTTCTCAGTGACTGTCTCAAGGAAATGTAACCAGGTAAGATCAAACAAGATTAAGTGGGCAATGATAGCCCTTAAGCTCACCTGAGCTCACGGACACCAATTGTTTAAATTTTGAACAGGTGATCTAGTCTTTGACCACACTTGACCCAGATTCAAACGTAGCCTCATATTGTTAAGATAAACATTCTGACAAAGATTCATCAAGACTGACATAAATGTGGCCCTAGAGTGGTTAAAAGCTTTTTCTTAGATTTGACTTGGTGATCTACTTTGTGGACGCAGGTGACCAAGATTCAAACTTACCCTAGTAAATATCATGACAGCGATTTTTTTTGTCCAATTGGGAAAAGTACCCGTACCTGTCCAATTGGGAAAAATCGAGTCGTGAAAACCTCGAAATTGGGAAAAATCGAGTTGTGAAAACCTCAAATTGGGAAATTGGTGTATTTGATTTTTTTGCTCCCAAATACTTTAAAATTGATAACTAAGTGTTTTCAAGCTGTCAATCTTATATTTACCTAGGTTCAAGCCATAGAGCTGCCAAAAAAAAAAAAAAAAAAAAAAATTTTTTTTTTTTTTTTTTTTTTTTACCTTAAATTGGGAATTTTTTGGACAGCAATTGGGAAATTTGTAGTTTTTTCGTTATTGGGAAAGTGCCGTTTACCGGTACTTTAGAAAGAAGGAAAAAAATCGCTGCATGATAAACATTCTGATTAAGTATCATCACAATCAAGTAATTAATGTTCTTTCCAGAGTGGTACAAGGTTTTTCTAAGATTTGACCAGGGGACCTAGTTTTTGAACACACATGACCCAGATTCAAAAGTGGCCTAGATATTTTCAAGATAAACATTGTACAGAAGTTTCATCAAGATTGAATGTAATGTGGCCCCTAGGGTCATAACAAACTTAAAGTTGTTGATGCACACTGCACACCACACGCTGACAGATATGAGTTGTGTTCTGAGAAAACTGGGCATAATGCATGTGCGTAAAGTGTCGTCCCAGATTAGCCTGTGCAGTCCGCACAGGCTAATCAGGGACAACACTTTCCGCTTCAATGAAATTTTTCGTGTAAATGAAGTCTCTTCTTAGCGAAAATCAAGTTTAGGCGGAAAGTGTCGTCCCTGATTAGCCTGTGCTGACTGCACAGGCTAATCTGGGAGGTCACTGAACGCACATGCATTATGCCCAGTTTTCTCAGAACACGACACATATAGGTTGATCACAATAGCTCAACTTGAGCACTCCCTGCTTAGATGAGTGTAAAGATTTGTCTACCTCTAAATTTCATACAGATTTTGCTTTTGTTTTCAAGAACAAAATTTAATTTAGATTCACAAGGAAGTCAAGGGTACCTGAAGGGCCCAGATGGCTGTGCTGACGACGTCCTTGTCCCTCGATTGCGACAGCAGGGTGGCGTGCTGCGGACGTATCGTCATATCCCCAATCCTCACCACAGAAATACGTGTCTGCGTTGCGCCAAGCCCTATATCAAATCTTGATAAAAAATATAATTCATATTTAAATATAAGTATAATAATCTCATCAACTCAGTTGCTGAACTAAAAAAAAAACAACTAATTGATCATATATGAATTATTAGTGTTTAGGTTTTCGCTCTCATTGGACACACTACTTTATGAAATGTTAGTATGAAAGTTTGACCTTAAACCAAATTTTCACAAAACTTTGTGAAATAAGTGACATTTGTGATGATATTATATATAGAAATGAGACATGATCGTTCAGTGTCAAGCTGAAAATGTGGAGTTTTTAATTCAGCAGGTCTCTGTAAAAACCGGCTTTATGCACATGTGTGAAGAATCGTCCCAGATAAAAGTCTGTACACTCTTATTAGGGATGACACTTTCCCGTTTATGAAATAATTAATTTAAAAAAAAAAAAATCTTTACAAAAATTTAGTCCAAGCGGAAATTGTCATCCAAGATTAGCCTGAGCAGACTGCACAGGCTAATCTGGAATGAAACTTTATGCACATGCATTAAGCCAGGTTTTCCCTGAGACTGGCTCCATTAAAAGTCACATATGTGTCCTGTTCTGAAAAGTCCGCACAGGCTAATCAGGGACGACAATTTTCGCTTTTTATGGAATTTTTTGCTTAAATGATGTCTCTTCTTAGCGAAAATCCAGTTAAAGCGGTACGTGTCATCCGTGATTAGCCTGTGCGAACTGCACAGGCTAATCTGGGATGACACTTTACGCACATGCATTATGCCCAGTTTTCTCAGAACACGACACATATATCAAGGATGTTCCACAAAACAATGCTGATGCAGAGACTCACTTGGTGAGCTGGTTACTGAGAAACATCTTCAGAATGGGAAAATTGAGCCCAATACTGGCTGTACAGTCCACCAGCATCACTAGGTCCATGGGGGTGGAACACACACGCTCTGTGAGTACATGATATAAGTTCTAGGTTAGTTAAAGCTCTTTTATTGATGTCTACCTTGCTTAACCCTTTCAGTGCAGGAACCGAATTTTGAAGGCCTTTGCAAACAGTTTGGATCCAGATGAGACGCCACAGAACGTGGCGTCTCATCAGGATCCAAACTGTTTGCTATTCTGATAGTATTCTTTGAAAAAAAATCGAAGAAAATGCTAATTTTAGAAATTCAGCAGACGACATTTTAGCAGACAACAAATTTCCCAGCATGCAAAGGGTTAAAGCTCTTTTATTGATGTCTACCTTACTTAAAAGCGTTATTCCTATAGAGACAACCTGGAGGCTATTTCGCAATCTGTGGCAATGCTTTGATAGAAATTTTAACATTTAAAAAACCTAGCATGTTTCATCTACAGGTAATTATCATGTTGAAGAATTGTAGGGAATACTTACATGTTGTGATGTTTAGCCCTTTGAGTGCTGGAACCGGATTTTGAAGGTCTTTGCAAACAGTTTGGATCCAGATGAGACGCCACAGAACGTGGCGTCTCATCTGGATCCAAACTGTTTGCTATTCTGATAGTATTCTTTGAAAAAAATCGAAGAAAATGCTAATTTTAGAAATTCAGCAGACAAAATTTGAGCAGACGACAAATTACCCAGCATGCAAAGGGTTAGAATCAGAAAGGAATAATTCTCTCCTGACAGGCATGATTGGTGTGTGTAACTTTTCATTTCTTTTATATTCTGATTGCATGAGGTTAAATCATTTAATTGTGTTTAAAAAAAAATAACACATGACACAGTAATGATCTAAAATTAAACATTTTAACATTGAAGTAAGGATGATTCATGATTATGTCCCCTGAGCACTCACTTTTGCAGCTGTCGATAGAGGTAGCCCCTCGGTTTATCGTCACAGGTCGATCAGGCGGACAGGGGATACAAGAGGTCTGTCCCGATTGTGGTTGATAGGTGTCGTAAAGACACTGAGTGCAGCCCAGACCTTGTATGAAAGTACCGGCAGAGCACGGCAGGGTTTGATCTGCAGAGTTGAAAATGAAAAACACATGGTTGTATCAGTTTAATTTGTATTTATGGGACCAGCTTTTTTCATATCTTTAAACATTCATAAATTGTTACACATTAATTTACAATTACTACATTCAGCTCTGGATATAATATTTATATAGGATGAAAGGTCAAATAAGATTCAATTGAAACAGTTCTTGTTGTTTTACCAGTTTGAGCACTATGTGATTCTCTGGGGAATTAAATATAATAATCTGAAGTAATGGGAATATTTATTTTGAGTATCAATATAAATTTGGGTTTTTGCTCATGTATTTGAATCAATCAATGTTATTTTGATCCTCATCATCAAAAAACAACTTTAACATTACCCTAACATAGCTTTTAAAGTTGTTGTCATCTTGTCAAAGTCATAGCACTTTTGCCAAAATTACATGCTAAACTAATAAATCCAATAAAACCTTCTTTTTTTCAAAAGACCCTAACAATATTCGACCTCAGATGAGAAATCATAAGAACAAATGTTCTGTCCAAGTTTCAAGATGATTGGACATTAAAAAATGTGATTTGTAAAGCAATAACAAGTTTTCATTTTAGCCATATAAGTTAAACTGCCTTGCCCCCTGGTGGCCTTGTCTTTTGACGGACTGGAATTATTTTCAAACTCAATAAAACAACAAATAATCTCACAAAGTTTCATCTTTATTTTCCAAAAATATCACTGCTAGTGTAAACAAGCTTTTTCTTTTATATTACCTAGTGACCTAGAAGTTATCCCACACAAACCAGTTTTGAACTCATCCAATATATAATTGTGACAAATATTCTTAAGTTTGATGAAGATTGGAGAATAAATCTGGCCTCTAGAGTGTTAACAAATTAAATCTTGACAACACCCAAGGCAGGACAAACTACAGACAAAAAGCAATCACAAAATATCACCCTGAGCCTGTTGTGCTCAGTTGAGCTTAACCCTTTGCATGCTGGGAAATTTGTCGTCTGCTAAAATGTTGTCTGCTAAATTTCTAAAATTAGCATTTTCTTCGATTTTTTTCAAAGAATACTATCAGAATAGCAAACAGTTTGGATCCTGATGAGACGCCACGTTCTGTGGCGTCTCATCTGGATCCAAACTGTTTGCAAAGGCCTTCAAAATCCGGTTCCAGCGCTCAAAGGGTTAAGGANAATGTTAAAGTTTGACGCAAACAAACCAACAAACAAACCAACTAACAGACAGGGCAAAAACATATGTCCCCCAGTATAGACTGGGGGACATAAAAAGAAAATACAGTTAAAAAAAATAATAACTCCAGGATGTACCTTTGCAGGCTGTAGCTGCAGTGGAGCGAATGCTGTCTGTTGTTTGCCCCACGGGACACTGCACACAGAACAGCTGTTCTGGGAGATTCTGATAGGACCCCAGGGGGCAGGGCGTGCATACCATCCCAGGGTCACGGTAGTTACCGGACAAGCACTCTGGCAAAATAAAGATTATGGTTATTTTAGGGTCATTTAAGAACTATCAAGGGTCCTCTTAAGTTCCCTTGTAGGAATTCTGGCCATACAAAGGTGAAGGTCATTAAGTTAATTTGAAAGTCATTTAGAATTCACAGGATCCTTGTAGTTCCTTGGCAGGAATTCTGGAGATTCAAAGGTGAGGGATATTTTAACCCATTTAAGCCTAGTGGACTCTCCCATCCTTCTAAATTGGATCAATTTATTTCCAAAATTAGGGATGTCTAGTATATTTATTTCTATATTTAGAATATTTCTTACAGAAATTCCTTTAAGCAAACAGCGCAGACCCTGATGAGACGCCGCATCATGCGGCGTCTCATCTGGGTCTACGCTGTTTGCCAACGCCTTTTTTCTAGATGCTAGGCATAAATGGGTTAAAGACTATTTGAGATTCTTATTATAAACAAGAGCAATATGATTGCACTGAAGAGCTCACCTGAGTTCAAGGTACAATCATTGTTGCAGACTTGCCCTCATGACCTAGCTTTTTATCTCTCTTTTCCCATTTTCAAACATGACCTTAATATTGTCAGGATAACAATCTTACTGTGTTTTATCAAGAGTGAGTAATGAAGAACTAGACCTGTAAAATGGATTTTCTTAGATTTGACCTGGTGACCTAGTTTTTGGAAGCTGGTGACCCAGATTTGAGCAATGCTTAGATATTTTTAAGATAAAAATTCTGATTAGGTTTCATCAAGATAAGTCTTAAATAATGCCTCTGGAGTGGTAACAAGGTAATTCTAAGACTTGACATGGTCACCTTGTTTTTTTTTGCACATGTGACCCAGATTTTAACATTCTGTCACGATAAACAATCTGACCAAGTTTCAACGAGATTGAGTAATAAATGTGGCCTCTAGAGTGTTAACAACAATTTTCTAAGATCTGACCTGTTGATTAAGTTTTTTGACAATGTCAATGTATGGGTTAATTGTATGGAAACAAATAATTAACAAAGGGGCAATAACTCCCTTAAGATGCACTGAAGGGGAATGACAATATGCATATGGCTATCCTGTATTGATACTGCATATATGTGTCGTGTTCTGAGAAAACTGGGCAAAATGCTTGTGCGTAAAGTGTCATCCCAGATTAGCCCGTGCAGTCCGCACAGGCTAATCAGGGACGGCAATTTCTTCTTTTATGGAATTTTTAAATGTTTAAATGATGTCTCTGCTTAGCGAAAATCCAGTTTAGGCGGAAAGTGTCGTCCCTGATTAGCCTGTGCGGACTGCACAGGCAAATCTGGGACGACACTTTACACACATGCATTATGCCCAGTTTTCTCAGAACACGACACATATGCATATGGCTATCCTGTATTGATACTGCATATAAACTCTCATCAATTTGTGATTTTTTTATTTTTTTTATCTGACACAGAAACATAAAATTCATCAGAAATGTTATATTATTAATCAAATTGCAAAAACTGCCTGAAAAATTACTGGAGCAAAACAACCTGAAAATATACCTATGCCCACCAAATGGGGATGCTGTATATGAATTGTTATACAATTCTGATCATAAGTCTGAGATCAAATGTGGAAAAGAATTATTAACTAAAGGGTAATTAGACAGTGAACAAACTAGTGAGTGGAAAGACAATACAATAATGTGCATGTCGTCATAAATAGAAAAGTGAATATACACGTTCATCAAATTCTGATCATTAGTTCCTAAGATCTTATGAAGTAAAACAAAAAATCCATTTGAAAATGACATCTTTAAAATCAAAGGGCAATAAGTCCATGAAAAATCATTGGAACAGAACAACTTACAACGATTTGCATGTCCATCCTATAGGGATGCTGCATTATTATCAAGTTTTATCAGATTCAGATCATAAGTGGCAAAAACAATAAGACCTATTAATAATCAAACGGCAATGACTCCCTGAAAAAATGAAAAATCATTGGACCAGAAGGACCTGTACAAATGCTGCATACCAAATTTTATCAAATTAAGATTATTTCACCCTGAAGTGTGATGGAAGAAAAAGCGGAAGCACGGACGGAGAGAAGGACAGAGAGATATAGAGTAGGATGGAAACAATTATCAAGGAAATTAGACCCACACAAACTCCATTCTATCAAAATTAGAATTCTGATTAAATGCCCTCCCCTTTCAGGGAGCATAAAAAAGAAAGCAAAAACTCACCTCCAGGTCTTGTTGCTGCAAAGAGATATTAAAAATAATTATTACGGGTATAAAATTAAAATCATTTTACAAATACTAAATATTGCTTCATATTTTTAATAAATTTGTCTGCAGACAATTATACCATGATACAAAATGTGTCATTAATAAACCAATCAACATCAATACACTTTACAAATAAATGAGTCGTGTTCTGAGAAAACTGGGCATAATGCATGTGCGTAAAGTGTCGTCCCAGATTAGCCTGTGCAGTCCGCAGAGGCTAATCCGGGCGACACTTTCCGCCTTCACTGGATTTTCGCTAAGAAAAGACATCATTTAAACAAAAAAATCCATAAAAGCGGAAATTGTCGTCCCTGATAAGCCTGTGCAGACTGCACAGGCTAATCTGGGATGACAATTTACGCACAAGCATTATGCCCAGTTTTCTCAGAACACGACACAAATATCTTGAAAATGATTTCCAGAATAAGCATGATCAGAAATCTGAACAAGGTGGTTTATTTATGCTCAACATGGCAACTGCATACAACACGTTACCTATGCACACAACCTCCTGGACCTTCTGTAGCTTTGTCACATTCAACAAGTCCTGGCCTTCAAACTGAAAAATGAGGTCCGGACTCCCCGAGATGTCCAACAGATCCTGCTGCTGTATACCGCTTCCAACACCTATAGCAACCAGTCCAATGCCTGCATTCCTTGCTGTCTGTGCTTGCTGCCATAGCAACAATAGAGGTACAAATAAAATACTGGTTTATAACTTTGTTGTTGGTTGTTACAAACTTGTATTGCTTTTTTAACCACAACCAGTCTCAATTTTAGCTCTGTTTGGCTAAAAACTGACACAAATATTGCTTTCAACATAAGGATATAATTTTTGTATAATTCACGGCAACAGCAATATAATGAATAAATTTGACAAAAAATCTATGACAATTATGTATTAAAACAACTGATTTTTTTATCAGTTTTTATTGGAAGTCCATTAAAAGTAACACTGGCTACATGGATAAGAATATTTGAAAGCATAGTCCTCATCCTAAATATTTGACAACTGAGAATTAAAACTCAAATGTAAAAAGCATTTTTATTGGTGAAGAATGATGTGTTGAGATTAAGAACAAGATTGAGAACTTTTTGACTGGCAGGATCTTTGTGTGAAGCATTGGCAAGACAAGAACATAAAATAAACCTCAATTGAGTAACATACCGTTCGTGTAGCAGAGGGGTTGTCAGACTTCCCGTCAGTGAAAATGATCATGATTTTCTCACCAACAATGGTTGCAAAAGTGTTAGTTCCATGCTGGATAGCATCCGATGTTCCAGTGCCCGTTGACAGTGTATCCTGCACCATTTTGGCCATAAAATTAATGTACAAGTCAAGGTAGGAGGAATAGGCATTTAGCCCAATCACTGTTGATGGAATAACAGTTGTGGCAAAACCAATAGCTCCTTGTCTGACAGTGGGCATCTGGAACCTAGACATTCAAAAAAACAAAGCACACACATTGTACAGAAATATAATTTAATTAATGTATATTTTTTAATCTGATGAAATTGTTGATATAATGTTCAAAAATGTCCAAATGGTGGAAAATAGACCCTTTAAGGCACTAACCTGTACAGCCTGTATCATTTCACATGATACAATATTCAAGTCACAATGTGAAATGGTATGTACACATTTTCAAACATAATTATGTAATAAAGGTCATGAATAATTCAAAAACAAAAATCTGGAGTTTTAACAAATGGAACAGTTGGAAACTGAAAATTCACTTTGACAACTCATGAAAACCCATTAAATAGCAATTACCCGCTCATTAATGCTGCAGCAAACTTCTTTGTGTTATCAATAATGTTGAGCATGCTGCCAGAAAGGTCAACTAAATACAGCAGGCTGGCAGGATTCTCACATGCATCTGAAAATCACACACAGACCGGGTAAATGTGTATGCAACAAACATTGATAGAAAAGCAAAGGGAGTGGCATGAATTCCTAAATAAAGGATTCATGTTATTGAAGCTGATATTAGAGGTTGATGCTGATATCAGAGGACAATACTGATATCGCAGGAAACTACTGATATCAGAGGACAATACTGATATCAGAGGACAATACTGATATTAGAGGACAATGCTGACTTCAGAGGACAATACTGATATCAGAGGACAAAACTGATATCAGAGGACAATGCTGATATCAGAGGACAATACTGATATCAGAGGACAATGCTGATATCAGAGGACAATACTGATACCAGAGGGAAATACTGATATCAGAGGACAATACTGATATCAGAGGACAATACTGATATCAGAGGACAATACTGAAATTAGAGGACAATGCTGATATCAGAGGACAATACTGATATCAGAGGACAAAACTGATATCAGAGGGCAATACTTATATCAGAGGACAGTGCTGATATCAGAGGACAATACTGATATCAAAGGACAATACTGATATCAGAGGACAATGCTTATATCGGATGACAAATTCATCAATTTCATTGTTTCTCAAAGACTTATGAGATGTTAAGACAAAATGAATTTACAAATGTTTGTTTAATCTTAAAATGTGTGTTTCTATAATACAGAACATGTGATAAATACGATGACAATGAATAAAATCACTTTTATTACGTAATCAGATTTATACTGGTAATTAGCATAAATGCTTGTATGAAAATGGTTTCTTATTGAAAACGCCCAATGGAACATGTCTTTCACAAAGATTTACAGCCTTACTTGGAAGTCTCAAGATGTCTCCAATACTTTGTGGAGTGAACTGGTTACGCGACACTGAAAATAAAAACACCTACATACAATTGTCTGTAACATAGCAACTAGCAATTCATGACTTGCCAATAAAATTAAGATAAAATTGCAGCTGTTTTAGTTTGTTTATCGGCTTTTTTACAGCATTCAACAGTTCAGCAGTCACAAAACGGTGTGCTGAT
Organism: Dreissena rostriformis; assembly: GCA_007657795.1. Taxonomy (NCBI): domain Eukaryota; kingdom Metazoa; phylum Mollusca; class Bivalvia; order Myida; family Dreissenidae; genus Dreissena; species Dreissena rostriformis. The sequence continues at coordinate 139,860 of VMBQ01001180.1, forward strand.
AACCTACTCAAACGTTTTGTGGGTTAGGAACTTAAGCACTCTTCAGTAATCGTATGCCACTAACTAACAAGCGCAATATTAGTATCAGAAGTAATGGAAGAATGCCTGTATAAACAATTACTGCAAAGGTCATGTTCCCAGATGGAAATTGTATCCCCTAGCCTCGGATTCAGATCGGAATCTTCAAATACAATATATGTACCAATAATAAGCTCTACAAAATACAACACTTTTATCAACAACAAGAAAAACAAAACTGAGTGTACCCATGAGGGCATGCCTCTGAGAAACGACTGAGATGATGATATAGTACTAGTGTTAAACTCTGTATAAGTAAATAAGCCTTGCTCTGTGAAAACGGGGTTTAATGCATGTGCGTAAAGTGTCATCCCAGATTAGCCTGTGCAGTCCACACAGGCTAATTAGGGATGACATTTTCCGCTTTTATTGTATTTTTTTTCGTTTAAGGGAAGACTCTTCTATAGGCGAAAAGTGTTGTCCCTGATTAGCCTCTGCAGACTGCACAGGCTACTTTGGTACGACACTTTATGCACATGCATTTAATCCTTTTTTCTCAGAGCGAAACTCAAATGAAAAACTTGAAACGTTTACACACAAGCGACGATGTGTGCGTCCATTAGAGGCGTCATGATCACCCGTCCCCAGTTAGGCATCATGAACGCCAGCTCCGAATTGAACGCAAGCACCTCCATTTTCACCTTGCTGGTACTCGGCCCCACGCCTACTGTTGCTATGTGGATACCTGTAGGGGCACAATCAGAACAATGATTGAAGGCTTAAGCACTCTAAATGCAATTCAAGTAACACCAACATTTAGCATTAAGTTTGAGAATGCGTTTCTCAAATATAATTTTTCTTCCCAAACAATAAATATTATTGCCAATTATGATGATTTTGAAAACGAATAACTAGCTAGATGCCTGTCTCCAACAAGTCAAACCCATTGTGACCAATGCATTAAATTATGTTTGACCTGTTGCCTTAAGTGTGACATTAACCTTCACCCATGTAGTGACAAACTGTCTCCACATGGTAAACATTTGTGGTAAATGTATTATTTTATTATTACATGATCAATTATGAAGTTACAGTCCAGACAATGCGTTTATTGCCAAAATTAACCTTTGACCTTTAAGTTCGGCCTTGACCTTTGAGGAAGGGAGACATTTGTAACACATGATGCACACACAGTCTCCACATGGTGGACATTTGAGACAAGTTTTTTTTTTAAATTGTAGGATGAATAATGAAACTACAGTCTGACCAAGCTGTTATATCACAAACTTTGACCTTTGACTTCTAAGTGTAACCTTGACCTTAAGGTATGAAGACGGTTGTTATACATTACATGCCTTCTTCTCACGGTGGTTTTTTGTGATAAGTTATTTCAAAATTTCATGATGAATGAAAAAAATACAGTCTGGAAAAGCTTAGATTTGCGCATGCACACAAAAAAACACTCAACCAGTGTGACCACTTCATCAAACTTTCTGAAATACGGCTTGACAACAAGTAATTCATAATGTAAATGTTTACAAACAAACATACCATATTACAATTTGTAGTAATCAATAACAAATAAATACATGTTGTTAAAAATAAATTACATATATTAATGATACTACACATGTAGTTGCTTACACCATTTGATTCAATTTAACTTCATAATATTATTTCATGGTCTTATTCTAAAAAATATATAGACAAAACATTTAAAGCAAACTCTTTAGAGGTCCATCATAAGTAAATTTGAAAACCATTCAAATAATTCTACATCCTGTACCATTAGCCTGTAGCTGGTCCCGGACTGTTTTGACTTCATCAAAGATAACGTCTCCTTCCATGACAAGAAGAGCTAGTTTAGGCACACCATGGCGGCCCTCCGAGTTGAACATTGCCTGGGTCGCCAGCATCGCTGCCTTCACATTGGCCCCAACTAGGCATAAACAAAACTATGTTAAGACCATACAAAAAACTCCAAATTAGAAAAAAAAATAGGAATATAATTTTTGGTTTGCCCCCAAGATGGCATACGTTTCTCACTTGTTTCTTAACTAAATGATCAATCGATAAAAAAATATTTAATCTTAGACTTCAAAGTAACAAGTGATCAAAAATGTTATATACCCTGGTAGTCATATCAAATTTTGTATAAAGCCCCTTTTGGAATTAAAATAATATAAAAAAGAACAAAAAATACAAGACTGTGCTTTGTGCTTGCCTAGCAAAATGATACAATTTTTACTTATAACTATAAAAGTGTCACAGACACGTATACTTGGACACAGACAAACCACTATGTATTCTGCAATGGAGAAAAAGAGCCAAAGCTACTAACAGTCAAATTCTTTCCATAACGATCATCTATACATTCAGCTGGGGAAATTTTGAGCAAAATTTGCCAGGCAGTAAGAGGAATTGAACACACAAATATGCTATACTATATTTAATAGTAAAAAAACAAAAAAAGGCCATTATTCTGACAAAAATCGTTGCTAGTAACATTTGTTTTTTTGGGATCATGTACAGATTAAGGTTGTTTTAATGGTTAAGTTTCAGGGAGATGCACCCTGAGTAGTTCAAGAGGAGTTGAAAACACCAAATTTTAGGACTATATTTCTGTAGTTGACAAACCGACAAATGGCCGTAATTCTGCCAAAACGGTTGCCATCATTTTTTTTGTCTACATCATCTACACATCAAGGTTATTCAACTTTGAAAGATTGAGCGAGATTTACCCAGTTGTTAAAGAGGCATAAAAAATACACAATTTTCTTACTATTTTATTCTTTAGTGGAAAAAACAGAAAAAAAGCGATAATTCTGCAAAAAATTGTTGCAACTAACATTCTTTTCTTTACCGTCATCAAGCACATTAATGTCATTCAATTGTGAAAGTTTGAGTGAGATCCACCCAGTAATAAAAGAGGAGTTTAAAGCGCACCCTTAATTCTGGGGACTATATATTCTATATTGGAAAAACAGACAAAATCTATAATGCTGCCAAAAATAGTGGCATCATAAAATATCCTTTCTTTACTATCATCTAGCACATTAACCCTTTGCATGCTGAGAAATTTGTCGTCTGCTAAAATGTCGTCTGCTAAATTTCTAAAATTAGCATTTTCTTCGATTTTTTTTCAAAGAATACTATCAGAATAGCAAACAGTTTGGATCCTGATGAGACGCCACGTTCTGTGGCATCTCATCTGGATCCAAACTGTTTGCAAAGGCCTTCAAAATCCGGTTCCAGCGCTCAAAGGGTTAACATCATTCAATTGTGAACGTTTGAGCGAGATTCAACCAGTAGTTAAATAGAATTTAAAAACACAAGCTCTCGGACTTAACAACAATAACAACAGACATGCAGACAGACGGTCAAGTACAATGCTGAATGCCTACCACTTTGTGGTGGCATAAAAAGGCAGTTTTTACGAAATTGGGTGAAACTGTGTTATTTGTACCAAATACAATATCACATGACAACCCCTTATACCTGTAGGGGTGAGGTCAAGATCAAGGATTTTAAGGACGAGCTCCCCAAGAAAGTGGTTGGCCCCTAGAACGATCTGCTGATTGGCCCCTGTCTTCACATTTGCCCCAAAGGTGATGATTCCAACCCTTACTTCATTCTGACTAATCTGGTACCTGGAAGATATAGATTATGATAAATAAATGAAACAATCCTTAACCTTAAGATTTGTTTTAAAATATTAAAATATTAAGTTCAAACTTTTGTTATGACTTTAGATAATTTTTACAGTAATGAAAGTTTGTGCAACGGTGAGATTAAATAACAAACTAGGCTAATTATTATTTAAAAGGGTTATTTCCAAGAGACATTATTATGTAAAATTTTCCCTCATTATATAAAAATCAGTATAATTATCATTTTGAACAAATGAAACTATTACGGTATTTATAACTTTTGATCAGAAATACGTATTAAGGCAGTACTTTAACTCTAAAATAGTATATTTTTAGCTTTTATAATATACAAAAAAAAAAAAAAAAATACATGTCGTAAAATGTCTAGAAAAATTGGCACATTTATTGGCAAATGCACCTATCTTAAGATTTTTATTTAAAACAGAGATATTTAAACTTACGTTGAGTCGTTGACTGATTTTAATGTTCTATGTGAATATGAACCATAATGTAGGATAAACAGGCTGATTGAAAATATATATAGAAAGAAGTCATATAAAGTTAGGTACATTTATAATAAAAACTCATTTCAAATCGCTGAATTATGTTTCTTCCCTGAAACATTTTAAAGGAAATATTCACAGGTGTTAATACACTTTATAGCTTGACATTCAATGTCTAAAGAGGAAAGATTAGTATAATAATTATATCAATTAAAATATTTAACTTAGGAAGAAGGCCATGATGGGCCCTGAATCGCTCACATGAACTCACATTGTTATATTACAGTGATCTGGGGTGGGCAAAGATGTTTTAGTTTTCAATATGTACAATCAAGAAAACCAGTTACAGCATTGTGAGTTCAATTTTGATCACATAGTTAAAATATGAATAAATTAGTTTAAAGTCCAATATATAAAGTTGCATACCAAATACTTAACCTCTGGGTTGAGGATTCAGAGAATTTTTAAATTAATTTGTTCTGTTTAAGTCTATTTAAACAAAGTGTCACAGATTCCAAAATAATTCAGCATTGCATATTGAAGGAGCAAATAATACATTAAGGCCATGCAAATATACTTAAAATACAGTTTTATTATTGTTAGTTGAATTTGAGATAATTATAAAGTTTGTGTTACACAAAAACGATGTAATAATGTTGATTGTTACTGAAGGTAAAATAACTGTTGGAAAAAAGTAGAAAATTATCAATGTTTAATCTGTGACCAGGTCCTTTTAAATCCTAAAGTACACATGTGATGTGGTTAGTGATGATCAATTCATTTTATATGCACTATAAACATAAAAAATAGAGAGAGGATTGAGCGTGCAACTATAAATATCTGAAACAGGCATGATACGATGATACAACAAGAGTTTCCGACTCATCAATCAGTATACAAGTAATTTATGTTGTGTTCTGAGAAAACTGGACAAAATGCATGTGCGTAAAGTGTCATCCCAGATTAGCCTGTGCAGTCCGCACAGGCTAATCCGGGACGACACTTTCCGCCTAAACTGGATTTTTGCTAAGAAGAGACATCATTTAAACGAAAAATTACATAAAAGCGGAAATCGTCGTCCCTGATTAGCCTGTGCGGACTGCACAGGCTAATCTGGGATGACAATTTACGCACGAGCATTTTGCCCAGTTTTCTCAGAACACGCCACAATTTATGCAGCAATCATGCATGCATCCAGGAAAGTGATCCTAGTCATTTCCAAACATGATTGGTTTTTACCTTTGCAGGAAGTCGATGAGGAAGTTCTTAGCTCGGATGTCGGTGGCGCCCGCGTGGTCATGCATCATGATGATCAGGTCAAACCTGCTGTTCCACGGGACTGCAAGCACGCAGGGAGAAGAAAAAGCAGAACTATGACCAGAATCAGGTAAAGAAAAAATTGTGGGCTTATAAATGCAAATTACATTCCAAATAACAAAATGTAAGCATCTTTATATGAACTTAATTACAACATTTGTGATTTTACTGTGCTGATTTTCTTGACAAGTCACAGCGCTAGAATTAAATCAATACACATTGCTCAGTATTAAGATTTTAACAAATTCCAAAATGTTCAGGCGTTCTTACAATATTTGCCTTCAGGTCGGTTGATAGCAGCATCTGAAATAATGTGAACAAAATATGAGTCTTAACCAACATGTATTCCAAAGAAAAGAAATTATATACATGAAAATATCCTGAATGTATTTACCTAATATGTATTTGAAATTTTGATATTTATCACTTAACTATTACATTGCCTGAAGGTCTTCTTCTGAATTTCAACATTATATAAATGTATGTACCGGTACATTATTAGCCTCAAGATAAAACAGAGTGTACAGTAACAGTTGGTTTACACTATAAACATTTTACTTTTTTTATTAAATAATAGTTAATTGTATCAGTAAAAACATTTTAATCCAGATATTCATTACATCCACGATTGGCAGAAACATGCTTGGACACAGTTTAATCCACTATATATTCTAGAGTGGACAAAGAAGACAAAGTGACATCATTCATCCAAAACTGGTCACTCTCAAAATTCCTTTTTATACAATCATTTAACTCTTTCAGTGCGGGAACCGAATTTTGAAGGCCTTTGCAAACAGTTTGGATCCAGATGAGACGCCACATACGTGGCGTCTCATCAGGATCCAAACTGTTTTCTATTCTGATAGTATTCTTTGATAAAAATCAAAGAAAATGCTAATTTTAGAAATTCAGCAGACGACATTTTAGCAGACGACAAATTTCCCAGCATGTAAAGGGTTAAACATTAAGGCCATTGAATTGTGAAAGTTTTGGCGAGATAGATTCACCCAGTAGTTTAAGAGGGGAAACAAAATGTGTGACATATATAACGTAGTAGACAAACAATAATAAGTGCCATTATTCTGGTAAAACTAATTGCAGACAATTTTGTTTTCTTGGAAATCATCTGAACATTACCCTTTGCATGCTGGGAAATTTGTCGTCTGCTAAAATGTTGTCTGCTGAATTTCTAAAATTAGCATTTTCTTTGATTTTTTTCAAAGAATACTATCAGAATAGCAAACAGTTTGGATCCTGATGAGACGCCACGTTCTGTGGCGTCTCATCTGGATCCAAACTGTTTGCAAAGGCCTTCAAAATCCGGTTCCAGCGCTCAAAGGGTTAAACA
>VMBQ01001180.1:152544-180509 GCA_007657795.1 Dreissena rostriformis
ATCTCAAACAAGTTATGTTTGACTGCAGGGTTGTCATTAGGTTTCTTTGTAGCAGGCTTTTGAGATATTTGAGAAGGCTAACCTGCTAGGGGGGTCCGGGGGCATGCCCCCCCCCCTTAGATTTTTTTAAATAAAGGTGCCAAATTGTGGCTTTTGAGCGATTTGGGCACATAATTTAGCATCCTGCACTGTGTGTTTCATGACTGTCTTTTTCTGAAATAATTCAGTTTATAAAGATTATGTGCCTCAACTTTATTCAATTGATCAAGGTACACTGGTAGGGGACGTAATTCTTGACTACTTTGTTACCTTTTTCTGAACATCTAAGTGTGTTTGTTCCAAAACAAAACCTCTGAAGGAATGTATATTAACTTCCTGTTTTTCAAATAAAAACTCGTATGTGGCCGTGAAGGGAATGCGCGTTTTGTTATGTGTGTTATGCTAGTTCAGATTGAATTATTCAGATTGCGTGACAAGATCTCTATCCTGTGAAGCGTTGCAATAGACACATCGAAAACTTCCTGCTTTTTGGTGTTTGTTAAATCATGATAACTATATATAACTTGGCTGTATTTGTATTTGGTTTTTAAGACAAAATAACTTCCCTGAATGGTTGTTTACTAGATAGCTATCAGAGTAGCACATCACATTAACCATTGTGTGAGTTACAAAGTAATACAGAGCTGAATGCCTTGCCATAGTTTATAATGTCTGATTTGAATAAAAGGTAAAACAAGATCACAGAATAACTCGTCCTTGAGGTGAACAGGGTAACAATACACTTTTGTAATAACAAACTCTTGGTTCAAAGCCGGGACTCAGTTGGTGCAGACTTGTAGAACCATATCTAATAAATCTATTTGTCAAACAACTGTTTCTTTCTCAGCTTATTTTCATGGAAAACTAATGGATTATCAACACCTTCTGAATTATTGTATAATCCAGCAGATTCGCCCTTCAGGCAAACACATATTTATCCATAGCCCTTTTTAGGGTATCCATTCCTTAAATGTATAACACTTCAGATAATCACAGTTACAGTCCAATATAAAATTACTAAGATTATTAATTTGTCAATTTGTTGACTTATGTTTATAAGTTTTTAAATGAAGACATATTACAAGGTCACTTTTAGTGTCTTTTTGAACATAACAACCAGGTTTTGTTTTCCCACTTTTTGGGAAGATAGCCCATGGCTTTGCAATTGGGAATTTTATCGGCATTTTCAAGAAATTTGGAAAATTCAGGTTTGATTTTTTTTTCGCGCAAAAAGTCTACTGAATTGGGGAAAACTAATTTGATATAAGTCTTATACTAATTCAAATTAACAGAATAACATCATATAAATCCGATCTCAGCCCTTCAGCTTCGGTCCATATACTATTCGTGGCTGCCTGGCTGGTCACTATTCTGTCATAGGGCCCGAAGTGAGGTTTTCTATTTCTTATATCTTATTCACTGTGCACTGGTGGTAATAGATTTCTGGTTAAATTCAGGTTCTCAAGCATGCCCACTTATCAAACAAATAACAAGTTACAAACAGTCCCCGTACATGTGTTTGGTGAACAACCGGAAGCAGATTCCCTCTCGGACCCTGCCAGCCCGCCCCTGACGTTGCTTGGCGTTGGCGCGGGATATGAACACCTCCTCCAGCGTGCTCATCTGACTGGTCTCTATGTACCTGTAGAAATTGAAATTGAAGTTCTAGATCAGTTTTGTCTGCAGGGTTGTTATTTAAGGGCCACCTCAGGGGAGGAAAATGCCCTACACCCCTTAAAGGGTTCAACTTAACTCTGCATTTGTATATAGATCAAGCAAAGTTCATAACTATTTGTAAAATTAGTTTGACATTGAAAGGGAGAAAATCAGTTCAAAGGAAAAAAAATCACACCCCAGTGTCTTAGTATTTAATGCTCAAGTAAATATGTACTAGTATCAAGAAATTAAGTTGATCTAAATCCTTGTTTCCAAACTATCATGAGATGAACTGCCTACGGGCGCAATTCAAATATTTGATTTGCTAAGAAGAAATAAACAAAACTAAATAACGTTTACTTAGGGGACTTGTGGTGTCAGATGAGATTTTCTTACAGAATAGTTTTACATTCTTAAAATTAACAATACATACCTGTTCTCCTTCACTTTGCCAGTATCTATCACAAACACCACATCCGGAATGGTGATTCCGGTTTCTGCAATGTTGGTTGCCAAGACAACCTTGCGTACGCCCACTGGCGGCACACTAAATGCTTGCGCTTGGTCGGCACTGGACAGCACTGAGTGAAGAGCTATTACTCTGTACCTGAAAAGATTTTAACACCATGCAATTCTTTTTCATCCAGTAAATACCTCAATTCATTGTAAATGTTCCAAAGAAACTCCTGATAATTAAAATGTTCTATGCTTTCTAGAGGAATCAGAATGTTATTTCTACCTGAGGGCTGCTTTCCTGCTACCTGAGAGCTCTTAGCCGCCTACCTGTTTTTATCGGTGAACCTGCGGTCGGTTGTGAGGATCTCATACAGCTCTGTGATGTCGGCCAGGCCCGGCAGGAAGATCAGCACAGCGCCATCTACACCCGCATATGCAGGGGAGGTATCTATGTGCACAAGCAGATCCTGTGACCAGACAAGAAAATAAATGATTTTACAAAAAATCTTTATAACACTGAGCTGCGTTCTAGAAATACTGGGCTTTATGCATGTGCGTAAAGTGTCATTCCAGATTAGCCTGTGCAGTCTGCACAGGCTTATCAGGGCCAACACTTTCTGTCTACACTTCAGTTTTGTTTAGAAGAGACCTCCTTTAATCTTAAAAATCCTTACAAGCGGAAAGTGTCGTCGCTGATTAGCCTCTGCTGACTGCACAGGTTTATCTGGAATGACACTTAATGCACATGTATAAAGCCCAGTTTTCCCAGAATGAGGCTCCACTGTATTATGTGAATTGGGAATACAACATCAAACATCCTGCTACAACGCTTGGGGACGCATAAAGCAAATGTAATGGTCCACTGACTTCTTGCATTCATCTGTCAGGTTTTATGACTGTCATCAGGTTGTAAAAACAGGTGTGATGTGTTAAAGAATTTACTCAAATTGGAGGAATTCTGAAGAAATTGCAGCTGTCAGAAAATGTATAATTATTTATTATAGGGGAAAATCTAGGGGTACCAAACATTTTAGTAAAAATATAATCATTCTGGCTAAAAAAGAGGGTGTCAAAAAACTTATAGTGTCCACTTAAACGTCGATTAATTATGACACTCATACCACAATAAGATCCACATTGATCTTTTTCAGGTTCATTCTAGAGATCGTGTTGCGAGTCTTCAAGCTGTACTTCTCCACAGACAGTGCGGATGTATCCAGTTGAGCAATGTTGTCTTTTGTCCAGTGGACATCCAGTTTAGACTGGTCACCGCCTTTTCCAGTCACATTTAGACTGGCGCTCTCCTCCTGAATAAATATCACCAGCAAATTGACAGCATAGGAATTGTAACTTTGTGACACCTGGTGATTGAATATACACTATATTTTCTTTTTTTTTACTAATCAGTCTGAGCAATGCAGAACTCCTATGCAGAGTTATGAACTCCTGCAGCCTAGAGACTCCTCATCATTTATAATAACACAATTAAGACAAGGGACAAAATTGTCACAAAACCAGGTTTTCAATGCTGAATGTTAAAAAACACACTAAGTGACCCCATGACCTAGTTTTTCACCCGGCATGACCCATATTCAAACTTGGCCTAGACATCATCTACATACAACTTCAGACCAAGTTTGGTGAAGATCGGATGAAAAAACTTGAAATAGAGAGCAGACACAAGCTTGTTCCGCCAGCCCGCCCGCATTCGCCAATCTAATAACCAGTTTTTTCCTTCGGAAAACCTGGTTAAAAACCATACAATTCTTAGCTTGAACAACAATATTTCTGGACTTTTACTGAGACAAGTTCCGACTGTCGCAGAGAGAATGGCGAGTCTTCCTCCAGAACATAGCCTGTCTGTTCCAAAACATCTTCCACATGGTAAACCTGCAAGAGAAAACAAAGATAACAGTAAAACTGATTGATACTCCCTAATAAGCAATGTATGAATCAATCAATATAACAATGTATGAATCAATCAATATAAATGAGCTACGCTAAGGGAAAACAGGGCATAATTCTTGAGCATAAGGTGTCGTCCTAAATTAGCCTGTGCAATTCATTCATGCAGGCTAATCAGGACATCAATGTCTGCTTAAAGGGTCTTTGTTGTTTTCACAAAGTTTCTTATAAACCAAAATCCAGTCTAGAAGGAAAGTGTAGTCCCTGATTAGCCTGTGTGGAGTGCACAGGCTTATCTGAGACAACACTTTACACACATGCATTAAGCCCAGTTTTTCTCCGAGCGCGCCTCAAAGGCGAGGAGAGAGGAGAGTCTGCAAAAATGACCAAACATTAAGAACTAATGGGTGCAGCGCTATAAAACAAATTTAAGAGCTGGATAGTTGTCCAATTTTACTTTAATCTAAGAAATTAACATGTTACACATGGCCAGTATTTGCTGAAAAATAGGCCACACAAAAAACAAAATTGTATGACCTGGTAATGAAATATTCCATTAAGTCTCATAAAAATCTGGTGGTATGTTGCACAGAAAATGTTAATAACATACATTTATTAATTACATTCTAATTTCAGATGTTTTCAAAGTCCCTTATCTCTAAGACAAATTATTGAAGCAAAACATGCTACTCTAAACATTTCCTCTTAAACTTTCTATAAAATGTTGTTGAATTCCAACCAGCAGTCTATATGAAGAATCTTAGGTTACTGTTGAATGCAAATAAGTTTATTAAGTGAGGCTTAAACAAGAGATGTGTTTGTCAGAAACACAATGCCCCCTACTGCGCCGCTTTGAATACATTTTAATTTTTTTCCGAAACCTAAACGCAAAGTGTGACGGAATTTCAGAAGTACAGACAGACAGACGGATGGACGGACGGACGGACAGACAGACAGACAGTGCGATCACTATATGCACACCTTTGGGGGACAGACAGATAGACGGACGGACAGACAGACAGACGGACAGTGCGATCATTATATGCCCACCTTCGGGGGCTAAAAACCATAAACCACAAGCTTTGGTGAAATGTTCAGGTTTGCGTGCCAAGCAATTAAACTTATTTGTGTTCGACACTTACTTAGTATTCTATTTATCCCATCACTTTTTGCGCTTTTTCTGTTGTTTTTTATTGTAAGTAAACATAAGAAAATGTCTAAAAACAATACTGAAAGATCACATGAACTCATAAAAATAAACAAAATGATGTCACTATATGGCGCTAGTTTGCTGAATAAACATTGTTGCATACTCAAATGTTATCCAATGGGTTGTTATATTGTTAATGCCAGTTTGATGAAGGGATAAAAGCAAGTCACGCATTGTACATTTTACATTGATTTGAGACATCACTTTCCTCCTAATATGCACACCTCCTCTTGGTAATGAAACTTACTTAAACGTTTTATTCTAATTAAATTCTAATATCAGAAAATTTTAATTCTCTAAGTGTTGTAACTCTAACAATGTTATTGAAGAAGTATGCACACTTTCTCTTGTTAATGAAGCTTGCAACATGTTTTTTATGAATGCAACCCAATAATTGCCGAGATATATCGCGGACAAGAAAATGTGATAAAGGGACTGACAGACAGACAGAATTCTAACTAACGAGAACACAAAGAAATTTGAATAACAAAATTAAAACACAAATTGTACCTTCACTGGAAATGTTCTTTCAGGAATGTTGATCACTGGACGGTGCTTGACTGTGTGGGGTAAAGACCTGGTTATAATACCAACTGACCAACCATACGAGGAATGGTAACCTGAGAACAGCTGTCACCTATCAATAGCAGCCACTTTGGCCATTACCATTGACTGACCGCTGTTATCAGGTTGGACTGTATACCGAAAGATATCACAAATGGTACCTGCACAGGAAATGTTCTACCAGGTATGTTGATCACTGGACAGTGCTTGAAGTAGGAGGAGAACTTCTCAGCATCCAAGGTCGCGCTCATCAAGATGACCTTGAGATCTGACCTCTTGGTCAGAAGTTGCCGTAATATAATCAGCAAGAAATCCGACTGAACACTTCGCTCATGTACCTGGAAATTTATTTCACTATCTGTTTAAATGATTACTCAAGTAGGTGTTAGAATTACAATGTTGAGAAAACAGATTATTTTAAACTGCATAATGATTAATAATGTTCTTTTAACCCTTTGCAAGCTGGGTAATTTGTCGTCTGCTAAAATGTCTTCTGCTGAATTTCTAAAATTAGCATTTTCTTCGATTTTTTTCAAAGAATACTATCAGAATAGCAAACAGTTTGGATCCTGATGAGACGCCACGTTCTGTGGCGTCTCATCTGGATCCAAACTGTTTGCAAAGGCCTTCAAAATCCGGTTCCAGCGCTCAAAGGGATGCTTATTTTAGAAATTCAGCAGACGACATTTTAGCAGAAGACAAATTTCCCAGCATGCAAAGGGTTAAATTGCATGATGATTAATAATGTTCTTTTAAGTTGCAATATACAGCTCATGGCTGCAATATTAATAATCCTACTTAATTTTATTTTTTTCTCAATTTTTGGGATGAGTTTGACCATCATGCTCAATTTGGAATTCATAAAGGCTTTTTTGAGTCACACTTACCCCTGAGTTTGAGGGGAATATGTGCATATTTTTACAGCTGAGATTTTAAATTGCTTTGTGAGCTCATCTCATCTTCTGAGTTGAGCAAAAGAACTGAGACTGATCTTGATACTGGGCTCAGGGTTCAATCCCCTCTGAAAGAGTGCCACTCAAATTCTCCACCAAACACACTCAGAAAATAATGTAGAGAGCGTCTCAATAAGAAATATGCTTTCAATAAAATGGAGCTTAATTGAAAACATATAAACTAAGCTATCTTTAGTTTCATTCAAGGCTTGCAAAATATGATGTAAAAAAAGGCAGGAAAATGCCTTAAAAGTTGGCCATTTTATAAATTGGATTTAGTATAAACTAACCTTAAAACAAGGCTTGTCACCATAGGATGACATATGCCCCATTTTTCCACATTTTTCTAAACCTAAACGCAAAGTGTGACGGAATTTCAGATGGACAGACAGACGGACAGTGCGATCACTATATGCCCACCTTCAAGGGCATAAAAACAAGGTACTGGGTATAGACATAACTATTAACCTCATCAACGATAATGTGTGAGACGTTGCTAAGGGCAGGATCCAGCTGTAGCTTTCTCAGCAGCACTCCCGTTGTGCAGTAGGTGAGTCTCGTGTTGGGGCTGCAGCGGGACTCAAATCGGATCTGATAGCCACACAGTGAGTCTACTCCTCCTGGAATACGATGTAAAAAACCTGCCTTTTTTTAGGTCGCCGTAGCATTAGGATATGGTGTCCGCCTAGCAACCAGGAGGTCATCGGTTCAAACCCCAATGTGGAAGTGTTTTTTAGATCGTGCCAAAAGACATCAAGTACTGGTTCTACCCTTTGACCTTGTATTGTGACCTTGACCTTGTATGACCAATGTGCATGGGAGTTCTTACTAAGATATTGTCTGGCCATGGGGAATAATATTTCAAAGTTATCTTAAAATTCTCCCAGGGGTGTTTAAGTTACAGATGGGAGATAAAATCTGGACGGACAGAAGGACGGGCAGAACCATCCACCAACCCACCACCCACCGACAGACAGTGTGACAACTATATGCCCTCCTTTTGGAGCATACAAAGTGCAGTAACTGAATGATTTGCATAGTTATGGTTTGTGCAGTGAATACTTTATCCGAAACATTCAGAAGTTTAATTAGATTTTTTTTAATAAATAATATTGAATCTAGTTAGAATGAGTTTGTTAACCATATTCCTGTCTACAAATCTGCCAACAAACTTCAAAAAGTGTTTTTGAATGTTTAATATTACATCTATGCATGGGAAAGTAAATATATAATAAACAATCAAATTAAACTATGTCTCTCATGGTATGTAACTATATATTACAATTACGTATAAGAAGAGTGTACTGAAACTACAATATATTTTCTAAATTGCATGCAACACATTCAGAACATGGCCAGTACACCAAAAAAGACTAAACAAGAACACAATTTTAATTTAGGACACATTCCCTTTTCATTACACATTTTCATTTTTTAATCAGCATGGGATATTATTTTACAGTAAAATTTACAGGTTGACAGTTTATGACCAATTTGAACACAATTACAGTTACCCCAGTTAGCCTTGAGTGTGAACAATTATCTTCCTAATAGGGCTGGTGACATTTCCTTCTCTGTACATTTCACAGTTTTAGGTGATTTAATCCTGTCATTACCACTTTGTATAAAAGCATACAAACAGATTATATTTCATGTGTGTGTTGACTTAGAATGAAAATGAAGAGCTAACAGAGCAAACCAGAGAAGTGTCATGCATTGGCTTTTACAATATGAAAAGAAGTGTACTTAGTAACTTTCAAAAGATGATATGTGGTTTTCTAACATACAGTCACATATGAATTAGACGCAAATACAATTAAGGATATTCTTGATATGAAAATACACCATACATGAAGATACGCTGTAGACTGGATTATAGTTCCTAGTTCATCAACTATGTGTAAAACAATCGTCAAGGCGAAAAAGATACCCGGGTAATTTATTTGTATTTGAATACTTATTTACTTTGAATGGCCTGTATAGAGTTTAGTTTTGATATGCAACTGCAGACAAATTGAATCTGTCGTTTCTTCCATAGGCCATAAAAAAACAACTTCTCTACCATATTTTGAAGAAAATTTTGGTGTACCATCGTGACATTGAATCTTAAAATATTTCAACCAATTGGCCCTGAAGAAACATGCTGCTTTATCTTGGACATTGTGTTTATTTTAAAACTGTAACCTTCATTGTTTTTAAACAGTATGTGGACATCTTATTCAATTCTTGAAAACACAGATGAAAAGAACATAATGTGGAATAGTGAAAAAAATGTAAGAGTCTGCAGAATTTTTATTCAATATTGCTGAGTTTTATGAACATTTGCATAACTAATAAATAAATATTTGCAATATAAATGCTTCAAAATCTACGCATACATTTTGTTAAGAAATGTTGCATACTGAGAAGATGAACTGACCGAGGTGTAGTAGGTAACAATTGCTCAAAGGACCACACTATTTCACACAGGAACATATACAGAACTCATCTAGGTAAACCTGACGATGTTGACCGCCATTGACTTGAAGGGACGAAAATCCTATGAGTTCATTCAATCCTGCTTGTCTGAGTTTAGTAACGCTACTGATGCAATTACAGAACAACTAAACCTTATCAAGGCCTACATACTGGCTGCAAAGGCTGAAACTTCCAGCTTTTTGATGGAACATTTTGACTCCATAGAAGACATTGTTTTCGAACAATTTATGACTGTGAAACAGTACGACGACCTTATGGTAAGTGAGCAAAGGCATTTCTTGGAAGCGTTTTCGCGGGATGTTAAAGAATATGTCCGAAGAACTGGACTGGATACCTACGAAAGTGTCAGTCAGCAGACGGAAGTTCTTACGGAATTTGTTATTTATGAAAAAGAGAAGATCATGGATTTTGGTGAAGACCTGTTCAGAGGACTTATGAACTTTATCCACGAAAATGGCGTCTCGAGCGTAGAAATTCTGCAGAACGAGCTACGTCATGTGTCCAAGGCAATCCTCATTCAATACGATGAGATATCGGACATTTTACAAATGGACTGTGGGGAAATCGAGAAACAAGCTTATGAGTCCTTCCAAAAGTGTTTGAAACTTGTTGATGACGAGACTATGCAACTGGAAAGCCTAACTATGATGGTGAAATGATTAGTTCACAGAGACTTCTCTTTAACTCTTTGAGTGCTGGAACCGAATTTTGAAGGCCTTTGCAAACAGTTTGGATCCAGATGAGACGCCACAAAACGTGGCGTCTCATCAGGATCCAAACTGTTTGCTATTCTGATAGTATTCTTTGAAAAAAAATCGAAGAAAATGCTAATTTTAGAAATTCAGCAGACGACATTTAAGCAGACGACAAATTTCCCAGCATACAAAGGCTTAAGCTGGTCATATATATTTATACTTTGTATTGATGTTGCAATAATTAATCTATTTTATTTGTAAACAATTCCTCTTTTAATTTTTAAATTGACACAATTTTAGCGAGGTGTAAGACAAATAAATATGTTACTTATGAACGATGCTATCAAGCTGTTGTTTAATTAAACTTTATGTACTTAAACCTATTGAAACATGTTCCCCTTTTTTTATCATGAAAACTAAGAGGGACTGATTCTAGATATTCCAGTGCGGGCTGAGTTAAAGATACATCATTTGTTGAACATTGTGGCGTGTTCTGAGAAAACTGGGCAAAATGCTTGTGCGTAAATTGTCATCCCAGATTAGCCTGTGCAGTCCGCACAGGCTAATCAGGGACAACAATTTCCGCTTTTATGGAATTTTTCGTTTAAATGATGTCTCTTCTTAGCGAAAATCCAGTTTAGGCGGAAAGTGTCCTCCCTGATTAGCCTGTGCGGACTGCACAGGCTAATCTGGGATGACACTTTACGCACAAGCATTTTTTTCCCAGTTTTCTCAGAACACGCCACCATTGATCTGATGACCTTGCTTTTTGATGCCACTTGACCCGAATTCATGCATCATCTTAAGTTTGTCATGATACACATTCTGACAAAGTTTTTAATGAAGATTGAGTCATAATTGTAGCTTCTTGAGTGGTGATATGGATTTACTAAGATTTGACCAGGTCACTTAGTTTGACCCCTCTTGTCCCTAATTTGAACTTTGCTCAGTTGCATTTTGTTCAAAAAATAATATTCTGACAAAGTATCATCTATAGAGAGTAAACAATTTGGAGTGGTAACAAGTTTTTTTGAAGATTTGACCTAGTGTCCCTGTTTTAGTATAAAAAAATAAATACTTTGTGCTCAGATGAGTTAAAAATGTCAATAATCGTAATAAAACAAATTAAAAATGTATCCATATTACCAATAGACTTCATAAAAAAATTGTATCCATTATCACAAACACATTAATTATCACATATTTTTCACCAGAAATACAACAATGATTTTATATAGTATTCCCCCCTTTTCATTGTTTTTAATAATTAACTGCAGCTCTGGCTTTATATCTCAATTATTTTAAATATAGTACTGTTTTAATTAACCACACTACACTTAATCCAACGCTTCCAATAGGCAGCTGTATTGTTATCAGGAATATTTTTTAAATCAGTAAACTTAGGTTCAAGACAATTTCAAGCTATTTCATTTTTTTTAAAGTTTTTTTGCGCAATGCAATACTGTAAATCACGATAATACAAAGTTAGGGAATACAAAACATAAGACTGCCGTTCCCCTGTTTTTCCTTATATATTTAACTACAAAAAAGATGTGATATTATGAGTTCAGGATACAACTAAAGATGAGCCAGAAACATGTTTCCAAATTCCAGTCCCATCAAAATGTCTGTTAAGAAATTTAAAAAAGATATTATGAATCCTTGTAAGTCATGGATTTTTTATGCCTTTTCAATGATTTCACACATGTGCATGTAAACATACACATTAGAGCCCCGTGTTAGACATGTCGCTAGTTTCAACCATTGGATAACAACACAACTTTTTTTTTTTAAATAGGACAGTGTGATATTTGACCGATCCTTAAAACTTTGGTTTTGCGATTTGGCTGTGTGAGGATACTTTCAATCAATAATTTAAACCATATACAAATGAACTGTAAAATACAATTACTTCACTGCTTATTTGTATATTTGTAAACTGCACAACATGTCATAAAATAAGATAATAATGACATCTTTCATTTTCAAATCAACGCTGCATTCTTTTTGGATAAAACTCCCATGTTACCTTTTCGATTTTCCACTCAACCCACTACAAATGCAGCTATAAACAAAAACATTTATTAACAAACTACTTTCTGATAAACAAGTTTTCAAATGATGTCATTGTTTTTATCAAATCTTAGCCACATTGCTTTTCAGTCATCAATAGTGATACTACATCATACACAAACATATATATACACAGATTTGTCCACAGCATTCAGTATTACCAGTAATAAGTTAAAGTGACATTAGACACATCTAACACTGTTGACTTGAGCTGAAAAGAATTAACAGGTCAAAAGAGTTAGTTAAAATGTGGTAACTGACCAATTATCTGCAACTCTTCTTGCTACCAGTTGTTTATAAAAAATATATATTATATTCAATATTTTACATGACTGTCCCAGTCCTCTAAGGCAAGCCGAGCGGAACTGCCGCGTATTTACGAAAGCGATACGATTTGAGTCTTTCTCATAAAGTCACTTTACTGACACCTCATTTATAACATATTTCTTTGAAGAAGTATGGCCCAAGATGTGGTTGACAGAGACACAAATACATGTACAATGTATTCATAATTTCAGAATTGTCATTTGTTTTCGCTGTGATTCCCAGATTTTAAACTTACCAAAGTTACGTCAAGTTTAGCATTTTTTTTCTCTTTCCAGGATATTGTTTTAGTATGTTGATATTGCATTAACAAATATAAGTGTATATAAAGTGAAAACACCAAAAATAAACAACAGTTGCTATAGACAACTATAAACATAGCATATACTGTTAGATGCATCTAATGTCACTTTAAAGGGACTGTAAACCACGAATGACAAAAAAACAAAAGTTCTCAAATACCGTATTTTTTTACAATTATTAGTTTATATTTATTAAAATATCACGACTGGTATATAACATAACTTGAAAAAAGTTGTTTTTTTATTTTTACTTATTTTTTTTTATTTTTTATTTTTACTGGGTATGTCTACCAGGTAACTACCAGTTAACTATAAATAACGCAAGAAGATTGATCATCATTGTCACGTGGTAAACCCAGGAATGCAAATTGTGCATGCGTAGTGAATTGTATATATTTTATATATAAAATGATCAATCTACTTGCGTTATTTATAGTGTGTATATCGTTATGTCACCTATTTTCGCGATGTACTTTCGATTTCACATCGCAAAATTTTATTACCAAATATACTGAAAATATATACTTTTTTCAAGTAATGTAATATATCATTTGTGATATTTTAATCAATATAAACTAATAATTGTAATTAAAATTAATTAAAAAAAAAAAACAATGCTGAAAGATATAAAAACTTACAATTGCACACTTAGTCACTTTGTGTATTTTTTCAGATTAACAAAATATATTCAAAATGACCCTGTCTAGATATATCTGTAAGTTTATTTTATTAATTTACCCCACTAAAAAAACTGAACTTTAACAGCTGCACAACTTGAACAAAAAAGTCAGTAGATAACTCCTACCTAGTTTCCTTTCGCCCATTTCTTGACTGACCCTCACAGCCAGACTGGTTGCTGATATCCTGCGAGGTTCAGTGCAGACGATGTTGCAGGACTCTAAACCAGTCATCAAGCAGTCCTAAAATGTCAGTGAAAACTTATCTTTAAACCTTTCCTGCTCAGAAGCGAAGTGTAAATAGCTATACGCAACCAGCATAAAACCAGAACAGCCTGCGAGTAATTCGCAGTCTTGTCAGGTTTTATGCTGTTTGCTGCTCTTTAGTATCTTAGTGTTTGAAATGAAGCCTTTACAACTTGAATCTAGATAGAAAGTTCTTTAATTTAATATGATTTCCTAAGGGACTTCAAATGAGTCAAAGTACGTATCTGAGTTGTATAGAGTTAACTTACTAGAATAATACCCAAAAGTATGAGGCTGGAATCAAGAAAAAAAAATCAAATTCTGGTAGAGAAGCATTTCTAAAAACAGCCAGCTGGGCCATCCAGTTTTTACTGAGCTAGGAAGTGTCAATCAGCCTTTAATTTTCCCCTTTCAAGACAATTTCAGTAGAAAAAATATTGTTTAAGCTGGAAAAAAGCAACACAGCTTCTTTTCCAATCAGCTGACGTTTGTCATGGCCTATAGAAAAACCTTACCAATAAATAAATTACGGCAGAATAAATATGGCTGACACATTCCTGTAAGAACTAAGGCTTTTTACNTTAAATAATGGTGTGTTCTGCTGTTTAAAATTAATTAAAAAAAAAAAACAATGCTGAAAGATATAAAAACTTGAAATTGCACACTGAGACACTTTGTGTATTTTTTCAGTTTAACAAAATATATTCAAAATGACCCTGTCTAGATATATCTGTAAGTTTATTTTATTAATTTACCCCACTTAAAAAACTGAACTTTAACAGCTGCACAACTTGAACAAAAAAGTCAGTAGATGACTCCTACCTAGTTTCCTTTCGCCCATTTCTTGACTGACCCTCAAAGCCAGACTGGTTGCTGATATCCTGCGAGGTTCAGTGCAGACGATGTTGCAGAACTCTAAACCAGTCATCAAGCAGTCCTAAAATGTCAGTGAAAACTTATCTTTAAACCTTTTCTGCTCAGAAGCGAAGTGTTAATAGCTATACGCAACCAGCATAAAACCAGAACAGCCTGCGAGTAATTCGCAGTCTTGTCAGGTTTAATGCTGTTTGCCGCTCTTTAGTATCTTAGAGTTTGAAATGAAGCCTTTACAACTTGAATCTAGATAGAAAGTTCTTTAATTTAATTTGATTTCCTAAGGGACTTCAAACGAGTCAAAGTACGTATCTGAGTTGTATAGAGTTAACTTACTAGAATAATACCCAAAAGTATGAGGCTGGAATCAAGAAAAAAAAAAATCAAATTCTCGTAGAGAAGCATTTCTAAAAACAGCCAGCTGGGCCATCCAGTTTTTACTGAGCTAGGAAGTGTCAATCAGCCTTTCATTTTCCCCTTTCAAGACAATTTCAGTAGAAAAAATATTGTTTAAGCTGGAAAAAAGCAACACAGCTTCTTTTCCAATCAGCTGACGGTTGTCATGGCCTATAGAAAAACCTTACCAATAAATAAATTACAGCAGAATAAATATGGCTGACACATTCCTGTAAGAACTAAGGCTTTTTACTGTATCAACAAATACCACAAACATATCAAAAGATGCAGCAAGTTGCAATAATTCTGTACACAAATCTTAAATTCAAATGTTTTCAACCAAAAAACAACTTCCACAAAATAGAATTTTTAAATAAAAATAAATGACTCAAGTTTTATCAGAAATATGTTCTAATTCCCAAAATAAGGAGGTGGCCAAATCTATAGGAATGGATGAAAATAAAGGAAAGAAGGATACATCATTCAAAGCTAGCTAGTTTAGGGCTATCACACTAAACAATACTCAAGATCTTAATGTTCATCAAATGCATTGTAACAAAAACAAAACATACCTCTAGTATAAAATGTGGCACCTGGGTGCTCTTGCCACTGCCCGTTTCCCCGGCAACCAGCACCACACTGTGCCTCCTGATGGTATCCAAGATGGCCACCTTGTAATGAGAGACTGGCAGCTGTTCTCTGACCTTCGTCAACTCTGACTGCAAGGCGTTCCTGACATAAATGTCTTTGACAGGTTTTGTTGAAGCATTCTTGTGACCAGTCTTCTTCTGTTGGTTCCCAGCTGTACTCGAGGATACTTTGGCATCCTGTGAAGAAAAGTCTTGCCATGAATTTAATCTTTTACCGCTTATATAGTATAAAACTCATATTTACAGATTTGTAGTCCCTTAGAAAATAATATTATTTTAAAAACCTTTCTAGTTAGATTCAAGTTTGTAAGGCTTCATTTCAAACCCTATGGTACTGATGAGGAGGAACCAGCATAAAACCTGGACAGACTGCGAGTTACTCCCAGGTTGTTCTAGTTTTATGCTGGTTGCATATATGGCCATGTTCACTTTACTTTTGATTGGCAAAGGGAAAAATAACAGCTTTGAAGAACAGCTCATATGCATCATTTAATTTTTCTAACAAATTCTTTTAATTTAAACTGATGAGTGTAATTAATCAAAAACTGTCACTCAACTCATAAAACATAAAAACATAAAAAAAATATCAAAGAAAGACTCCTGCATTCAAGTTTATAAGTAACATATTAATGAACAAATGATTATTTTTTCATAAACTTCAAAGTATCTCACACCTGATTATCCTCATTGGGTTCCATGTTTTCCCAGGATTCCAGGACATCTTCCTCATCTGTGACCTTGACCCCTGACCCAGACTGACCTCTTGACCCCTGGTCAGATTTGTCGCTGACCTGAACCTTGCTGAACAGCTTAGCCAGATACTGGTCCCTTGGCTGCAAGTGAAAACACATGCCTTAACAATGCATTTTCTGAAGAATATGACAATTACCAGTTTAATTAAAAACCATTTCCCAGCAAAAGGACTTGTTCACCAATATTCTTAAATTCATTTCATGTAGTTTCAATTATTGGAATGAATATAAAAAAAAATCAAAAACAATTACAATTAATCTTGATTAAAAGAACTGTGTCCTCACAAGGATCTGAATCTAGGTCTTAAACAAGCAAATTGGTAGAATTGATATCCCCCGCAACATATATTTTGTTTAAGGATGGGTGCAAATCGGACGGATGAACGTACTACTATACAAAGGGCCATTACTCCGTTATTAACAGATGTTGTACAATGCCATTTGGCGTGCATCATCGTCTTATCCATATATATACTCATACCAAGTTTCAATGAAATCCGCCAAAGCACTTCCAAGATATGGCTCCGGACACAAAAGTGCCTATAGTAAAAAGCATTTTTTCAAGATACAAAGGGCTATAACTCCGTTATTAACAGATGTTGTACAATGCCATTTGGCGTGCATCATCGTCTTATCCATATATATACTCATACCAAGTTTCAATGAAATCCGCCAAAGCACTTCCAAGATATTGCTCCAGACACAAGTGTTCCGGACGGACGGACGGACAATGCCAAAACAATATCCCTCCGCCAGAGGGGATAAAAAAAGTAAAACTGGTAAAAAATGAGAATTAACATGTTCCCATTAAAACAAACCCATAATGAGCACAACACTGGTCAAAAGTTACATCAGCTTGTAGCATACTAATTATGTTTTACAGAAGAAATACAAATGAATTACCATCAAACTGTATGCAATAATCAGGTGGAACTTTCATTTGAGCAGAGTTCTGGGAAAATGGGCTTAATGCATGTGCATAGTGTTGTTCCAGATTAACCTGTCTGAACTGGATTTTCGCTAAGAAAGGACACCCTTTAAACAAAAATTTCCATAGAAGAGGATAGTTTCCCTGATTAGCCTGTACAGACTGCACAGGTTAGTCTGAGAGGACTCTTTATGCACATGCATTAAGTCCAATTTTCTCAGAGCCAGGCTTATTTACACTCATTCACAATTATACATGCCAAATAGCATCACCTTATTTTCCTTTGACTTCTCTTCCTCAGCAGCCAGTTTCTCGGCGTCTGACCATTCTAGCCAAACGTCTCTGTACGGTGGGGGCAGCAGTTGATACACAGCCTGGCCTAAAGGTGGAGATCAGGTGCCTTTAAGTTATCTTTCAAACATAATCAAAAGTAACATGATACCTATATTGTTGCACAGGTGATATAGTTTTCTTAAGGTTCTGCCTGCATTTACATTGGTGGAATAGTTTTCTCAAAGTTCTGCCTACCTTTACACAGGGGGTATAGGTTTCTGCCTACCTTTACACATGTGGTAAAGGTTTCTGCCTACCTTTACACAAGGTGGTATAGGTTTCTGCCTACCTTTACACAGGGGGTATAGGTTTATACCTACCTTTACACAGGTGGAATAAGTTTCTGCCTACCTTTACACATGTGGTATAGGTTTATACCTACCTTTACACAGGTGGTATAGGTTTTTGCTTCCCTTTACACAGGGGGTATAGGTTTCTGCCTACCTTTACACAGGTGGTATAGGTTGCTGCCTACTTTTACACAGGTGGTATAGGTTTCTGCCTACCTTGACACAGGTGGTATAGGTTTCTGCCTACCTTTACACAGGTGGTATAGGTTTCTGCCTACCTTTACACAGGTGGTATAGGTTTCTGCCTACTTTTATACAGGTGGTATAGGTTTCTTATCTACCTTTACAAAGGTTGTATAGTGCCAGGGTTGCTGCCAGGTGCTCTGCATTTTGCACTGTGCCACAGAGAATGTCAGGACACAGCTCCAATGTCCCTTCTTTCTTGCGCTCCACACGAACACTATGGGAAAATTCATAACTTCTTTTAACTACCATAGATCTTTATCACAAAGGTGATTAAAAACCCCACTTTGCTTTGTTAGCTGTACTCAAGGGCAAATAACTCAGGAAAGTGTGGATCCAAGGGGTGAAAAGTCTTGCACATACAAAATACACTTGATGACTTACTTGAAGCTTCAATTTATTTCTTGAAAGCTGTTAAAGTAGATGTGTCTACAAATTTTATAATGAAAACACTGACTTACAGACAAATCCATAAAGAAACAGAATGACTCCAACATACTATCTTTTCATGTAGAGGGGTACATGATCAAACTTTATTGCACATCATTTTAGTTTGTTATGATTGATATTAAGCATATGTATTAACCCTTTGCATGCTGGGAAATTTGTCGTCTGCTAAAATGTTGTCTGCTGAATTTCTAAAATTAGCATTTTCTTTGATTTTTTTTTAAAGAATACTATCAGAATAGCAAACAGTTTGGATCCTGATGAGACGCCACGTTCTGTGGCGTCTCATCTGGATCCAAACTGTTTGCAAAGGCCTTCAAAATCCGGTTCCAGCGCTCAAAGGGTTACTACTGCAATTATGGTTTTATACAATTTATCTTATGCCCTACATTCTGCATTCGTCTATAAACTTCACCTATGTTGAGAAAAACAAAATATGAAGGTGAGCAAATGCAAATACTGATTAATATGTTTGTAAAGTTTCAGGCCCTTAGCAGCCAAACATTTGAAGTTATACAAGACACAAGGCAAAAAATGTTATTTGTTTGTTGATAAAAAAAGGGGCCATAATTCCTGTTATCTATACAATATCCACACCAAAATATGAAGGTGCACACGTTCACATGCTGGTTAGTAGGTTTGTAAAGTTTCATCCCTCTACTACCAATGCTTTATGAGTTACACGCAACACAAAAAAGTAGGACAGACAGACAGATAGACGGACTGACAAGGTCGAATCTATATGCCCCCAACCTCATAAAGTGGGGGCATAAAAAACATACCGGTACATCAATTTTACCAAGTAAACCATACATGGCTTTGTAGGCATATCCCCCATGGTTTCGCTTCTCAAACTTTGGAGGTGGACTGTTCGGGAGGTGTTTTCTCACCCAGTCTATCAAGAACTGCTTTGGGGATTTACCCGTCCATTGCTGCCTTGTGTACTCAAAGTTCCGAACATCTTTAACAACCTTCACTGCTTTTTCTGTAAACAAGAGATATTTGTTAAACATTTACCACCCACCCCAACTTTCTTGATTTACAAATATTTATTTAGTTTTTTGTAAGCAAAACAATTCAATCATACATTATATTTTTAACAAAATATGTCAAACAGAAATGAATATTGCTTAATATTAAGATTGCAAAGTAAATTTGAGAGAATTGAGAAACAAGCTCGAGGCTTATCTCTTCTGTCAACTTAATTATATA
Organism: Dreissena rostriformis; assembly: GCA_007657795.1. NCBI lineage: Eukaryota > Metazoa > Mollusca > Bivalvia > Myida > Dreissenidae > Dreissena > Dreissena rostriformis. The sequence continues at coordinate 172,247 of VMBQ01001180.1, forward strand.
TTATTATTCAATGCGTTGACTGCAGACAATACCATAATATACCCGTTAATTAGGGAATATAGTGTCCAATTTTCAGATATTATATTAATTTAATTTCAAACTCGAACAGGGAGGGTTGAATAGAAAATACATTCCTGGAATGATCTTTAACAGTGACTAGATGTAAGACTGTGTGCATACCGTTAGAAAATCTTATGGTACTTTGATTGACAATTTAACCTATATAGTATATTGTTTGAGGACAGTGTATGATGAAGTAATTTGAAACATCCTTGCCTTTTGGTGGTGGATCTTTTTCAGAACTTTGAAAAAGTGCCAGTCCCATGTCTCCTTCATTATCTGACTTGTCTGGTGGATCACATGATGTACCACCTGACTGGTCATGTGACACAGCCACTTGGTCATGTGACTTAACTTTCGGATCTTCTGATTTAACTGACTGATTAGTGGATTTGCCTCCATCTTCTATGTGTGTCTTTGATGTGTAAGGGTCCACATCTCGTAGCTTTATTAAGGGATTGAACAGTGGATCCTGCTCTATTGCGTTCATTTCTAAAAAAAATAGGTATGTTTAAAATAAATCATATTTAACAAGACAAGCCATTGTAAACAGGTTATAAAGTGTCTTTTTATAGGTAAATATTGGACAAAATCTCAATCAATGTTATGTTGTCAGTGAATGATGCCTAATTCTGCCATAGTGCATTGAACATAGTGTTAGAGGTTTATTTAGAATATTTCTCTTAGGACAATAAATTGGCTATTGGTTCTATAAACCTTCACATGCTGAACAAAGCCAGGCTTCAGACAAGTGCTTTTATTAAATTTCCTATATTTGACCCTTTATCTTGGATTATGAGTTTGTTTCTGGAGTAAGAAGGGACCTTTGTATATTTGATCTTTGACTTTGAATTATAATCAATATTTTGGGCTTGTTCTTGCCAAGATTTTTTTTAAATCCATACATGGTGGACAAACTTGTATTGTAAAGAAAATGGTTTATGTGCTTTTGTCCTGGGAAGAATTATGTTCTCAGTATTTTATTAATTAATTTAAAAATGGAATTTTTGCAAATTCAATATGTTAAGGTGATATGAGCCGCAACATGGGAAAATGGGTTTAATGGCATATCAGGCTAGAGTAACTCTTAACAAGCCTGAGCAATTGTGCAGTCTGGTCAGGAGCTATTCTGTACGCTAAAGTCACGAAAGATTTCTTGGTCTCATCACCAGACAGGGTGACTTCAGACCAGTCTGTGTGGATGCGCAGGCTGGTCTGGAGCTACCTGGCCACATATGGCATAAGAGGCATTTTCGCATGATGCAGCTTATCCCTTTGCATGCTGGGAAATTTGTCGTCTGCTAAATTGTCGTCTGCTGAATTTCTAAAATTTTCATTTTCTTCGATTTTTTTCAAAGACCACTATCAGAATAGCAAACAGTTTGGATCCAGATGAGACGCCATGTTTTGTGGCGTCTCATCTGGATCCAAACTGTTTGCAAAGGCCTTCGAAATCCGGTTCCAGCGCTCAAAGGGTTATACATCAGCAGCTTACCATTCACATATTCTTTAATTTTCTTTGTCAGGTCTTTCAACTGTTCCTTTTTTTCTCTACTCCCAGATTTCTTTATTTCACTGGCTTCTGTCTTGCAGTCCAAAAGTAGAGCGGTCAGGAGAAGATAACCCTCATTCTGGAGACAACAAATGTGTGACAGTGACCTCCCATGTTTTAAATCAAAGGATGAAATTGTTAACTAGAAATGTGTATGTTACTATGAAACATCATGTTTAGCAAGAAAAACAGTTATTCTGATCAGTATTATTGTTTATTTGTTTTGTTTGTTTGGATTTGATCAAAACTCAACACAATATCTTGTGATTTTTACAAAGGATGATGTTGATCTGGATTAAAAAATCTATGGTTTCATTTTATGTTTCAAAACCTCTAGATGTAAAATGGTCAGGAAAAAACTGTTTTGGCGGCTAGTTTAAGATTAGCATATTTTCCTTCCATGTCTCATATTTTCCTTTTTAGGTATAAGTCATAGGATAACATGAGTAAACTTTAAGAATTATATCTGCAATTTCTTTTAATGAACAACAAGAGTGTTGTCACAAATACCACCCCACCTCTTTGGGAACAATATTACAGAGCATATATCTCAGTCATGTCTCGACCACTGGTAATACAAAATGTCTTGATTATCTACACTTCAGAATATAACTTGGCATAGATAAAGTTAAGATAAACATTCAGACCAAGTTAATTGGTGGGTGGTATAAAAATTCCCATAGCTCTATGATAATATCTGTTCTTATGCTTACAGGATCATAGTCAGGTTCCTCCCCCTCCTCCTGTAGACTGTCCGGTCCTGAGTCTGATTCCTGGCCAGTGTACTGCAGGATCCAGTCCTTGTTGGCAGGGGTAGACAACCTCTGCTGTTCAACAACACAAAAGAGGTCCAGAGAACGTATATTAGTAGCCCGAGTACTTTACTTGTGAAGTATATGAAATAAACTTATATAGTCCAATTTCATGAATATTACAAGAATGTTTCTAGAGTCTGAATATTCTTATAACCAATATATCTCCTCCACAGGGAGGTATAAAGCTTTCCCATAACAGCTAAAAACCAAAACACAAACGAGTACTAAACTTGTTAAGTGTGTGATATAAACCTACTGTAGATTCATTTATTTTCGTTTAGATGAAATTTTGTGGTTTCATGAACTCTGGCGTTTTTGTTTGATATTAAATTTGTGGATAAAAAAAATGCGATTTAAGACTTTGGACTTGAACAATTGTTGGACATTTGATTTAATGGTTGAGAGGAGCCACAAAAATCAACTAAACTTAGAGTCAAACGAATAATACGGAAAGTGAACTCAGTGATTTCACAGCAACCATCAGCTATCACTCTGAGTAACTTTTCATAGTGTGTCTGAGAAATGACATACATAGAACATTCTGACACTACAACAGCGAGTCAAATATTTGCACTGCTTGGTCAGTACTATTTATAAGTATTACTTTTGATTTAGTTTTTAGATTAAGTTAAAAATAAATGCAAATTCAAAATAATTTTCAACAGTTAAATAAACAGCAGCTAGTGTTTATGTACTCTCCCAACAAAGAAACTGTTGTCAACTACATGCCATGTCGTGGTCAACGGTATATTATAGATGCACAAACTAAAATAAACATGGATATCCCAAAACCATTCTACTTTTCTTAATAGACCAGTTAAGCCCAGTAGATTCATAAAACACACTTATAATAATAATAAGAAAGTCCAGTCAAATCAATTCAAACGTTAAATAACTCCCAACATTCAAAGAAAGTGAACATTTTAGCCTCACTTTGGGAATACAGGGCTTAAAGCATGTGCTTAAAGTGTCATTTGAGATAAGCCTGTGCAGTCTGCACAGGCTAATCCGGGACGAAACTTTTCCCTTTTATGGTACTTTTTGTTTAATTCAAGTCTCTTCTTGGCAAAAATCTAGTTTAAACGTAAAGTGTCATCCCTGATCAGCCTGTGTGCATGCTTATATTGGATGACACTTAACGTACATGCTTTAAGCCCTGTATTCCCTCAGCATGGCTCATTTCTGTTTTGGCTAAGTACACATGCATGCACTCACCTCTGCACTTGCTGTCTTTGTTTTCTGAATAACTTTCACAGCACCCTGCAGGTCGGGTGGCTGCTCCTCTGGAACGTCTTGGTACGCCTCCATTCTGGGCCGCAGCTTCTCCTCTTCCCTTTCCAGAGCAGCAGAGAAATTGGCTGGCAGTTTATCTATAAAAATGACAAGGCTTATAAGGGACTACACTTGAGAATTTTAAGTTTGAAGAAAGTCTCTTCTAATCAAAAATCTTGTCTAGGCGGATATTGTCATCCCTGATTAGCCTATGCAGACTTCACATGTTAATCTGGGACGACACTTTACACCCATTTTCCCAGAGCGAGACTCATTTTTTTTTATTGTGTCTTAACATAACAGAGCGCTAAGAATTTGTGATAGATCTTACAGAGGTTATTATTTATTTCACAATTTAATGTATATTAACACATGAAGATAATACTTTGATATCTACTTGCATTTGATACTGACTGCGCAGTGAGGAAAGGCCAATAATGCATTTAGCTAATTCAGTGGTACTAGAACGAGTATCCTCAGTTCATCAGATTGTTTTAACACCTTACCTAGAGAAAGCTAGAACTTCATTGGTATTATATTTAACCCTTTGCATGCTGGGAATTTTGTCGTCTGCTAAAATGTTGTCTGCTGAATTTCTAAAATTAGCATTTTCTTCGATTTTTTTTTCAAAGAATACTATCAGAATAGCAAACAGTTTGGATCCTGATGAGACGCCACGTTCTGTGGCGTCTCATCTGGATCCAAACTGTTTGCAAAGGCCTTCAAAATTCGGTTCCAGCACTGAAAGAGTTAAAGGAACCGGTCACAGGAGAATGCCTTAAAAACCTCTGCATAGGAAAATATACTACCCACTTTACCTACTGTCTTTTTCAAAACTATTCATATTGAAACATATTCAATAAAGTAAAGAATTATTTTGTTGAGGAATTTTCAATCAAAAAGAACAAGATCAGATGAAAGGAGGAAATATCTCACCCTTGCTGAGTACATGCCAGAGATGCACTTTAGTAAATATATAGCAAGGATTGTTTTCCTCTTTAGAGATTGGCCGTTTTAAAACATTTGAGAAGGCGACTCAAATTTTCACAATTGAAAGAAGTAAGCGACCCAAATTTTCACAATTTTAGAAAGTTTGCGACTATTTTTTTCACAATTTTGAACAGATAGGGACTCATTTTACAATGTTGAAAAGTTTGCGACCCATTTTTTTCTCAAAAAGTGGGGGCCAAGGCCGCTTCTCAAAGATATGAAAAAAGCTCCTTTAGTGACTGAAAGTTGTAATGATCAGTAAATAACGCAATGCATACATGCAAGACATTTACCATTGGGTATATTAAGGCAGAGCCAGTCCAGGGCATCAATCAAGTCCCCTCCGTGCAGGATGGTGTTGTCCATGGCCTGCTCTATCTGCTTGTGAGTGAACCCTGCGTTCCCCAGGCTGGTATAAATATCCTGTAACAAAACAATATGAGCAACTTTATGCCCAAATAACTCTTATGATACATGTATATGCGGCAAGCAAAGTTTCAGATGATCAAGCAGTCAGGAGCTTCCCTGTCTGCTATAAAACAACGCAAGGCTTCGTGGTATCATTTGCAGACATTTGGCATAACACCCTTTTTTGCAGATGCGGCTGTTATACCAAGTTAGACTTTTTATTGTAATCTTTAACATTTAAACATGCATGTTTGTTGTTTTTTAAGTAGCAGTATCAGAGAACACTGACCATGAGTTTTTTCTGTGTGAGTCTCTTGGAGACGTCCTTGTCCAGTAGACGACTCTGACCGGCCGACTGTATGAGCTCCAGTAAGTCTTTCTCCAGAGACGTGGGCAGCACAACCTTGCAATATGGGAACAGTTAAATAATGTTATAATTTCAATGCAACAGATGAGATACTTGTCAGAAAACCTGGTTGTGAAACATTTTTAATGAGGTTAAGTTGTTAACAATTTGATAAGTGGCAGAATTAAATTTACATACTGATTTCTAAAAAAAAAGGATCAAAAAGATCGGTCTACAACAAAGATGAAAGGTCATGATTTTTAAACTATAAAAGTGCTGGCATTTATTGCAGTATGTGAACTAGATTTTTTTTGTATATATTTGCTTTTGAATGTATCTATAGAAATACTAACTGCCAGCTAAAGTAAAAGCATTAAAAATTAAGCATCTTAAAACTACAACTAATACTGAATGAAGGTGATAGATGAATTGAATGGAACAAAACTACTTTACTACTGAAAAGTCTGTTCAGTCTGCACGGGCTTATCAGGGACGACACTCTCCACCGTAACCAGATTTTCGTTTAAAAGAGACTGCCTTTTAACGAAAATTTCCATAAAAGCGGAAAGTGTCGTCCCTGATTAGTTTTCCCAGAACGAGGCTCATATAACTGTACTGATGGCCTTCACCTTTTGTAGAGAATCTGCCGCTGACGACACTCCATCTTGTTTTGCAGAGGGCAAGCTGTACACTTTCTTGTTACCTTGAAATATGTGTTCATATGTAATATTGGCATGCAGAAAAGATTAAAAAAACTATTACCTTGAAAGTAGAAAATATTATAATTTTGATATTTCATAATATAAAAGACAACCCCTGGTGATTTGTAAGTGGCTTTGCTAGTAATTAGTCATTATATCATGTCATAAAAGGAAGTGGAAAAAGAAAACTTTGTGTAAGTAACTGCCGTGGCACTGTTTTACTGCTTAGCGAAAAAGTTGTTCCTGTTAATGGGCATTGGGTATTTTAGAGTCTTTATCATTGTATCAATTATTTGTAACCTATACTAAAAGTTAACCAATTGAAGTATTGATGCATTAGGATTTCCGTATTGCATGTTGCAGGGTTCGCCAAAACTTGAAAAATCTGTCAGTCATTCGGACTGACAGACTTGAATTTTTTTTGTCAGTCCGAATCAGTTTCTGTCAGTCCCACTGTCCGACTAAACTATAACAGATAAACACAACACAAGAGAGTACCTTTTAGATGTGTATTGGTTTAGATCACATTCAAATACAATAAAACATGTTGAAAGTCGATATTATTTAACAATTGTTATAAAAAGAAATCAACCACAAATAATCCAAAGGGGAAGAAGGGGAACGGAAAAGGAGCCGGTGCAGCTTTCTCTGAAATGAAAACAAATTCTACTTGAAAGAGTCTATTTCGCTCTACATTTCACAAGTGTCAGACTCTTGCGAGTAGCATTGGATCTTATGTTTGTTTTCTTTTTCGCTTTGTGTATCAAATTCAATATCGTCATTTGTGTTGTCAATATCATCATCATCATCTGAGTCCGTGCTAGTTTGGTTGTCATCATCTATGGTAGGATCCTTGGTGGCTGCCTGCTGGCGTGAGTAGGTAAGTCTTCGTTTTGTTTTCGGTTCCGTCTATAAAACAACAAGCACTGACAATTGTAAATAAAAATTATATACTGCATTAGCATTTACTACCAACTTAAAAATAAAGATTCACTTAACTTACTGTGAATTTCAAAATCATTTTAATGGTATAATACAAATGCAGGACATGTTGATCTTAATTTATTTTTATATCTATAATGCTATAGGAAAAGGCAAAACTAACAACCCACCAGCCACTGTTCAATGGACTCCTCAGGGTCAAAATTGTCAACATCTGGGGACTCGACCAACATTAGCCCTTTGAGCGCTGGAACCGGATTTTGAAGGCCTTTGCAAACAGTTTGGATCCAGATGAGACGCCACAGAACGTAGCGTCTCATCAGGATCCAAACTGTTTGCTATTCTGATAGTATTCTTTGAAAAAAAATAGAAGAAAATGCTAATTTTAGAAATTTAGCAGACAACATTTTAGCAGACGACAAATTTCCCAGTATGCAAAGGGTTAGATCATTGAGCGTGGAAGTTCTAAGTCGAGTCCTCCGACAGGTTTTGATGAGCTTCATCTGGCTGAAGGTTGTCTCACAGCTCACGCTCGTTGGGGGCAACGTCAGCATAAGATCGATCACCAATGTGATATGGGTGAAATCATCGCCTTCAGCAGCTGTTAACTCAAAATAGTAAATTTAAATATGAATAATAAAAATTATTTGCTTTATATACAACAAGCAACCTGGCACTTTGAAACAAAAATGCATTTTAATTCACAATGCTGTATCTAATAACTATTTAGTGACTATAATATATTATAACTATATAATATATTGTACCGTTTGTGAAGAACCTTCTTCAGCGAGTTCCATTCGGCCAAAGCAGATGTCATGGAGAAGCTTGGGTTTGTGTGAACCAGTGTTTTTGAAAAATTTTCACAAACAGTGGTCACATCTTCATTCCCGAAATCTAAGATCAAACCAAAAAACATGCTTATGAATGGTATAATTGGCAATTCAGATTGCTATATAATGGATTCATCTACAGGAGTAAAATATGAATAAGTAAAAAAAATCATTAAGAATTTTAAACATGAACTTGAAGTATTGTGAAGTTTATTTTTAAAGATAAATTAAAGAACATCATCATGATAAACATTAACAATATACAATTTACATAGACATTAAACTTTTATTTAAATAAACTATTTTATATAACATTTTGGAGTTCATTATTAAACAGATAAGAT
>VMBQ01001180.1:184372-200493 GCA_007657795.1 Dreissena rostriformis
CCATTTTCGAACTTTACTCACATATCTAGGAAATCAATGTTCTGACCAAGTTACATGATGATTGGGCAAAAATTGTGACTTCTAGAGTGTTTACAAGGTTTCTCTTTAGCCAAATAAGGAAAACTGCCCCGCCCACTGGTGGCCATGTTTTTCAACGGACCGGAACCACTTTTGAACTCAACCAACATATCATTAAGACAAACATTTTGACAAAGTTACATGAAGATTTGGCATGAAATTTGACTTCTACAGTGTTTACAAGGTTTTTCTTTTTTTTGACCTAGTGACCTAGTTTTTGACCCAGCATGACCCAGTTTCGAAATCGATCGAGGTATCATTGGGACAAATCTTCTGATCAAGTTTCATGAAGATCGGACAAGAAATGTGGCCTCTAGAGTGTTTACAAATAAATGTGGACAGACGGACGGACAGACGACGGACAAAGGACGGACAAAGACCGATCCCAAAAGCTCACCTGAGCAATCAGGTGAGCTAAAAAACAAGAGCAGCTTTCTCTGTCTGATATGTTGTTCCAACATCTAGGCCTTTTGCTTTGTCAATTTGGGCCAACCATTTGTATTCATTTAAGGGTCTTTTATGTTTACAAATGGCATGCACATTCCGAAAAAGATATTCAACCTATGTCTCTCAGCAAACTTTAAGGATAGAAGTGCTTTGCCAGCATTTTATTTTACAAATGGTTCATTTTGAGCCTTCATTTGAGCTACCGCCTTGACATGGGATTTGGACTTTTCATGGTCAACAATGGAAGACAACCTAAAGTTAGAACAGCCGGTTATGAATGCTTCTTGATTTTTAAGATTGTTTGCAGTCGATGCCGAGCCATGTTTATTGCAAAACGAACAGGTCATGACTTTCTTTGCAGCATCAAACTCGAGCCAATCTCGTCCCGAAGGCCATGATGCAGAAAAGGTTCTTTCTTTTCTGTGCTCCTCGTACTTTTTTGATTTTCGGATTTGGACTGAGCAAGATCAACTGGTAGTTTGCGTTTATTGCCAGTTTTGGCACTTTTATAATATTTCAACTGCAAACCATTCCACATTTTCCAACAATAAAATAAAAGGTTTAAACTAAAACTAATATTTAATGATGTTTAACAAAACGAAATCACCTGTTATCTAAATCACCAGATTTCTGTCACTTGTTGTTTTCTTCAAGTGGAGTCATCTCGCGAAAACTTGTTCCTGTGAAAATCCTCGTATACGATTGGTTAAAGAGGAATTTAAATTTAAATGCAGGAGTCATGTCCCAAACTAAAACGGTTCATTTCATATCGGTCTACTAACCATTCGAAGAAAATCTGAAAAAATCCCTTTTTGTTCAGCCGAGCTTGGATTATTTGTGATTTATTATTATTGTAATTATTGTTTAATTATATAGACTTTCGACATGATTTATTGTATTTTTATGTGATCCAAACCTATATGCTACTTTAATACGGTATTATTAATGCTCCCAACACCAGTATGGTAATTTGACCGTAATGAAAATGGGCTGATTTTTTTAAATTTACGTCACTTCCGAACGCGTTTTTTACAAATGAAAATATTGTGATCGTCTATTTTTTGTCTGTTTGTCGGACCAATTTACTTTAATTTTTTGTGGGTTCTGAGTAAAATTTGCTGGTCAGGACCGGCGACCGACGGTTTTGGCGAACCCTGATGTTGTGGTCCAGTGAGAAGACAAGGGACTTTCATAATCAAAACTTAGAGGAAACAAAAAGATAAGCAAATATGACCCACAAGTCAAATATACCCTTTTCGTCTGCTTTGCCAGGTTTGGCTTCCTTCTGTTGCTTCTTCTTTCCCATCTGTATTCTAAATGTCTATGTTTTGTCCGAAATCGTTTCCGTATTATTACTCAAGTCTATAAAACTTCCAAATATGCAATTTAAATTTACAATCTGCGTAAAATTTATATGAAATCTAATTGATTGTTATAAAATGAAGTTATTTATTCGTGTGTTGTTAAATGTCAACACCCAAAGTATGCATTCTGTCGTAAAAAATACAAATGAAACAATATTTACTAAGATGTGTTGTTACTGTTGTTGTTGTTGTTGCATCTTCGCCGGTAGGTTACAAATCACCTAAACACACATAATCACTTCTTCCCATAAAGAACAGGACTCGTCTAGAGCATTGACGCAATGTGACTGTACAAGGGTATTGTGAGGCTATGAAAACAAAGTCAAGGATACAATCAGATAAAAAAAACTGTGCATGTGGTCTAATGCAGAGTGACCAGGCATGCCTAGAAGCTGGTCAATGACTCGGCTGGTGAGACTGCTACCGGCAGCTGATTCTAGAGTCGGATGACTGCTGGGAAGAAGGAGTGTCTATACGGATCTTTTCTTCATAATGGGACGAGGACGCATTCATGTCTCCCTCTCTTAAGGGACACAGTAGCTCGATTGAGTTACAGGATGGCTGGTATTTGGATCAGGTTGTTGGTTATCCCGTACATAAGTACCAGTCGGTAGTCAGTACGACGGGTCTGCAGTGATTGCCATTTCAGGTTGGCGTTCATTTGGCTTTCCTGCTTGTTGGCCTATAGTCGCCTTTGACAAATATGGCAGCTCTGCGCTGTACTGTTTCTAGCTGGGATATGTTTGTCGCAAGATATGGCTCCCGTGCTGTCGATGCACCAGGATCGGACGTACAGGTGCTTTGTAGCATTGGGCATTCACATCAGTCGGACAGTTGTAGATGTGTCTTCTCAAGAATGCAAGAAAGTTGTTGGCCGTTTTCGACACCTTATCAATATGGCTGTTCCATAGCAGTTGTTCATGCAATGTGACCTTTAAGTACTACCCACTTGGGACATTTGCGAGTTGATGTCCATGAAGCTCGTAGGTCCTTTTGGTAAGATTTCGTTTTGTAAGTGGATTGTCTCACATTTGAAGGGGTTGAATTTCGTCTGCCATTCTTTCTCCCAGTGTTCTAATGTTTTGTCATCCTCTTGCAGGATGTCTGTAATTTAAATCGTGCGGATCTTTCGATAAAGTAGGCTGTCGTCTGCAAAGATGCGTATAAGAGAGGCTACTATTCATGACATGTTATTGAAATACAGTAGGAAGAGTAGGGGACGTGGACAGAGCCCTGGGGGACACCCGATGTGATAGGGGCAGGCGATGAGATGTGACCTTCAACAAGGACTTAATGGCTTCTGTTGCTAAAAAAAATAAAAATCGTAATCCACCTTCTCAGGACATTGCGGATCCCATAGTGGTCCAGCTAGGTGGATAGTCACTTGTGGGTTGCCTTGTCGAAGGCTTAGTTAAAAATCTCGTAACACTGAATCGATCTGGCCTCGGTCCTCCAAGCTTTATAGTAGGCAATGGCTTGTATTGTAAGTATATGCTGGCATTTGCAGGGACGTCTTTTTTTGGGGGCAATGCTTACTGTTAGTGAGTATACTATGGTTGTAGCGTTATTCGATTGAACAAAGACACTAACGCATCGACAAAGTTTTCATTTATGTTTATTTTGCTCCTCGAAGTTTAACACAAACACTTTCCAAATCCAGTAATTAATCTAATTTACAAGATAACAGCGACGGCCCAACTGCCCCATCAACCAAATATCTGACCACAATGTCCGGCTGTGTGCGTGGTACTGACTTGCCTTAATACAAAAAGTGTCCGTTTATATACCCATTTAACACTAGACGCTAGTATGTAATATAAGGAAAGATGCGTAACTTAGACAGGAAACGTTCAGCTATTAAACTAAGGATTGTATACATGTATTTATAAATGACATATATGCCTGTTGCTTGTCATTTCAATGTAACTATTAGGACAATTGCCTGGATAAATAAATTAATAAATTGACCATAAGAACACAACATTTAATCTTTGTTTTTATCAACACAAGGCAAAACAATGAAATTGTTATTTTTGTAAATACATGTAAATGATTTTCTTAACTGTTAATTTGATCACGTTATATGTGACGTAATAAACTAATATAATTAACATTTAAGAAAATCATGTATTTACAAATACATGATTTTCTGAAATGTTAATTAGATTAGGTTATAACGTCAAATGGTGCTCTAGGTGTTTCTTGACTTGACTGGGGATGATGTGCTCCATGACTTGCAACAGACTGAAGTTAGTGATATTGGCCTGTAATTCTCAGGAGGTGTGCGATCGCCCTTTTTTGAAGATTGGCCTTTATCAATACACAATACACTATATGTCAACTTAACAACAGATGGGAATATAACGCAACGATATTTATATTTTTTGGACCATTAATGCGTTAAATATAAAGAATTCCTGTTTTATGGTTGAACCGCTAGGCTAAGCGAGGTCATTGGAGCATTTGCCTACATCGTGTTCGAAGAGCTTTGTAATGTATACACACGATTATGTTTTTAGCGCTATCATAAAATTCTCAAAGAAGGTTGGCTATATGCACCATGTATGACGCCGCATGGCATAAATGATTGAAATGAGGCCTGTTGGTTCACACTTGTGACGCTTAAATTTAACATTTCGTCTGCGATGTGAAAGTTTCCACTAATGCCCCATTTAATTAACGAAGTTACAATCTTAGATAATGCATTATAAAATTCAAACTCGTCGCAATATGTTTAGGAATATCAGTTCCTTATCTATCAGTGTCAATAAGTCTATTTTATAAAGCGAAGCAGGTAAATTTGAATTGATCGTTGCCAAAGGAAAGAACGTTAATTTGACTTGATAATTGCCAGTAAGGCAAGTAAAATGAAAAGCTGTTATATAGCGTGTGTTTCACTTTTGTGGAATCCGACTCTGGGATTTATTTTGAATCCCAATGATAGGTAAACCTTCGTTGATTTTTATTTTCTTGTTGTTTTCACCGCCATAATTATTCCGTATTTTATGTATGTGATACAAAATACGACGTTACACCAAAACTTAAAAATACATTTAATTAACCATTATATACACTTTCTGGTATGATAAACGCAAAAACCAGAGATTTAGTATCAATGAACAGGTAATAGATCTCGATCTTTATGCAGCTGATAAATCCGAGAAGTGTTTTATACTTAACGAAAAAAAAACGCCCAAACATTTTATCCTGCCGTCGTTATTGTCCCGCATTTTAATATTTTCGTTTTGTGTTATGTTTTATTTGTAATATGGTCTAAGTCCCGACCATTAAGCCAAGCATTTGTTTCTGAAGTCCAACGTTGAGTGATGCTTGGTGACCGACATATAGGGTAACTAGCCATTGCGTCGATTTTGCCCGTAGCATTTTGTTCATTTTAGCTTCTATAGGTAGGTGCAGTTTGACATGATCTGAGACTTTGTTACGAATATTTTACTCTTTTTAAGTTATTAATGCAAACAAAATGTATGCTGATCCAGAGCGTAGATATGAAACCAAAAGCCTGCATCACCTGAGTCCCAGCTTCAAACTATGAGCTTGTTATTTTAGAAATATATTGTTAACCTGTTCGACGAACGGGCAAATTACCCTATATTACGAGGATCTAAAATCTAACCAAATTCAGACAAACAATTTCATTGGGGCCAGAAATCAGTTAGCGTCAAAAACCTCCTTGTCGGTAATGGTTTTGAGACTAAAAATCACAAAAGCGCGCTGCGCTCTATCAGCATGTGAAATGCGGATAGCTTCTGTACTGTCATGATTGTTTTAACTTATCCTAGACCGGTTATGGGGTTCGGCGAACCTCTGCTGATTGAACAGCTGGAGGAGAGCGGCTGGAACCTGGTGTTTAGGGGAACTTCCGGTAACGGTCAGAACACCCTGAATGCTTGGATGAATGGTGCGTGCAATGTTATTATAACCTTTTCCAGAACAGTTATTTAAATCTTTACATGTTACCATTTTGTGAGCATGGTCATATACATAATTAAATTATTGTGCGTTGGCTTTGTTCAGACCTTGGTAATTTGTGCTGTTGAACTGGTGTAAACATGACATCTTTTCCCAAACAAATTCCTGAAGATATAAACAATTTATCAACAGTTCGCCGTATATATTTATTTCGAAAATCGTGTTGTTACCACTGTAGTTAACACGAAAATCTGTATGAACGTTTCCTTAATCTTGCTCACAGGCGTCGGTACGTCGAGCACGAAACCGAGGGACATGTCACGGTCCTACGACAGTCACTTCCGGGACAATTATGCCGTCACCCACTGGGCGTCCCTCGGCGTTAAATACGTCAAGTTCGCCCTGTACAAACAGTCGCGCGAGGTCGTGTACATCGTGTTCAACGGAACAGGAGCGGATATGACGTCATGGTTCGCGCAGCAGCGCGTTCTGGTTTCCAGCTACTCAGACATTACTTCAACAAACACCTTCAACTTTTTCTCCATCCAAGGTAGGGTTTTATTTTTCAAACATGCTTAATTGTTGTTTAGACATTAGCTCTTTCCCTGTTCACAAACGAATTTCATTTGCTGGAGGACTAAACATATACACAATTTACATGCATAACAATGTTGTTGGCAAGCCAAATTCACGTTTTAACTCATGTCGTTTGCAAGTTGCTTCATCGCATGCGCATGTGTGACATAGGACAGAGTTTCAAATTCATTGTAAGCGCTTAATAAACAAATTGATAAAAATACTTCTTAGACGCAAAGATGTATCGACATGCATGTAAGTGACTTCGTCATTGTTAGACTTCTAAAAACAGCCTTCATGTTATCCGTCTTCGATTTAACCCATTTTTAAAGATTTTAAAGAATGCACTAACCGAATACCTTACGGATACCACTTCGTGTACGTCTATGTAAAGGTCACCAAGACGTCCAGCATGTCATACGGACGTTCTTCATCAACCAGGTTTACAATGGCTGTGACGGCGACGTCGGTAACGTCGTGGTACTGGAGCGTGACGGCGACTGCAACTGGGACCACCAGACGCGCTACCCACAATTCCTCTACTCCGACCTGAATGCCGCAGAAAACTGGAACCAACGGATGTTCGGACGGGCCGACTATCTCGCTATCTTCGTCTACACTGGGCAGTGAATGAAAGTTTACTGAACACGCTTAAAACCTTGCACGTGATTTCATTCGAAATAAAGAAACCTAAAGCAATTGTTTTGTATGCATTTCTTTTGCAGACCCGAGTTCAATATTTATTTTTGTTTAACATGTTTGTTTGTGTTTTTTTCCTCGCGAATTTGTGTGTGAGGGTCGCGGGCATCCCACTCCAGACCGTACAGAGTTAACAAGCAATATATGCATATCACAACACATTTAACCATGAATAGCTTTTCCATCACAATATACACAATATTTATTAAAGAAATATTTGACAATACATGAATTCTCCTGTTGAATATGGTAAAAGATGTTTAGCTCTGGAGGTCATGTAACATTAAATATCAGACTCTGGTAATATCACGCCAATTCGTCCGAGGGAAACAACTGCATGTGAATGCACAGTAAATATCCTGGGCAATCATGATTGAAACCTGGTGATTTTGGTAAACAAAATCGGATATTTTAACACGTTCAACTGGTGGTTCACTGAAAATGTATCAATTAACGACACAATCCGTGTTTTCCAGGACAGTGCCTGCGCATAACGATACAATGCCGGTACATTCCGAAACAATGCAGGCTCATTCCAGGGAATTTACATGAAACAAATCACGGTTCATACACCGAAGTAGTAGCAGTGCTTATACATGATATTTTCTTAAAAGTCGACTCGATATTATTCATTTTAGTCCTCCTGGCCGATGTCTTGGATAACAGTTTTCTCCTTCGTATTACTTCCTCAACGCGGCACGTAAAACTTCTAACTGTCTATATTATAAAGATGAAGACGTTTAACATTGACATTTTTACGTAAATTTGATTCTAACTTGCCGTTTTTGAATTGTAAAAACTTCTGAAACGTTATAGACTTGAAGAACATGAATACGATTATTATGGATACTTTGACGGCATAATCATGGCCTTATTAATTGTAAGTATTTCCTCATATCAGTTATCAAACTACGAAAAATATATAAGACGATGAATGGCTAAATCTTGGAAGAGCCATTGTCAATGGACGGTAGTGGAGGGTATATGTCCGTCTATAATTTGATATCGACAGAACACATGTCCGAGAAAGCCATCGTCCGTCTCCCCTGGCTAACGAGTATATATTCTGCTCGATTTATGCAAAATACATGTTATGTCCCAGTGGCATTCGTGAATATATTTTTATGCCCCCGGTAGGGTGGCATATAGCAGTTGAACTGTCCGTCAGTCCGTTTGTCTGTTCATCCGTCCGAAAACTTTAACATTGGTCATAACTCTTGCAATATTGAAGATAGCAACTTGATATTTGGCATGCATGTGTATCTCATGGAGCTGCACATTTTGAGTGCTGATAGGTCAAGGTCAATATCATTCTTCAAGGTCAAAGGTTAAAAGACAAAATCCAAGGGAAGTAATAAGCTTTAAAGGGAGATAATTTCTATACCTGCCAAATGATAAATATAAATTTTATTTCAAAGTGGCGCAGTATGGAGCATTGTGTTTCTGACTAACACATATCTTGTTTTAATATAAGCTGATATTAGTTTGCCGTTTGTCTTCTCTTCAATGTACGATTCCGTGAAGGCAAGCGTTGTTACCATCGTTTGTCGCCAGAAACACGTTTTCAAAGAGACTGTGCTATTACCACGTATACTTTTAAAACATCAAACCCTAAATCAAATATTTAAAATCAAGAAACATTGACCTTTGCTTTCGTAGTGTATAACTATGAAAAAGCGAGTCCCAATAGTAGGTAAGTTCCACGGTTGGGTCCGTCCCTGATGTTGGCAGGCCGGCACGGAGTATGCAATACACTTGAAACCTGCAACCTGCATTATGTGTATATTCCACAATATACACATATATGTACTACAACAGATGAGTATGTGTGTGTGACTAATATAATAATTGGTAAACATATATTTTTCACGAAAAATATTTATGTGTGCCATGATAAAGCCTGAATAAAAATTAAGGAATATTTGTTTGAATTCTAACAAAAGCATCAAAGTGTCTGACATCTTGAGCTGTATATATTTGTGTACATATTTAATTGTGAAATCATTTTAATAAACATTACATGTGGCATAGTTCTGGCTTCTATAACTTTAAATGTCGCTTTTTATGATTTTTGACTTGCGCGACTTTATATGTACAGGTCTGTCAATACTATATAAACTGTTCGCTGAAGTTACTTTAGCTACATGTGGCATAAATACAAAACAATAGATCTAGCTAGTTCGTGTATAGTAGTGAGTATTTTATTGAAACAAGTGAGAAACTGGAAACACAATTAACAAATATGCTGTACCAATACTGTACTCAAATACAGTGTCCTTATGTTGCTTCTTCTTTCACATTCGTTATCTTAAATCTTAATACATTTTTTTTAGTATTGTCTCCGTATTATTATTCAATAAAAGACAAAGCATTGGTGTGTGATTTGTATTAACAATGAGTTTATAATTTCGTTGGAATCTTATTTAAGTGGACTAAAGAACGTTTACTATAGTAAATGTATAAATTATACATATATGTTGAAGATGAGCGTGTCAACACATGCACTGTGCACTTATAAATAAAAAATAAAATGTTGAAACTAAAACGTGTTGTAATTGTTGTTCGGTTGCGCCCTATCGTAATCAGTAGATTAAAAATCATTTACACGTTATCGAGAAACTAGATGTCAAAGAACATTCATGTCTTTTTATATAACGAATCAATAGCAATATTATTGTGTGCTGTTCTATATAATAAATTGTCGTTTACAGTTGTTTTAGCTTATATCTCTCACATTTTCAATTTATTCAAGGTCAGCTTTTATGAGATGCAAGTAGACATTGATTGTCATTATCTGGTCGAGCCGCTTGCAGCATCGCTAGGTCAGTTTATTACTTTGTTTTCGAACAGCCATGGTGTTATTTTCACTTACAGTCTCGTTTTAGTCCTCCAAATGGGGGTTTAATATAAGGATGATAATGACGCCTCATTGAAGTCATATACGAAATGGGGGCATGGCCTTGTTGCTCAAATCGTTAAAGGTTCCGTTCAGCAAACTCTCGTACAATGTGGATCAAGTTATTAAAGTAAAAAGAATGCTAAAAAAATATAAGAAATTTATTCTGATTAAATCGGTTTACTGAAGTAAATATGTATACAATATGCTCAGAACATCATTTCATTTACATATAACGTTTAACTGCGACAGTTTTCATGAATGCATGTTATTATATTCAACGAAAAGAATGCATTATCATTTTTATACGACAGATAGCTTGGCAAGTTTCTTTATTGTAGGCGTCAGCAAAAACCACCGACACACAATGATAGTGTGCACTATAAAAAGCATTGCACGTACATTTTGCGTCAATGATTTTCACCACTTTAGACAAGTAAAATGAAATCTTGTTGTTTATTTGTCGTTGTACTTCTGTGGAATCCGACACTAGGATTTGTTTTGAATACGAACAACAGGTAAGCATGGGTTACATTTATAAAGGTACACATATATACGGGTGTTATTTTTCTTCTTTAAATTTTCTTTTTATATCAACTTCGACGTGTTGTGGTAAAACANGTGGGGTGGGGCGGGGAGGGGATAGCAATTAAACAGCTATGTATTATTTGCCTAAATTTAGAAGTTCAATATGATTTGGATTGATCACCCGGAGATCACCATATTACAGTGATCTCAATTGTTCGCCCCAGTCTATTCTGCATGAACCCAGAATCACTCGGATAGACGAATTCCAGTCGAGCAGAAGGTATGTTCAATCAAATGTTTAGTTTGACCGAAGTGAAAATATTGACTGATTTATAACATACCTATTTTTTTTTACGTCTTCAAGACCGGTGATGGATTTCAATGGCGCACTGACGATTGCTCAGTTGGAAGAGAGCGGCTGGAACCTGGTGTTCAGAGGAACTTCCGGTAACGGCCAGGAGACGCAGGCCGCTTGGATGACTGGTGCGTACAGCGTAAGAGTTAAATATATATACCAAACATATTGTTAGAAAAACTTAACACATGAGCATATGAATACCTGTTATATAAATTGTTTATTGTACTCAACGATATTCAGCTTTGGTGTGTTCTTGTGCTGAAGGGGGGCGGGGAGGAGGCGAGTACCCAGAGATTCCGACTTGACCGATATGGTGATCACCAAACAAAACTCGGGAATGGAAATTTAGCACGGTTCGCCCTGGTGAGAAGCACTTGTTCCGGCAGCCTATGAGCAAACCGACCAACAGTTCACAGTATATGTATATACATATACTGGATAACATGCGCTCAAATTAAAACCCCTCGTGGTAACCACTCCGTTCTATACATAGATGGTGACGTCACTGCGTTATTGTCACCTCTATACTAGAATGCATCACATTCCCCTGGTTAGGGGATTTGTGCTTCCGCCAAAATAGTTTCGCGTAGGAATGAATATTTTTTTATAATGAGAAAAACGGTGTAAAATATGTGTTTAAAATGGAATGTTGTTTAAAAATGTTATTAAATTATGTTTAAGGGTGATTTCAAATGTCTGTAAAGAAGAATAGCAATTATAAGAAACATGTTTATCTGACCTACTTTCGCTTTCACGCCATGTTGAAAAAGTAGTGCTACCCACAATTCCTTTCGCGCTAGTACACAGGTCAGTAAGACCGGTGTGTACACAATGGTAACCACTCTAGTTAACACTACGCCTCTGTAACCTTGCTCACAGGCTCTGGTACTTCAAGCACAAAACCGACGGACATGTCGCGGTCCTACGACAGCCACTTCCGGGACAACTATGCCGTAAACCACTGGGCGTCCCTCGGCGTCAAATACGTCAAGTTCGCCCTGTACAAACAGTCGCGCGAGGTAGCGTATATAGTGTTCGATGGAACAGGTTCGGATATGACGTCATGGTTTGCGCAGCAGCGAGTGATTGTCTCAAGCTACTCGGACATTTCTCCAACGACCACCTTCAACTATTTCTCGATCGAAGGTATGTCCATCGTTATAAAACTATTCTATGTGTTGCTACTTATTCATTGCTCCTCGTCACGAACGGAGTTAATAGGATACAGCGAACAACGCATATGGTAACAATAATTATGTTGTTGCCAACCCATGTACGTTTTAAGGNGTACCCAGAGATTCCGACTTGACCAATATGGTGATCACCAAACAAAACTCAAATTAATCGGGAATGGACATTTAGCACGGTTCGCCCTGGTGAGAAGCACTTGTTCCGGAAGCCTATGAGCAAACCGACCAACAGTTCACAGTATATGTATATACATATACTGGATAAGATGCACTCAAATTAAAACCCCTCGTTGTAACCACTCTAGTTAACACTACGCCTCTGTAACCTTGCTTACAGGCTCTGGTACTTCAAGCACAAAACCGACGGACATGTCGCGGTCCTACGACAGCCACTTCCGGGACAACTATGCCGTAAACCACTGGGCGTCCCTCGGCGTCAAATACGTCAAGTTCGCCCTGTACAAACAGTCGCGCGAGGTAGCGTATATAGTGTTCGATGGAACAGGTTCGGATATGACGTCATGGTTTGCGCAGCAGCGAGTGATTGTCTCAAGCTACTCGGACATTTCTCCAACGACCACCTTCAACTATTTCTCGATCGAAGGTATGTCCATCGTTATAAAACTATTCTATGTGTTGCTACTTATTCATTGCTCCTCGTCACGAACGGAGTTAATAGGATACAGCGAACAACGCATATGGTAACAATTATTATGTTGTTGCCAACCCATGTACATTTTAAGGCATTAAGATTGCAAGCTTGCTTATGGGATGTACATGTTTGAGAGAAAAAATTCGAATACATTATAATAAACATGCAGTAAAACGCAACATAAAACAGCAACTAAATCGATTCCGACTTTATTTTCAAGGTCATTATAGGAAAGATGATTTCAAGCGGACGTTCTTCATCAACCAGCTTTATGGCGACTGTGACAAAGACGCCGGTAACGTGGTTGTATTGGAGCATGACGGGGACTGTAACTGGGACCATCACCTGCGCTACCCACAATTCCTCTACTCCGATTTGAACGGTGCAGACTATTGGAACCGCCGGATGTTTGAGCGGGCCGACTATCTCGCCATTTTCGTATTCACTGGACCGTGATTTGCAATGGACTAGGTCAACGTAAAATAGCAAAAGCTATATTATACGAGCAAGTCCATTCGAAATAAAGACACATAAAGCAATGATTTTGTATGCATCTCTTTTTTGTTTATAAGCCCCATTCATACTGGCATGGTTACGGCAGAGGCAAACCCGTTTAAATGGTGAGACCATATTGACTGCACCGTTAACATCATAGGCGATCTGAATTGAACCCTGCTGATTTGTTAACACTATCGGGTGTGTTAAAGTGAGACTGCACGATTTTTATTTGTGTTAACTTGTAATATATTTATAAAATATGTTACAATAACACAAAATAGGCAAGAACAATTATATATGAAGACGAATTTCATAAAATGCAGCAATGACAAATTTGCGCCCCGAGCCGATTGTGACGAAGATATTTCGTACATATTTTCCTACAATAACCGAAGCATTTTTATTAGGATCGGAGTAAGTGTTCGTGTGTCGTATAATACATATATATCGTTGCAGGAAAGTAAAATGATTTAACAAAATTATGTCTTTGTGTCGTATGAACGAATCTGCACTAAAACTAAATTTAGATTCACATCGTACATGCATGATAAACATGCTGGCGAATTCGACTGTACAGACATTTTCGCTTTCAGAATTAAATATCTGGCTTATTTCGCATTTTTCGACACATGTTCTTCTTCACTTTTATTTTAATTTATATTGAAGTATATGTATAATAAGTTTTTTACACATTTTATTTACATTCATAAATATTTGACAAAATCGTGGAGTCTCACTTTCACTAATCTGGGAGTTAGCAGAAAATGTATAAATATACCATATTGGGAACTCGACGAATCCTAATGTACAAACAACCTTTAATTGTTTATGCACTTGTGTCACGTAAATTTTATGGCATGGACAAACGGTTTGAAGTCACATTAGTTTAAGGGACAATACAATATCCCGTGGATGTAGGTCATTTTTATTTGCTCCCACGTACAATATCCCGTGGATGTAGGTCATTTTTATTTGCTCCCACGTACATTGTATATGAGCGAAAAAGCATTGTTCACTGAGTTTCGAATAACATCTATTACCGACAAAATACGTGTTGTCCGAGACCATATCAGTGCATTCCGGATAAAGATAGGGTCTCTAAGTACCATGACTATGCGCAGCGGTGGAATGACGGGATGCTTATGGCTGTCATCGGCACACTACCTTGGTCGTCACCCACAGATACAGTAACCTCTCCGATCATTCGCGCTAATATATTAACCACGTGGTAAATTTAAAGTGAAATTGAACCCTTCCACTCCGTTGTCAAACATGTTTATACACCGCTTAAAAATTAGAATGGCGTTCTGTCAGCAATGTGAAAATTCATTTACATGTTAAAAGCCTACACATAAAGTCTGAATGGGGGAGGCGGTATAATCCAATCACCTTGTTCTTTGTTTGCTGGTATGTTGGTCTGTTTGCAGTTCTTGGCCTTCGAACTACTGGTTCACTTTTCAAGATTCCAATGAACGTCTCACAATTCACACTTGAAAGGATAAATCTGCATGGCCTTTTTTTCCTTCGATAACTGTCAAAAAGGCCAGTATGCGACTTACGACTATCTTTGTTAAACATCTGTCCGTATACTACCTCTTCCATGTTTTTTCAAATTACGCGAACCAACCTTCTCACGGTTTGTATTATAAAAACGAAGCAATGTGTGCCATAATGTTTCCGTTGATGAGATTTAAGATTACCGACTAGCAGCTATCTTGGATTTGTTAAATTGTGTGAATCTTCCGTTTTCCATGAAACATAGTATACAAATACTTGAAGAACATAATGCATACTCGGGTCGTACCTTATATTTTTGAAAAACTTCTACATGGACCACTTTTGATATATTTCATGATGTTATTCAGACATCAAGTTGCAAGTTTGCCCATTGCACACAGATCATTATAATTATGACAATACATCACGACACGTAAGTTGTTAGTATACTTATAGCATTTCTTTATTGAGATGCATTTTTGTTGAATAATGAAAACGTCTTTCTTATGATGTTTTTGTTTATTTTTCAATCTGTAAAGCCTTTATGTGGTTTTGTCAAGCAAAATACATATAGGTACGCCTTAAATAAAGAGCTGGTCACTTTTTGACAAATACGATATGATTCTGTGAATTCTATTTAAGAACACTGCATATTTTTATGCGTCTCGTTTATAGCAACATGAATTTATTTTATGCTGACTGTGCAACATGAAAAATACACTGTATGATTCAGAAGATAATATCATATGAATCATATTTTGGTTTCTGGTATCTAAAACTCTGCTTAGAAAAATGAAAAAAGTTCCCGACTATATGATCACTGCAAAATGTTTGTCATAAATAATGTATATTAGGCTCTTATTTATTCAAAAGCAGAAAGTAGTATGGAGAAGTACGGAGTTTAGGCAGTATGAACACTCTTCAATTGGAGTTGCAAATCTATTGCAGATTCATGTTAGTAAGCAAAAGTATATTGGACATCAGTTGGCTCGAATTTCGGATGGCTCGAACTTTTGTTGTCGGTCCACTCGAGTTCGAGCCATCGGGTTCCGACTGTATATATAAACATCTATTGAGTTTACACACAGTCATCTAACTATAGTTATTTTCCAGCAATTTGAATTGAAGTACATTATTTAAATTGAGTTCAAATATTATATACACTTTACTTTAGCTAATTTAATTATGAGAATTGTATTAAAATATTTGAAAATAAAACTGTTAAACTGGTTCATTAACGTAATAAAGTGCAATACACTGAATTAAGCATTAGCATAAAGTTGGTTATATTCGTTTAAAACTTAAATTGATATCAATTGGTCAACCTACGTTGTCTGTCGCAGTTTGACAAAATATATTTCTGCAAAACAAACAAAATTCGTAAAACAGGAATCCATCAGAAATTCCA